>LZPO01116605.1:1194455-1206356 GCA_001675575.1 Neotoma lepida | reverse complement strand
CACAACTAGGATGAGGGCCCAGCCATATGGGTAAGCAGCCCCAGCTCACAGGCCTCCTGGGCCGCCTGGTGGGTTTTGGTGTGTGGCTCTGCTGGATGTGGCTGTCTTTGCTGCTGTGGTTTATCTTTCTGAAGTCAAAGGGAAATTCTGGTGGAGTGGGGGCCCTTGCAGCATTAATTGCTGGGTCTCTTCTGTGAGGACTCTGATGTTCGAGATGTGAACTCCAGTGATGGGTGCCCTGGGGAGGGCGTGCGTGAGAGGAAGCTGGGGCAGGAGGGAGTGGGGTATCTTGTGCTCTGCAAAGAAACATTTTAATGAGGGCCTTAAATCAGTTCTACCAAATGTGCCTTGGTGTGGAACCTGTCCATGTGCTGCAAACAGTTTAAGTGAGGCGCCTACAGTTCTGGTGAAATCCAGGGACTCTACCCACCCCAGATGCATGTCTTTAGGGGACAAGGATTTTTTAACAATTCACAGTACGTTTTCCTTCTTGTTTAACTGTGTCATTAGCTGAAGTTGTAGGGAGACCTCGATGTTAATAAGGCCCCAGCAAGGGACCTAGCCTGGTCAGATCTGTGGATTAAACCATTTTGAAGTTTGGGTAATTATGCTGTAAATGCCTGAGTTACTTTGCCTGAGTTACTTTCCAAACCTTGAGATCCCTGGTGTGATAAATACAGTGGATGAAGAGAAGGCTTAAGGTTTGGAACCTAGCATTCCCCAACCCCCTGTTTTTTGAGACAGGGTCTTACATGCTCTCAGGCTGGCCCTAGACTCATTGTGCAGCCCTCCATGGCTTAGATCTCATGATTGTCCTGCCTCAGCCTCCTGAATGATGGGACTAGAGGATAGTAGGACCACACCTGACCAAAACTGGGATTCTTTTCTGTGTTGTTGTTAACTTATTTATTACATTTATTTGTGTGTGTGTGCNTGCTTGCACTCATATGTCACAGTGCACTTGTGGAAATCAGAAGACAACTGACTGCAGCCTGTTCTCTCCTTTCCCTGTGGGTCCCAGGGCCGTTACTCGGTCTGCCATGCTTGGAGGCACCTTAAAGCCATCTCTTTGGTCAGTGACTTCTACCTGCTCCCCTTTCACGTCCTGGTCCTCGGGTCGCCAGGCTTTTGCCTCTCTGTGGAAACTGAATCCTCACTTTTGGGATCTGCTGTACTGAGGACTGGATTCCCCAACGCTCTGCAGCCTGTAATTCAGACCTGGTTCTTGCTTCCATCAGTGGTGGCTTTAGCAGTGGGAGGGCAAGAGTAATCTTCCCATCACTCCCAGACGGTGTGGCCAGAGCAGCAGTGACTGATGACAGAGCTCAGGCTATGGTCCTNTGATCTAGAAATTTCCTTTTCTCTTCACTCTTTCTCTTTTTTGATTTCTCTGTGTAGCTTTGGCTGTCCTGGAGCTTGCTCTTTCTTTTTTTAATTAGAGTTTTTAAAATTTATTTTACATACTGACCATAGTTTCCCCTCTTTCTCCTTCCATTCCCTCCCCCTGGAACTTGCTCTGTAGCCCAGGCTGGCCTCGAATTCAGAGATCCGCCTGCCTCTGCCTCCTGAGTGCTGGGATTAAAGGTGTGCGCCACCACCGCCCGGNCCAATACACCTCTCTAGCTTTATAATCATCTTCAACAGTAAACATNTCTCGCCTGCTGGAAGCCTCTATTTTAGCCAGCTGGCCTGTTTGCCATCTCCTGAAGCATAGTTGTGTTTCTCCACTCTAGGCCATCCACTCTCCTGGTGTGTGGCTCAGCTCTGCTTATCTTCTTCTGTCCAGTCCAACTCTACAACTTCTGAGGCCAACCAACCTGTAGAATCAATCTCTCTCTCTCCCCAGAGTCTCATGGAGCCTCTGCTGACTTTGATCTTGCTGTATAGCCAAGGATGCCCTTGGACTTCTGATCTCCTGCCTGTTGAATTGCAGGTGTGCCACCATGCCCAGTTTTGTGTGGTACTGGGGTTCAAATCAAGGGGTCTCAGCATACTAGGCAGACAGTCTGACTGGGCTACCATGGACTCTCATCTTAAGGTATTGTCTGTCTTTCTGTCCCAGGTGCATTTCCCCTGTGGGGTTCCTTTAGCACAGAGTCTCATTTATAGTGGGAAGAGGGGAGGGAAAGAAGGAATGGCCAAGTTAAACCTCTTCTTCTCGTCCTAGGCCTTGGGGGAAAGGGTCTGTGTGTGCAGTCCAGCCTCTCTGGGGTTGCATTGCTTGTCATCCCTCTGGTGATCTGCTCCATCATGGCGGAATCAAGGGGACAGACCCTCTCCCCCTGTTCCCTGGCTGGCTTTTCTGATTTTTGATGTGGTGGTGCGTCTGGGCATGGACAGCTGCCTCTGTGTGTGGAGCTGTCTTGCCTCAAGAGGCTATGGATGAAGAAACTAATGCAGTGAATGTGTGTGGCCTAGACATCCTGTAACTTTGCTACTCAAAAGAAAGCCCCAAGCCAGGTGACATCAGCATCCCTGAGTAAATAAGTCAGAATCAGAAACTGGTTTCTTTTTGTAGCCTAGGTTGACTTCAGGCTCGTGGTTCTCCTGCCTCTCAGGTGCTGGGAGTGCAGGCGTGTGGGACCATGCTCAGCTGCTATCTGCATTTTCATGAGATCTCCACAAGTCTTGTGTAGACATTCTTCCTATATAATAGAAGTTCAAAAACAGGCCTCTCTTGTTGCAGCTGTGGAAGAGGGGCTGAGACTTTCTATAGTATGTGAAGATTTTAAAATACACACACATTAAATAATTTTGTTTCTCTGAATACTTCTGGCCATGATTCATGCATTTATTATTTTAGTATTTATTTATTTATTGTATTTGTGGAAGTCAGAGGGCAATTTTCGGGAGTTGATTTTCTCCTTCCATTGTGTGGCCCCAGGGATTGGAACGCAGGTCATCTGGATTGGCGGCAAGTGCCTTTACCCACTGCGCCATCTCTCCTGCTCCTGATGTGTAAATTTAAAAGTTACTGAGCTTCGTGTTTAATTTGAATTTGATTTTGTTAAGAAACTTGCCTGCTGATGTATGCAAACTCTGGGAAGTTTGTAACATTAAATAATGTGAGTTTTAGCTCCTTTTAGAATTACTGCTTTTCCTGAAGGAGTTGGTGTCTTTTTTTAATCTATGCAACTTTTCAGGACCCATTTGGTTCATAGAGGAAGGCTTTGCCCCTGGCTTCAACAGCTGCATTGTTAGGACTCACGCTTCCATATTCGGAGTTCGGGGGTTTGCATGAGCTTGTATTTAAGCCAGGCTAGCTTCCGTGAGACTCATCTGGGATGGAGGTTGGCTGGTTACGACAGGAGCTAAAAGCAGTTTAGGGCCAGGGCGTCAGGCTTCGGTGTTTTCCTGTTGGAAGAAAGGGGTTCAGGCAGGGTTGGGTATCCTTGGCCTGTGTCCCTCAACTCTCTGCTTTCTCAAACCTCAGTAGCCGCCACTCTGCCGCTGTGCCCAGGCACTAGCTCTGACTGGAGCCATGTGGCTGGCTGCTAGGCTGGGCTGTGGTTGCGGGTTCAGGCCCTCACTTGCCCTGGGGGTGCTGCCCACCCCGCTCCTCCGTTCTTCTCTGGCACCCATGTGTTTAGCAGGGAAGCCTTACCATTATGACCTGCTGGGTTCGCCTTCCATCCTGGGGTTCTCTAAGTTCACTGCCAAGTGCACAGTCACCCCTGCCGAGCCCCCTGGCGCTTCGGTGGAGCTGGCGCTGCTACTGCCACAGCTAATCAGTGGTTTGAGGAAGCCTCTGCACATGTCACTTTTTCCATCCTCTTTTCTTCTTTGCGCTTAGACC
Source organism: Neotoma lepida (assembly GCA_001675575.1). Lineage (NCBI taxonomy): Eukaryota > Metazoa > Chordata > Mammalia > Rodentia > Cricetidae > Neotoma > Neotoma lepida. Next base: position 1,202,560 of record LZPO01116605.1, on the reverse strand, counting down.
ATTTCCCTCCCAGGAATGCTGCAGAGACAGCACTGGACAGGCTGTCTAGAGGGCTGCATGCTGGTCCCTTCCCCCTGCGACTTCCTTTGGCTTGCAGTGCTCTCTGCCTGCTTTAATTGAGGCATGCCTTGAGCAGGAAGCACAGGGGTGTGGACTATTACCTGCCAAGTGTCCTGCAAAGTCCTTGCTCATCCTCTGGGAAGCTTGGGCTGTGAATTAGCAGGGTATGTGTGACCTTGCTTAAGTGAGCATGGAACTTCTGGAAATGGGGTCCCAAATTGTGGGATAGGGATCCTGAGGAAGGCAGAGGTGGGGTGGCTCTCAAAACCATATGGTAGAGAGTAAAGCAAAGTGAGTGAGTGTGTGTGTGTGTGTTGTGTGTGTGTGTGTGTGTGTGTGTGTGTGTGTGTGTGTAGATAGTTACTCAAGTTGTTCATTAAAATTTGAGTTTCCTAGACCTTAGTTCAGACATGTCAATCAGGATCTCTGGGAAAGGGGCAGGAAAGGCTTTTTTTTCCTTCTTTATTAGATTATATTGTAATTTTTGAATAGCCAATCCAGATTTCAAAGGATAATTGCATTTATAAAGAGCTTGTTAGAAAACTCTTAATATTGAGTAGCAGGAAGGGTTCTTTTATTTTTGTATTTATTTACTTATTTATTTAATTTTGTTTTTTCGAGACAGTTTTTTTTTCTGTGTAGCCCTGGCTGTCCTGGAACTCGTTTTGTAGACCAGGCTGGCCTCCAACTCAGAGATCTGCCAGCCTCTGCCTCCTGAGTGCTGGGATCAACGGCATGTGCCACCATACCTGGCCAGACAAGCCTCAAGCTTGCTATGTAGCTCAGGCTGGCCTCAAACTCACTTTTCCTGCCTCAGTCTCCTGAGTGTTGGGATTATGTACCATCAGGTCTGGCTAGGAAGGAGGATTTGTCAGTCTGAAATGGAGGTGCAATGGCAAGAAAGGGGGTGCTGTCGGTATTGAGGTTTTTAGGAGAAGCCCATTTACAATGTCTTGAGTGTCTTCTTCTAAGGGTGGAGGTGTCTTGGGGCAGCCAGGAGCTGGGGAGGAGACAAGATGGAGAGGTGTAAGCCCAGTGGTATTGGCGCACACCTTTAATCCCACCACTCGGGAGGCAGAAGCAGGCGGATCTCATGAGTTCAAGGCCAACCTGGTCTACAGAGTGAATTCCAGGACAGCCAGGGCTATGTAGTGAGACCCTGTCTTGAAAAACAAAACAAAATAAAATAAAAGGTGGAGATATGTGTATCAGATGAAGTATAATGAAAGACACCGTTTAGTTAAGTACTGAGTAGAAGAACATTCCAGAATGTATGGGACAGTAAGTCCAAGATGTAGTAGGAACAAATGGAGTGGGAGGGCCTTGGAGAAGAGAGAGGAAGGAGCTGACGTTGCTGACAAGATCCAGGCAGCAATCACGGACTTAGACTGACATTAAGGCATCAGAAGGGCTCTGAAAACTTGGGTGGATCTTTGACACTGTTACAGCATCCCGTGTGGCAAAGGGAAGAATTTCCTGCTGACTCTAGAACCTATGTTCCATACTCTAGTCCTCCACAACTGCTGCATAGTACAACGGCTGTGAGCTGGTTAATTAACCTTTCTGAGCCTCCGTTTCCCTATCTGTTTAGTGTCGTGACCCTGATTGTTGTTAACCCACCCATCCTTGAGGTGTGGAGAGGGCTAATGTCCGGAAGCGGCTCCTGGCCCATCCTGAGGGCTTCCCAGGGACCTTTTCGGTATCAACCTTTCCAGACTGTTAGGGTTAATGTCCTCATTTTGCAGCATGGTCTTTTTTGTTTTATTTTTTGTGGCATTGGGATGGAACCTGGGCCTTGTGAATGCTCAGGAGGGGTCACCACTGTGCTGCACCTCAGCCCCAAAGCGTGATTTTTCTAAACAAGTCTCAACATTCCAACTGCAGTTTTGAAATGTGGGCACAGCCACCAAGCGTTTCCTGGTGGGAGCTCCCCTCTGACCTCGTCCTAAGGGGGTCGTTACTGGTTCAGGGCCATCATCTCTCAGCATGCCAAGGTTCACCCAGGGAGTGGGTGTTCTGGCTTCTTGCAGCAGGCAGATGCTTACAGTACCCAAAGGAAGGACTTCTATCATCACGCGTGGCTCTGCGGGTTTCCCTCAGCGGCTCTGTGTAACATGGGAACTTCTCTCACCACCACAAGGAGGTGGGAGGTACTTTGTGGTCGGGGATGGAGGCCTCAAGTAGGAGTGAGACCAGTATGCATGGCCTCTCCTTCAGGGGACATACTGGCTCTTTTGTGTCCCCCTTCTTGGGAGTAGGGGTGGAGGTGAAGCAGGGAGGAGCATGTGTGTATACTCTGGGGACTGCTGAGGTGTCCCAGCAACTGGCTTCAATAGTGCCTCTGTGGATATTAGAAATGGCTATCTATGTCTGGGGTGATACTCAGTGGAAGGGTACTCACCTGTCACATGCAGTTCCTTGGGTTCAATTCTCAGCACTGCAAAGAGAAAAGAAAGAAAGAAATTGGAATCCTTCTCCCGGGTGAGTGTAACACTGTAGGAGAGCTCTGGACTTGGGCTCGTTTATGTCTTGATAGTAGCACTCTAGCCAGGCATCTTGTGTGGTGCACAGCCCAGAGGTAGTCATGGCTGTCCAGTGGAGATGAAGGCTTTGGAATCAGCCGCTCTGTGCCTTTTATCTGATGACGTAAGATGATTTCAGTGACCTGTTCGCAGGTGTTTCAAAGGCGCCCTCTTCATGACAGTTGGCCTGACATATAGAGTAGTGAAATGGGGTACTGCCACCCATAACCTATGATAGGAGACTCCTGGGCAGGGTCTTGGGACTGTACCCACCCCACGCCATCTCCGTCTGGAGCTGCTGAGGCCTAGGCTTATTGACTCCTCTCCCTCCAGAAGATTCTGCTGCCTGGCAGATGCAGGCTTCCAGCTTCCTGTGATAATGGCACAGAAGGCTGGCTGAGTCTGAAGAAGCTGCCTGGAGATTACCTCACATTCCATTCTGCAGCCTCAGGCTTCCCTTTCTCTCCCTGGGGACAGGCAGTCCAGGCAGAGGAATCTGTGAGGTGTATGCCTCAGNCTTAAAGGTGGGCTTTGAAGGCTCCAGCTCAGGTCAGGGGACCTTGGGGATATCCATGCCTTCTGAGTCTGGGAGACATGTGTTTGAGGGGATTTTTGACTGGGGGAGATATTATTTTTTTTAAATGCATTTTTATTTGTTTAAAACAATGTATGTTTATGAGCACATGCTTGTGCCATGGGGTGACGGACAAAGGACAACTTGTGGGATTCAGTTCTTCCTTCCATAATGTTGGTTCCAGGGATGGAATCCAGGTTGTCAGGTTTGACAGCAGATGTCTTTACCCTCTTAGCCATCTCACTGCCCTGGCGTTACTTTGAGACAGTCTCCTTGTAGCCCATGCTCGCTTGTCTTGGATTCACTATATATCTGAGGTTGGTCTTGAACTCTTGATCCTCCTGCCTCTACCTCCCAAGGGCTAGGATGACTTGTGTATGTTACCATGCCCAGGGGAAGAGTCTTTTAGGTGGGGAGAAAATTGTTCTTTGAACAAGGGCCCAGATTTATACCTGGCTGGTCCCCTTTTTATCTGAAGTGGGTCTTGGAGCCAGGAAAGGGCCTCATCTGAGTAGCTCCAGACTGCACCCTCCTTTTCACAGAATGTCACCTTCACCCGTGCTGACACTGGGTCCTTACCAACGTTCAGTGTAGATCAGACAAGGGTGGCTTGGGAGGGGTCGGTGAGTATACACTTGACAGATAAACTGAGGCACACAGGAAAGATCTGCTCAGCACTGAAAAGCTAGTAAGTTATAGAGCTGAGACCAGAAATCCAAGTCTCTGCTGTGGTCTTCTCTTCAGTCCCTGGGTACAGTCATTGTCATTAGAAGCTGTGAAATGGAGGAGTCTGGGAGAGGATTTTGCAGACAGTGTAAGAGGACTCTGCTGCAGCCAGAGTGGGTAAACTTTTCTCTTTCCGGACAAAGAGTGTATGAAGAGATCCCTTCATGGAGAGATCTTTTGGACTCTGCTTTGCGATTACCATCTCCTTCCTGCTTTGTGATTAACAGTGAGGTTAAGACTTTCAGTGACCCATTCAGAGGTCTGTGTAGATCTTAAATGTTTTAAGAGCTACAGTCAGACTCGCTGTGTAGTGTACAGGTCTGGGATGCTGTCTGTCCTGGAGAACTGTGGTTTGCTCTTTGCTCATGAGTCCTCTTCTCTCCTGCTGCTTTTGGAAGGTCAAGGATGTAGGACGCTGCCATATTCCAGACCATGGCTACTTGCTAGGAATGCACCCTGGACTAGGCTGGACTAGATACCATATAGGTGGCATGGGAGTCACAGTGCAGTGGTCACAGTGCTCCAGGGTACACCTAGCAGGGGCCTGATGACTTTAAACCTTTGGACCTTCATGAGAGTCCAGTTGGACCAAAGCCTCTGATGTTCTGGGAGACACAGGCTGTGTGACAGGAAGTTCTTTCCTCGGCTGAGCCGTTGCCTTCTTGAGGATTCTGCTGACGTCTGCCTTTGGTGTCTGAAATTCTTAAGAATTACTGTGAAGCATATATTCTGTGCTATAAGGTAGCAACTCTGGGGGTCTGACCCGCTGGGTGGTTCACCTCTTAGAAAAACAAAGCCAAGCTGTTTCCCAGCTCGGGGAAGACAGGGAAGGTTCCTGCAGACCAAGGGGTCCTTAGGAGAGATGATAGGCTAGGGCTAGGGCGACATTTGAGTGTCTGTCCCTGCCACCTGAAAACAAAACCCATTAGAAACAAAGGACACCTTGTCTTGTGGTTTAAGTGGGGGGGGAGGACAAGAAAGGAAGTGCTGGGGGCCTTGTTCCAGCCATAAAGAGCCCTTCAGTTTCCCACTTTGGTTAATTTAAGAGATTAAACCAATCGTTAAACACATCGACTTAAAAAAGAAAATGCTTGGTTTAGGAAACAGCTTGGGGAGACTGTGATGTGAGCTTCGCCTCTGCCCTGGAGATTGGGGGGCTGCAGAGGGCCTGGGGAACCTTCTCCCCTCCACCTCTTCCAAACAAGAGGCTCATATTTAGTAAACATTCAGCCTAGTTTTGACAGTGATCCTATTTGCTTCGTGTTTTTTGTTTTTGGTGGTGGAGAATTTGCTCTCTGTTGTGTGGGAGAGGCCGAGGTCCTGGGGCTTTTTCTCAGCCTCCCATGCCTGCCTTCTCTAACCTTCTTTGTCTCCAGGGCCCTTTGAAGATGGGCCTGCTCTGTCTCCAGGCAGCAATTTTAGGCGAGTCTCTACTTGGGCCTTCCCACGAGATTCCCTTTTCCAGGCTCTTCAGTGCTGCTGTGGGTGACCCAAGGGGCAGGCGAGCGTGGGCCCAGTCTAGCCCGGGCGAGGGTGGCACCCCTTTCTGCCATTCCCACTCTGCCCGGATCAAAGGAGTCTCCTCAGGGAGTAGGGAAGTACCTCACCCCATAGCCCCACCAGTGAGTAAACAGCTAGGGCCTCGCGAAGCTTTTGAAGCGTGGTGCTTCAGGCCCAGAGGAATGCAGAACATTGCATTTTAGGGGTGGACTTAGGTTTCCTCCGCTTTCGGTATTTGCAAATTTGAAACAAATGCCCTCATTTAGCAGCAGGCAGGCGGGGCAGTAAACCAGGCTGTTTCAGGGCGTTTATGGCGGTCACAGGTATTTGTGGAGAGAGGGACCCCAGCAGGTCTGGGGGAGATAGAAGGTTTATGGTTAGGTGGGTTGGCCAAAGATCCCAGCCAGGTCTCTGGTGGAGGGGTGTCCTTAGGTGGGCTTGCCATAAAAAGTTTTGCAGTCTCCTGCCCCTCCAGGAAGTATCTGTCTGGCAGACAAAGAGGTTTGGGAGGGTGTTTATCCCCAGGGGCTGATGCTAAGGGCCCCGTCCCTCTCGCTTAGCTGCCAAAGTATCAGGTTTCCAATGAACCCTTCCTTCTCTCCCTCTCAGGACTTGAAAGGATCGTTAAATGTGCTTTATATATAGTAAGTTGGCTGAGAAGTCCCCCCGAGCTTCCAGCCAGCTCTGCCGGGAGGCGCTAGCAAAACCTGTTTCCCTTTTGTTGTTGCTGGAAGTAGGATCTGCGAAGGTGCAGCTGAGAAGAGACCTGGTTTTTAATGGGCCAAACTAGTGTTGTTGGCCTTTGATGGGCAGCCACCCGGGAGGGTCTGTGTCTGCCCACCCTCCAGCACCAAGGAAAATTCAGAAATCTGTTCAGGAACTGAGCCCTGGCTCCATGATTTCTTTTAATAGTTTTTCTTTTTATATATTTATGGGGAGGGAGAAGAGGGGGGGAGCTTGTGCTTGCCCCAACATGTGTGTAGGCCAGACAATAACTTTAAGGAGCCAGTTTTCTCCCTGTGCCAAGGGTTCAAGGGATTGAACTCATAGCTCACACAGCAAGTACCTTTACAGGCAAAGCCATCTTGTTGGTCTTCGCTCCATGATTTCCTTACTAAGAGACCTTAACAACTTAACTGTTTCCTCTTCTGTATGATGGAGATAGCAGCCCCAGTCCTAGTAGAATTGAGAGGATGGTACAGGCTCCGACTCACTGTCTTGTAGTACACTTCTCACTTTACCATGTCTTAAAGAGGAGGCTAGAACTATGATCAGTTAGGTAGCTTTCTGGTCCACATTCTCCTTTAGTCCATTAAATAATGGTCCATGTTAAAAATCAGTGGCGTTTTGAAATTTGTTGTATCGGAAGGACCTAGTGTGTGATCTAGTGAGGGCAGTAAAAGGGGGATGAATTTATAGGCCTGTTTTTGTTCCCAACCCTCTAGTGACTTTCAATAGAAGCTGTTTCCTCTCATCTGACAGGTGAGTAAGAGAGACTGAAAGTGTGAGGCTTCGCTCTAAGCTGGGGGGGTGGGGGTGGGAAGACACGGGACAGCATTGAAGCCCTCAGAAAGCAAGAGCTATCCAGCCAAGGAAGTGGGTGTTTCCTAAGCCAGCAAAACTGTCAAGGAAAGAATAAGACTGTGGCTGCAGCCTTCATTTTAAAAGCTGGGCTATTNCTGCCGGAGACTGGAGATTCATTCCAGGAATGGATGTCCTGTGGGTGAATTAGGACAGTAACTGCCAGGGCTTCAGAGAANGGCTCAGAGAAGAAGTTCAGGGTTTGGAGACCTGAAGGGGGCAAGCCTGGGGCAGGCAGGAGACTACAGCCTTTGCTCCCTTCNGCCANGCTTGTGTGGGGTTGACCCTGACAGACAGCTGGTCCTATCCATTCTGTTTTGGTTACCCAGATCTATTGGGTTGTATCTTTCCNACTTTAGGGCGACCCAAGTAGGCCAAAAGCTCAGGAAGTCTGTGTCCTGGGGGTTCAAACCAGGGTANTGTGCATGTGAGGCAGACACTCTCTGCTACTGCTGCATACACACAGCCCTCCTGGAAACTCATGGGGTGAGANTGCTGTCATTTTTTAAGTATTTACATTTGTTTTTATTTTCTTGGTGATACTGGGAATTGAACCTGGAACTTTCCTCATTCTATGCAAGCATTTTACCACTGAGCTACATCCGAGCTCCACCCTCCAACCCCCAGCTTTTTCCCCTTGAGACAGGGCCTCACTAAGTTACCTGAACTCACTGTTTGACCAGGCAAGCTTTAATGTGTCATTCTCCTGCCTCAGTCTTCTGAGTATCTGGAGGTACAGGCCTGTGCTACCAGGCCCATTTCCTACTGAAATTCTTAGCTTGGTTGAGTTCTGGTTCTGGTGATGAAGGGATGGATGGGCTTGTGGGATGAAGAGAGAAAGATCCCCCCTTTTGTCTGAGTGTCGAGACCAGAACTTGTGTGTCATTTCAGTAAGGCTTGGGCACTCCACCACTGTATTAGGGGTTCCAGGATAGGTTCTTTCTGTTGGTCCCAGAATTCTAACTCTGGGAAGGTGNGCCCCGGTAGGAAAGGGGGTNATTAGTAGATCATCTGGAAGGCATGCATGCAGCATGCTGTTCCAAGGCCCAGGAGTCAGGGAGTGCACAGGTATGTTCAGGTAGGCGCATGAGTGCAGAGGCCACAGAGGCCACTGAGTACCCTGCTCGCACTCTGCCTTGTTC
>LZPO01116605.1:1122459-1135224 GCA_001675575.1 Neotoma lepida | reverse complement strand
CTCCCCGGCACACGGACAGGGGGCGCTGCGCGCGGCCTGGGGCAACCCCGGCCATAGGGGCAGGAAAGTGAGGGCCCAGGTCGGCCCGGGCGTGCAGGGGCCCCGGGTTCGCAGCAGCGGCCGCCGCAGCGGGAGCAGCTCTAGCAGCAGCGGGAGTGCCCGGTGGAACCGGGAAGCCGATGGCGGCGGCGGCCCCGATTCCTCGCTGACTTGCCCGTCCGCCCTCCTGCACTGAGCGCCATGTTACCGAGCCAAGCTGGGGCCGCGGCGGCTCTGGGCCGGGGCTCGGCCCTGGGGGGCAGCCTGAACCGGACCCCGACGGGGCGGCCGGGCGGCGGAGGCGGCGGCGGGACTCGCGGGGCGAACGGGGGCCGGGTCCCCGGGAACGGCGCGGGGCTCGGCCCCGGCCGTCTGGAGCGGGAGGCTGCAGCGGCAGCGGCGCCCACCCCGGCGCCCACCGCCGGGGCCCTCTACAGCGGCAGCGAGGGCGACTCTGAGTCCGGCGAGGAGGAGGAGCTGGGCGCCGAGCGGCGCGGCCTCAAGCGCAGCCTGAGCGAGATGGAGCTCGGCGTGGTGGTCGGTGGGCCCGAGGCGGCGGCGGCAGCCGCTGGAGGCTACGGGCCGGTGAGCGGTGCGGTGAGCGGGGCCAAGCCGGGGAAGAAGACCCGGGGCCGCGTGAAGATCAAGATGGAGTTCATCGACAACAAGCTGCGGCGCTATACGACCTTCAGCAAGAGGAAGACGGGCATCATGAAGAAGGTACCGGAGCCGGAGGTTGGCGCGCCTCGGGGGGACCCGGAGGGTGGGTGCGCGCTAGGGTAGCCCGGGAGCGGGACAGAGCCGAGGCGGAGGTGAGGAGGCGGTGAGTCCGCAGAAGGTGTGTAGGAGGGGATGGTTGTACACCGGCCGAGCGAAAGGGGAGGGGCCGCCGGGGAAATGTGGGGAGAGGGGAGATGCTGCGAGTGTCCGGAATCCAGGGTAGAGGCGCCGAGGTGGGAGTGACCAGCGCGCGGGAGAGAGAGGGTCCTGGAGGAGTGCAGGAGTGAGCAGGGGCCGGCAGGAAGGTTGGATAACCAGACGCGGGGGTCAGCCGGTCCACTGTGTCCTGGGGTGCGGGAAGGGCGGTGGAAAGGGGAGCAGAAAGGTTTGAGATGAGGAGGCTGGAGTTGGATGACAGCAGTGAGCCAGCGCGAGTGGGCGGGAAGGTGGGCATCGCTAGAGTTGTGCGGGCTTGAAGGACAGGCAGGGTTAGGGACCAGGTGAGAAAGCTGGGCGGGAGAGCTGCTGCTGCCTTGAGGAACAGCAAGCTGGGACCAAGTCCCGCCCTGGCCATGTGTCTTCCGTTGCTTTCTCTGAAAATCTCATGCTGCCCGATGCACTGGCTGCAGAATCACCGGTCTTTGGGACAAGTAGGGTTTCCAGCTCTAGGGCAAATCAGTGCGTGCAATGTTGGGGACAGGAAGATTTGTAGAGGTATCTTTTGCCAGCCAATATCCTAAAAAAAGTGGTGAGGAAGGGGGTCATCTTGGGAGTCTAGGAGATACAGGAAGGGATGGAAGCAGAGGAAACAGCCTACAACCTGGGAACCAGTGTTGTTATCTGTTCCTTGTAGAAGCTAGAACTGCTTCCAAGGTGGGTTGTGCAATTTAGCTGGGGATCCCATTTCTGGGCTCATGGCAAAGTATCTGTTGCAAACTTAGTTCTTATCNTTTTGGGCAGTGTCTTATNAGTAACCCTTAATCATCATGGAGAAGGTTTTGGGAGAAGGTCCTTCCTGATCCTTCTGTCCCAAAGGAAAAGGGCAGTATAGTATTACAGGGCAAAAGGAGTTAGGCTGTGGCAACAGGTTAGAGCCTGTGCAGTGATCTGACAGGAAACATGGGCAGTTGCACACTTAGATGGCTGTTATTACTAATATGATGTGTGAATTCCAGTGAGGTAGGGATTTCATTGTCCCTCTGACAGTGAGGAAGAGGCGGGCACCAGGCAGTGTAGGGGATAACTAACTGGGTCTTTCTATGTCCCCGTGAATTCATATACTCAATCCCTGCTGGAAGCTATTTCTGTTTGCTTGGGGTGCCTGCAGTCAGTGGGATTGTTTCTTCAAGGACACTTCAGCTCACCTTCAGATCTCTAGATAGGACCCTGCTCTAGTAACTAGAGTTGAAGGTCATCACCAGAGTCGGTGCTGGAGATCACCGTATAATTTTCCCCAGGGAAGTGGAGAGGAAATGCTGACCTGCCCATATCCCTCCCAACTCCCCAGGCCTATGAGCTGTCCACGCTGACAGGGACACAGGTGCTGTTGCTGGTGGCCAGTGAGACAGGCCATGTGTATACCTTTGCCACCCGCAAACTGCAGCCCATGATCACCAGTGAGACCGGCAAGGCACTGATTCAGACCTGCCTCAACTCGCCAGACTCTCCACCCCGCTCAGACCCCACCACAGACCAGAGAATGAGTGCCACTGGCTTTGAAGAGCCGGATCTCACCTACCAGGTGTCGGAATCTGACAGCAGTGGGGAAACCAAGGTGTGTTGTTGGGGTCACCTATGTAAAGGAGGGTGGTGAGAAAAGAGGGTCCCTTTCCTTGCTTGGCCTAGCACAGGTAAATAGATGTGCTTAGTGATGTGGAGTGGGACCAGGTTAGTGTTCCTTATCCTAGGAGACAGGTGTCCATCCTCCATTCCTGACAGGAGGCCGTCCCCCTAGATAAGCGGGCGGCCTCCGTGCCCATATAAGGCCGGTTCGGGCTCCACGCCGGCCTCCCGCCTACAGCCCGCCTGCCTGGCAAGGCCTTTGCATTCCTCCCGCCAGCTGTCTCCCCGCTGGGGGCGGGGGTGTAGTTTAGCCCTGCCCTCCTGGCAGGCTGGGAATAGGAAGGGAGNCTCCTAATCCAGGGTCCTGGGAACCCACTGCTGTGGCCAAGCGGGCTGTCAGATTGGGCAAGGAGCTACTNTACTAGCGAGCCTCATACCGGGTGTTCGGGATACCCAGGCCTGGGCTATTAGGGAGAGCATTGGCCCGCTACTAAAGATGCCGGCTCTAGTTACGCCTCCCCCTTATTCCCGGTAAGGAAGAGGGGCGGGTCTTCCTTGCTGTCTGTGGAGCTCCACCTTTCGGGTGCTTAAGTAACTGACCAATGGAAGGAAGCGGCACTGTTTGCCTTAGCAACGCCTCTACCAACCAAAGACCTTGAGGACGGTTGCTTAGCAAACATCCCGGGCTGACCCACCCCGGGTTTTTGAATCAAGTCGGATCTAGGCCTGGAGGCTTGGTTCTCAACTCCTGGCTTCTTCCTCACTACTCTAAGAACAGAGGCCCTCTGAGGAGAAAGTCAAAATTTCCCCGCTTGTGTTAGTTACCTGTTATCTACAATTATTTTCTCATGTGTGTAAGCCTCATTTCTGTGCATGTGGGTAAGTCCCTTGGGCTTGGCCTAAAGTGCTTTATTGTCAAACTTGGATGAGCTTTCTTTTCTTTGAAAATCTCGGTCCCTGCCTTAAAGCCCAGCAGTTCAGAACCGTAAGAACCCTTTTGACGAGAACTTAAGCCCAACCCTCTCATGTTTTGAAGAGGAAATTAAAGCTCATAAAAGGGAAGTGATTATCTCAGGGTCACCCAGACAGTCACTGCCAGAGCTAGAAACCGACCGTGAGTGAGATTTGTGCAGTTCCCTGGGGCAGAAAATGTGCAGGAGTTCTCACTGTAAGAGCTGCAAGTGTTTATTTTGATTTTGGTGTGAGCTTAGATGCTTCTCTCTGAGTGGTTTTAGGAATGCTAGCCTGCTTAATCTTTTTTTTTTTTTCTTGCTTAATCTTCTTAACAACCTCCAAGTTAAGTAGTTGCNTTTTTTTCTTTATTTGTTTGTAATATTTATTTATTATTTTGAGACAAGGTCCTGATTGTACTGAAACTCATTATGTAGACCAGGCTGGCCTTGAACTCACAGATCCTCCTGCCTCTGCCTCCTAAGTGCTGGGATTAAAGGCACTCACCACCACTGCCCAGTGTTATATTTGTAACTTTTAAACTTTGAGACAGGGTCTCACTGTGTAGATGAGGCTAGACAACTGTTATGCCTCAGATTCCCAAGTGCTAGAGCTTGGCCAAGCCATCATGCCCAATAGCAGCTTCATGTCTTGCACAGTGTAAGTAAATGGTATAATCATGGTTTTAACTGAAACACCAATTTCTGCCTGAATTCTCAATTCACACAAAGTTACTGCAGGGATGAAGTCTGTTAGAAGCTCACTGCTCCATCTTTACTCTGGGTATAGGACACACTGAAGCCAGCATTCACAGTCACCAACCTGCCGGGTACCACGTCCACCATCCAAACAGCACCTAGCACCTCCACCACCATGCAAGTCAGCAGCGGCCCCTCCTTCCCCATCACCAACTACCTGGCACCAGTGTCTGCTAGCGTCAGCCCCAGTGGGGTGAGCAGTGCCAACGGGACTGTGCTCAAGAGTACAGGCAGTGGCCCTGTCTCCTCTGGGGGCCTTATGCAGCTGCCTACCAGCTTCACCCTCATGCCTGGTGAGTCACAAGGGGGCAGGGAGAGGTTTGTTCTCTCAGGAACAAATTGAAGATGTTAAGAGTGATTTTAGGGCTGATCCCAGGAGGACCTCTTTCTTTGCTAAGAAAGGGGAACATGGGTTAGAGCAAACGAGAATCCTTTTATGTCCCATTGGAAGACAAACTTTGTCCAGTGAGATCCCTGCTGGTGGTGGAGTAAGTTTCAACGCTGCATTCTTGGTCTTGTCTGGCTAGCTCACCCTTGGACCTCCATTGCTGTGGAGATAGTTGGTGTTCTACCACTTCTCTGCTGTGACTGGAGGGTAGGTTATGTCCTTGATGGGTTCAGGATAGTTTCAGGTCAGCTGAAGAAGATGGGAGCAAAGCCTGAGACAGAAGAAAGAGGGAAGTCACTTCATTCAGAGCATGAAGGACCCTGGGACTATAGTACTCCAGCATGTTTGGTGAAGGTGACAAAGTGCAAAGGATGGAGCCCAAGTAAAACATTGTGTCTTCTAGGTGGGGCGGTGGCCCAGCAGGTCCCTGTGCAGGCCATTCAGGTGCACCAGGCCCCACAGCAAGCGTCTCCCTCCCGTGACAGCAGCACAGACCTCACGCAGACCTCCTCCAGTGGGACAGGTACATAACTCCTTGTCACCCCCTGTGCCCTGCCTTCCCACAGGAAGCCTAGCAGAAGGTGCTTAGCAGTGTGGCTCCTGTACCGAGGACCCCAGAGAATTAACTCAAGTAGAAATGGTGGCTTTTGGTTTCATGTTTATAGGAAAGCCCGTGAGCATGGCTGGGGTTTGAACCCTGCTCTGCAGTGGGGATGTGGAGTCAAGGAAGAAATAAGAAACCCCTGGAAAATATTTGCTCAATACCAAGGAAGGGACAGTCAGTGCATTTGTCACCATATGAGAGGGCATTACAGGTCTTAAGTAGCTCTAATTTCTCTCAGCTACCTTTGGTCATTTCAGGAGTTACAGTGAACTCTCACATGGAAGCTGCTGTCATTCCAACCTTATTTATTACAGTGTGGTCAGGGGCTGAAGTACCTGAGAACTTGAAGTTTTCAGAACCTCCAGTGTCCCCTCAAACCCAGTGAGTCAGAATTTGCACTTTAACAAGGTTCCTATGTTAACATTGGAGAAGTGCTTGTCTCAAGGATGAACTGATTAGGTGTAAGTTTAGGAAGAGGGAGAGAGAGGAAGGAACAGGTGAAAATGAAAAGTGAGTGATGGAGTTTCCTGGGAGAGGGCCCATCANTGTGACACTAGGGGCTGAGAACAGAGAAGTGGATGCATAAACAATCCCGCTCAGAAGAAAACATTAGGCTTTTTTTTCAGTTGATGAAAAGGAACAAAGAAACAATCCTTTGTCAGCCCTGTGACACAGAACATGGTACAAAGATCCTGGAGGTTGGAACCCTGGGGCAGGATGAGAGCTAGCAGGAGGGATCAGCTCCCTGATGTGTATCTGTGTTTTCCAGTGACGTTGCCCGCCACCATCATGACGTCGTCTATACCCACAACTGTGGGTGGCCACATGATGTACCCTAGTCCCCATGCAGTGATGTATGCCCCCACCTCGGGCCTGGCTGATGGCAGCCTCACCGTGCTCAATGCCTTCTCCCAGGCACCATCCACCATGCAGGTGTCCCACAGCCAGGTCCAGGAGCAAGGTGAGGGAAGGGCCAGGGCCGAAGAAAGGAGGACCATTTCTCCCTTTTACAGGCACTCAGATGTGCCCCAGCTCCAACACTGCGGGGCATTCTCCCTCCTGTTTATTTCCCTCCCCCAATGCCCACATATATTCCTGCACAAATACACAGACTTGGATATTCTCACACTCACTGGACAATTGTATTTGTTCATTTGGACACTCATGCACACTTAAACCCTCACACTACAGGCACCCTCATGCATTGCATGAGACACTTTGGGGCACACATCCTTGGCCACGTGTCTGAGGCTCCCCAGTCACTTATGTATATCACACCTCCAATATCTAGAGATCCTCCTGAGCAAGTGAATGAGTATGTCCCCTGCTTTCCAATGCAGGTGGTGTCCCTCAGGTGTTCCTGACAGCATCCTCTGGGACTGTGCAGATCCCTGTTTCTGCAGTTCAGCTTCACCAGGTAAGTGGGGCAGGTGGGCCCCGCACCCCCTCCCACCTAGTCTTCCCTAGCCAAGGGGCCCACTGGTTCAGGCCAGCAGGGGGCGCCTGAGCCTGCTTGTCTTTCCTACTGCCCATCCTCATACTCCTCCTTCCCTACAGATGGCTGTGATAGGGCAGCAAGCTGGGAGCAGCAGCAACCTCACCGAGCTACAGGTGGTGAACTTGGACGCCACCCACAGCACCAAGAGTGAATGATCCGCCCGCCACCCTGGACAGATGGCCCAAGGGACGGCACCACTTATTTATTGTTGCCTTTTCACGTTTTCTTTACACACACATTGACTGGCCGAAGGAGGGAGGCAGGGAGAAGGAGTGGGCAGCCACAGGACTATGCCCTCTCACTCCAGCCAAAGAAATGGGCCTGCCTGCCCTCCCCCTGCCCTCCCTCACCCCCCTCCTTCCTGCCCCATCTGTCATGCTGTGGATGGTGGGGCTGTCCTCCTCCTCAGACCCCCACCAGCTTGGCTCAATGTTTGCTATGAGTATTAGTTCACCCAGTGGGACTGTGCCTACCTTCCCACTCACAGGCCTTCTGTGGGACTGGGCACAATGTCCCCCTCTGAGGAAGCATTTGGGGCCCTCTCTCCAGCCTCTTTGGTGACCTCTGGTTAGTTCTGTGCCTGCCACAGTCTGGGTCAAAAGAGCCCTGCCCCTGCCCCTCAGGGAGCCAGCTGGGAGAGGTGGGGGTTTCTTCCCTCCTACCGGCAGCCTCTGCCCCTTTCAGCTCCTGAGTAGCTGGGCCTGTGTCCTGGGCAGGTTACTGGGGCCACCTGCCCTGCCTTGCCGCTCCGTTCCCATGGACCTGCAGGGGCTCTTGGGTAGGAGGGAACCTCCAGAGTTCTCTCTTCCCCTTTGTCTTCCCCCCTTCTCCCAGCTGCTTTACTTAAAAGTTGATTTTGAACTTTTTATTTGAGGAGATGAAGTGAAAACAAATCTATAAATATATATTTTTAAAATATTTAACTTTTTTTTAATGGCGTTTTTCTCATCCCCCCTCCCTGCCCAAACTCCCCTTTCCTGGGGAGCCCTTAGGCTCTCTAGAACTGGCTGGGCCCCTGGGGACAGCCACCCCATGAGCTCGGGGTCCACCAGTGTGCATGGGGGAGATTCTGGGTTTGCCCCACGTCCTGGGTTCTTTCCAGGAGAAAGCTGGGGAAGGGACCCTCAGGCCATGCCCCAAAAGGGGAGGGGAGGGTTACCCACAACTCTAGGCCTCTTTTACCCTATAGGGTTGTGGCTAGGAAGAGGGAGACCAAATGTGGGGGTAGGGTGGGAGGGGGTCAGGTAGAGGAGATGGATTTCATTTGTGCCACAGCATGTCATTGCAGCCTTGTGCTTCCCCAGGCTTGCAGCTACCTGGGGCCCAAGTTGCAGTGAGCAGGACGGGGTCTGGGAGGTGGGGAGACACAGGAATGGGGGTCACATAGGAGCAGCTCTTGGGCTGAGCGCAGCAATGGAGAGCCAGAGATGGGCAGCTCTCCCAGGGAGTGAGCAGCTACTGTAACTTTTTTAAATTAAGACAAAAAGCCTTGAAGAAAATGACTTTATTTTTCTAAGTGTAACCTCAGTATTTATGTAATTTGTACAGGGCCATGCCCCACCCGCTTAGAACCCGCTTGGGGACCTTGAGGGTGGGCTAGCATAGGGGGAGGGTATTTTACCCTGTGTCAGAGCCAGCCTAAACCACCTGCGTCCAGTAAGGGAGATTTTTCAGAAGGGCAGTTGGGGTGGAATCATTAACCCCTGGCTACTGCCCTCAGTAGGCACATGCCTGCTTCTGAGGTTAGGTGAAGGGGTGGGGAGCTTTTTATGCGGAGCCGAGGTATCACGGATGGCCTGTTGACGTGTTTGAGAACCCCCAACCTCTAATCCCCATTGCTGTCTTACCCAGCTGGGGAGGCTACCATTCTGGGCTTTCTCCTGGAAACAGCTGGGGCCTCGGGTGGCTTTCAAGATGGGCATGGTAAACCAGGGGCCAGAGTGGGGGAGCTTGGGACTCAGGTCCGTAACTGCCCAGCCCCTTTCTCTACCCTTGGTTCACTCCACCACCACTCACCACTTCCCCAACACATGGGAGGAGATGTTAATTCCTCCTCACAAAAGATAGATCCAGTGAGTGCATCAGGCAAAGTGCTTATAATGTGTGCCGTGTGATTGTGGCCTTGGGAGAACCTGCGTGTCGGGATTGAGGTGGCATTTCTNTGTGCAGCGACCCTTGGTGTTTCCCTTCCTAAGTGGCTCTGGAGTGTGTGTGTGCTTGTGTTTGAGTGAATGTTTGTGTGAATGTGGGGTGTATGTGGGTATATCAGTGGTTTCTACTCCTGGGATGTTGACCCAGGAATAGTGGACATGGTCACATCCTATGTACAGAGCTTTCTTTTGTATTAAAAAAAAATACTCTTTCAATAAATGTATCATTTTTGTGCACAGACTGGGGTCTTTGGCTGTGTCTTTGGGATCTTTTCAGCACAGGGAGGGAGGAGTGAATACAAAATCCCCTAAATTCTGTCCGCGGAAGCAGGGTACTCTGAACTATTGAATCCTACATGATTGAAGAAATCTAGGCGAGGGACTTCCTTGCTGTGCATGGTTTTGCTAGCAGCTCAGGGCAGTTCAGTGGTTTTACNTAAAAGTGGAAGGGTTTGGGGAGTGTTGGGAAATTTAAGAACACAAAAAAACACTGAAAAGTCATAGGGTGGTGGGAGTATAGGTTAACTAATCCAGGGTGGGTGCTGCGATGGGTGGATGAGGAAGATGGACCCGGTGAAGAGCAGGGTGCTTCACACCTGACTAGCTGGAAAGGACATTCCCCGGCTAGTACGCATGCTCCATTCACGCGCCGTTTTGCCACGCTCGTAGTGGGCCACGGTGGGACCCGTAGCCGCCAGGCCTGTGCGTGTGCCCGGCGTGTGACCCGGAAAGGAGTTGCGGAGGAGGCGGGCCGAGCTGTGGGACCCGCTGCTGGATGCCAGTGAGGGTCGAGCCGGGCGGTGAGAGGTGAGAAGAGAGTTCTGCGCCGACCGGTCCCTTCCCCTTCCCCAACCCCAAGTCCCTCATCCCTTCCTCCGAGACACGAGAGGAAAGTCGGGTCTCGCTTGTCCTGTCAGCTCGCGCGACCGGGACCGCCATCCTCACCCCAGGCCATTCCCAGCGCGGTGCTGGGCGGGCTCCACCGTCTCTCTGGAGTCTAGCAAGGACGCGATCACGCTGCTTTCTGTTCAGTGCCGGCGGCCAGGCGTCACCTTCACGCCTCTCTTTACGCTCCTGGTCTAGGCTCTCCCTATGCCGTCCCCGCCCCCCAGGCCTAGCGGGTGGTTGGACTTGGTCCTGTGCTAATCAACAGCCACTATGGCATCAATGGCTATCTNCTAGCCTCCCTTCCATGCTAAGTGGATCCCATCCCCTCTGGGCTCACATCTTGTTTGACTCCTCCTCCTTTCCTTTGCTTGTCTTCTGTGTACCCTGACATGACGCCTGCCCTGATCACCGTTTCTGCATGGCGGTGTGCCTTCCTTCCATGCTACTCTCTCCAGTGCCCTTACACTGCTTCAAATCACACATACCTTTTTCTGATCATTTTATTCTGGTTTAATACCCATTCCTATCTGATGCCTGCTACCTACTGTCTCCATCTAAGAATAGTATTAGATTAGTAGTAATACATTGTTTACTGAGCACTTATGGGCTTGACAATGTTCAGTTTTGGTTTTGTTTTGTTTTTCTAAAATGGTCTTACTATGTAGTTGGGGGTTGGCCTGGAACTTTCTGTGTAGCCCAGCCTAGCCTCAAAATGGTGAANTTCTTGCTTCAGTCTCCTGAATATCAAGATTATATATTCTTGATATATAAGCATGTGCCAACACACCATGCTTAAATTCATAGCTTTTAAAAAGATTTATGGGACTANGAGTGTAGTTCAGTTAGTAGAGTGCTTGCCAAGCATCCATGAAGCCCTGGATTCAGACCCCAGCATCCATATAGTGCTGACAACCATCTATAACTCCAGTTCCAGGGGATCTAATTCTCTCTGCTGGCCTCCAAGGGCACCAGGCATGCAAGCAATGCACAAACAAATGCACATGCAAAACACTTTATATATATATATATATACATATATATATGTATATATATATGGACATCATATATAATATATAATAAAACAAATATTTTTAAATAAAAAATAAAAAAGATTTATGCCTATGAGTGTTTTGCCTGCTTGTATGTGTGTGTACCATGTGTATGCAGAGCCCTTGGAGGTCAGAAGAAGGCATCAGACCCCTGGAACTGGAGTTACAGATGATCTTGAGCTGCCATGTGGGTGCTGGGTACTGACCCTGGGTCCTCTCATAGAGCAGCAAGTGCTCATAACCCCTGAGCCATTTCTTTAGTACCCACAACCCCCCTTACACACACACACACACACACACAGTGCTGAGGAACTCAGGGCCTCTCACACACTAGGCAGGTGCACTGCTTTTGAGCTATATAGTCCCAGCCCTCTTCCATCCCTGAAATGCTTTCATTTTGTCTCCTCGCTCTTTTCACTGCATTCTTCTCATATATAATATCTATCTTATATAAATACAGCTACTTATTTATCCTGTCCTATACTGTGTCTTTTCTGCCTGTGCCCTAAACCTCATCACACAGCCCACCAATCACCACCTATCCCGTTTTGCTGCAAGATTCCATGCTCTACATAGTCTTTTCCTCTTTCACATACTGCCTCTCTCTCTCCTCGTACATTCCAGGAGGTCAGGATGGTAGGGGAACGACGTGCAGGGGACCTTATGGTCCCCTTGGGGCCCCGGCTGCAGGCATACCCTGAAGAACTCATTCGACAGAGACCTGGACATGATGGACATCCTGAATACCTGATCCGATGGAGTGTCCTCAGGTGTGGAGAAGAAGGCAAAGTGACTGTCGAGGAAGACAAGAGAGAACACCTCCTCATGTGGCTGTCAGCCCCAGAGGTCTATGCCAACTGCCCCATGCTGTTGCGGGAGCCAACACTGTCTAAAGGACCTCCGTATGAACCTACTGGAGAGTTAGGAAGCTTCCCACGAGATCCAGGAGGCCTGGATGAGCTGGCAATGGCAGAGATGGAGGCTGACGTGCGGGCACTGGTACGCAGGGCCTCTAGGCAGCTGGCAGAAGGTGGGACCTCAAGCCTCACAGCTGCTGTGCTTCACACCATCCACGTGCTCAGTGCCTATGCCAGCATTGGGCCTCTCACTGGAGTCTTCAGGGAGACAGGAGCCCTCGATCTGCTTATGACGATGCTGTGCAATCCTGAGCCTCAGATCCGTCGGAGTGCAGGCAAGATGCTGCAGGCTCTGGCAGCCCATGATTCTGGTAAGAGAAAGNGGTGGTGGTGGTGGGGGTGTCATTGGAGAGAATGGGGTCACAAGGAGTAAGAAAAGAGTTGGCAGAGAGTTCCCAACCATTACTAATAAGTAGCAACTCAAGGTAAAAGAAACATAATGGCTGGGCAGTGGTGGCACATGCCTTTAATCCCAGCACTCGGGAGGCAGAGACAGGAGGATCTCTGTGAGTTCAAGGCCAGCCTGGGCTACAGAGTGAGTGT
The DNA here is from genome assembly GCA_001675575.1 of Neotoma lepida. NCBI lineage: Eukaryota > Metazoa > Chordata > Mammalia > Rodentia > Cricetidae > Neotoma > Neotoma lepida. Next base: position 1,122,937 of record LZPO01116605.1, on the reverse strand, counting down.
CAGGACAGGCTCCAAAGCTACACAGAGAAACCCTGTCTCAAAAAAACAAAAAAACAAAGAAAAGAAAAGAAACATAATGAATGGTACACGTAGGGCAAAAAGACATAAGGTTTATCTGTNACTCTCTGTAGATTTGCATTTGTTGAATATTTGAGATGTATTAGTTGATTGTGAAATTAGTATGGGGAGGGTTACAGCTAACTTAAAAAAATTAAAATATCTGTACACAGTTGTGTGTAGCGGTGCATATCTTTAATCTTAGCACTTGGGAGAAAGAGGCAGGTGGATCTTATGAGTTCAAGACCAGCCTAGTCTGGTGAGAGATCCAGGACAGCCAGGGCTATGTAGTGAGACCTTGTCTTGAAAAAAACAAAGCTGGGCGATGGTGGTGCACACCTTTAATCCCAGCACTCGGGAGGCAGAGGCAGGTGGATCTCTGTGAGTTCGAGGCCAGCCTGGGCTACAGAGTGAGTTCCAG
>LZPO01116605.1:1080699-1116221 GCA_001675575.1 Neotoma lepida | reverse complement strand
TATTATGTATACAGTGTTTTGCCTGCATGTATCCCTGCAGGCCAGAGGAGGGCACCAGATCTCATTACAGATGGTTGTGAGCCACCATGTGGTTGCTGGGAATTGAACTCAGGACTTCGGGAAGAGCAGTCTGGATTCTTAACCGCTGAGCCATCTCTCCAGCCCTGTTCACAATTTTCATTGATGTATGGAACTGTGATGTGGCTGCAGCCAAGTTCAAGTACACTGCTCTACTGTCTCCATTTCCCATACCTTGACCAGCACAGTATTGCTTTCTAATTGATCAGATTGGCATATTAATAAATATGTACGTGTGTGCACACATCTACTGTGGCATGTATGTGGAGCTCAGAGGACAACTTGAGCAAGTTGGTTCTCTCCTTCTGCCTTGTGGCTCCTGGAGATCTAACTCAGTTCNTCAGGCGCCGTCTGGGTAGCCGTAGATCAGCAAAACTGTAAATGATCAGTGTCTGTCTCTGTTAGTGTCTTAGTTCTGATGGTGTTAGGCATATTTGTGTGAATTGTCATGTTTCTGCTTCCCTAACTATCCTGTTTATGGAATACTTTACCTGTTCCCCACTTTTAGTGAGCTGTTCCCTTTTTCTTATAGATTTAAAGGCATTCTTATATTACCTGTTATCTGTGTTCCAAACATTTTGTTTGTGTTTTTTTTAAATCATGTTAGCTTTACTTTGTGATTACAAGAGAATAACTACTTAGTATAGAGAAGTTAGAAAATAGACGTGGTGACGGCGTCTTTAATCTCAGCCCTTGAGGAAAAGGCAGGCAGATCTCTACAAGTTCATGGCTAGTGAGTTTCAGGCTAGCCAAGACTACATAGAGAGACACTGTCTAAAAGAAGGAGGAGGAGGAGGAAGAGGAGGAGGAGGAGGAAGAGAAGGAAGAGGGAGGAAGGAAAGAAAGACAGACAGACAAAAATTATTCAAAAAGGCTTTTGTACAGAGATATTTCAGCTGTCAGTTTGGTGAGCATCCTAACTTCCATTTTACCTTGTTCATAGGTGTTATCAGTGTTAGATTAAGTAATCCATAACCAGTCCTGGTTTCCAGCTGGGTGTGGTGAAGCATGCCTCTAACCCTAGCACTTGGGAAGCAGAGGCAAGATGGAGAGTTCAAGGCCAGCCTGGTAGGACCTGTATCAAGTAAGAAGAGTGGTCCTGGCTGCAAAAGCAGCCAGGTGTTTGTCTAATTCATGGTATTGTTGCCATAAGGTTCTGAGAGGATAGATCAGAACACATGTTCTTCCCAGAGGTCTCTGCTTGTGTTATTTCTCTGAGTAATTCCCAGACCATCTCACCAGTGTTCTGTTAGTACCTGCTCTCACTCTCGGGACCCCCAGCTCTCACTCTCGGGACCCCCAGCTCTCACTCTCGGGACCCCCAGTGCTTTCACTCACAACCAGCCTTTTTTTTTCATGAAAGGGAGAGTTATATTTTGAGACAGAGTCTCATACTGCATTGCCTGGGCAATGGACTTGTGATGCTCCTACTTCCACATCTCAGTGTTGGGATTATAGCTAGCTGGGATAGCAGATAGAAGCCTCCATGTCTTGCTCCTGGACATTTTCTCCACCTTATATTGTTTGCCTCTTAATTTTGTTTGCAGTGTCTTTCAATGTGCTAAAGTTTTTAGGTTGCTGTAGTTTTCACCTTTTTATAGCTTCTAAAATTTTCTGTCCTATTAAGAGAGTCCATTCTTGGCTGAAGAGATGGCTCAGGAGTTAAGAGCATACACTGCTCTAGAGGACCTGGTTTAGTTCAAAGCACCCACATCAGGAGGCTCACAACCTCCTGTAAACTCCAGCTCCAGGGGATCTGATGCCCTCTTCTGNCCTCTGCACATGTGTGCATGCACACACACACACACACACACACACACACACACACACACACACACACACACACACACACACACACACACACAATTTAAAATAAAAATGAAATCTAAAAAGAAAGAGTCCATTCCAGGATTAGAAAAATATATAGTTTTTTTGGCACATGTGTGTACACTTGTATGTGGAGATGTATACAAAGAGGTCAGTGGTGAAATGTTGGATGTCTTGCTCTCTTGGTCTCTCTGAAGCCGGAGCTCACCAGTTTGGCTAGGCTGTCTGCCCATCGGTAAGCCCCAGGGGTTGCCCTGCCTCTGCCTCCTTGGTGCCCAGCTTTTTATGGAGGTTCTGGAGATCTAGATTCAAATCTCGATGTTTGTGAAGCAAGTGCTTCACCTCTGAGCCATCTAGTCCCTGGGAAAATATTTTCTTATTTTTCTAAAAGTATCTATTCTCTTTTTGTTTTTTTATATTCATTTCCAATTCAACTGGAAATTTGTTTTGCAAATGGCATGAAGCAGAGCTTAGCCTCTCCTCTGTTTCAGGTGGGCAGCAGGTGCTGTCCGTCTTTGGTGCTAGGAACTGAACCCAAGGCTCACTACACTAAGCACATGCTCTGTCCCTGAGCTACAACTCCAACAACCTCAGGCTGGGTTTGTTCTTTTTGAAGGATTTTTATGTGATTGTATTTATTTTGCATTTTGGCTTTTTAACTTTTGGAGATAAAGTGTGCTTATCACACTGTGTTTAAGGCTGCCCTTGGATTCTTGGGCATTCTCCTGTCTCCACCTTCCAAATGCTCCACTGTCCATTTCTCCATAGTCCGTTCTTGCTCACTGGCCAGGATCTGTCCCCACTGCCCCTTTTGTCGTCTGCTCATCTTTGGCTCCCTGTATTCATTCCAGACTTTCAGTTACAGACTTTTGGTTATATTTGGCCAACTAGAAACAAAGCTACCATTATTTTTTCCAAACATTTCTTGACCATTCTTACGTATTGTTCCCCCTCTTCCCAAATCTGCCTGCCATTTTTTTCTTTTTTGAACTTTTGTTTTGTTTTTATTTTTTTCAAGACAGGGTTTCTCTGTGTAGTTTTGGAGCCTGTCCTGGAACTCACTCTGTAGCCCAGGCTGGCCTTGAACTCACAGAGATCCGCCTGCCTTTGCCTCCGGAGTGCTGGGATTAAGGTGTGCACCACCACCACTCTTTTTTAACTTTTAAGCCATTTGATTAGAATTNAGACAGGGTTTCTCTGTGTAGTTTTGGAGCCTGTCCTGAACTCACTCTGTAGCCCAGGCTGGCCTTGAACTCACAGAGATCCGCCTGCCTTAGCCTCCGGAGTGCTGGGATTAAGGTGTGCACCACCACCACTCTTTTTTAACTTTCAAGCCATTTGATTAGAATTACATTCAATCTATGGATTCATTTGGAATGAGGAACCAGGGGGCTGTTAGATTGCAGAGGGGAGGGGTCGGGTATGAGACTAAAGCCAGGAAACAGGTTGGGGGAGGAAGAACAGACTGAATCTTGATGGATGGAGTTGGGCAGGAGTCGGAGAGCACCATGTCTGGAAAGTTAGGCAAGGTTCTTTGGGATGGGGAGTCTCAGTGTCTTTTATCTTCTCAGAGAGAAGCTAGTGAAGACACTGGTGGAATTGCTGACCAACCAGGTGGGAGAGAAGATGGTGGTGGTGCTGGCCCTGCGCCTGCTTTACCTGCTCATGACCAAGCATGAATGGCGTCCACTCTTTGCCAGGGAGGGTGGCATCTATGCTGTCCTGATTTGTATGCAAGAATATAAGACATCTGTTTTGGTCCAGCAGGCAGGACTGGCGGTGAGTATACTGATTTAGACTGAGTTGTGGATGTTGAAGTGGAAAGACACAGACAGCTGTAAGAATATGGTCTGGGTGGCTTTCGAGTGCATGACTGGAGAGAAAGGTACAATGGAGTTTTTAAGAATGATACTCAAGCCGGGTGGTGGTGGCACACGCCTTTAATCCTGGCACTCAGGAGGCAGAGGCAGGTGGATCTCTGTGAGTTCCAGGCCAGCCAGGTCTACAGAGCGAGTTCCAGGCCAGCCAGGACAACACAGAGGGACCCTGTCTCGAAAACCAAACCAAAACAAAAAACAACAAGGAATGATACTCAAGAGCTGGTGCCGGAGTCCAGCTCCAGCTGGGTTCAGGCCCCAGAGAGGAGGTGTGGGGTGGGGGAAGGGAAGGAGACTGACACAGTGTGAGGGGGAATCGTGATGGCTGTCACTTTTTTGAAAAAAGACTANACCTTTTATACTCTATAATTGCACATAGGGTTAAATGTGAGGGTGTGGCTTGTGATGGGGGAGGGGTTGAGGAAGCTAGCGTTGACCTTGACAAGTTAATAGGCACCACAGTCATATGTTAATGGAGGGGTCACAAGTTCCCCTTGCCAGAGATGAGAATGACTCTTTTTAGAAAGCAGGAACTTTCTTCAAGCCCCTGAGGGAGTGGAGACTTTGTCTAAATGCCTGACCTTGGGAAAAGGACTTTCTCAGGGTCCAGACACTCTGTTATAGAATATTGCCGTTTTTATATGGCTTAGTTTATCCAAATAGCTAAAGCTTAAAGTGAGCAAAGACGAAGCTAGGCAGATGTTACTGTGAACCTGAGTAGACCTTCGGAATTTATAAAGCTTGATTATCAAATATACCTTATTTACCAGGCATAGGTTACTTATCTTATTTTCCGGCAGCTTGGTGTTGCCTTGTGTGGGAGTAGGCAGAGTGATCATGCTATATGTGAAAGAGTAAATCCGTGCCATACAGCAGAGTTCAAGTAGGGAAATGCGAGAGGCAGACAGACAGACAGACAGACAGGCAGAGGGAATCGCAAGAGAGGAACAAGAAGAGGCAAGAAAAGCAAGAGAAAAAAGGGAGGGGACTGTGACAGCNGGCACTTTTAAGAGTGCACGTGTCCTGTTGTGTCCTGTAGCTGACAACGGAAAGGCACCTGGTGGCAGGTGATGACCTGACTCCTTCCTCTGCAGCTGAGGCAGGCTGGCCACCGCTACCATAGGGCTGGGATCTAACAATATGGTTCTACAGTGGCGGGAATTTTTTTCCAAAGAATTATTTTTGTTTAAAGAATTATTTCATGCATTTTTATCCCTCAAAGGCCACCCCAAATTTCCCAAAAGAAAAGGCATAAGGGAACTCCCAAAGCACATAGTGAGAATCATTAAAAAAGAAAGTGAAAGAGTACTGGAGACTTGTGGTCTGAAAAGTTGAAATGCCAGAACTTTGTCAGCAGCAGTGGTGGTCACGTGGTCCACACCATCCTTGTGAGTGGTTCAGGATAAAGGTGCTTGCTTCCAAGCCTGACAGCCCAAGTTCAATCCCACAAGGTGAAGGGAGCAAGCAAACTGACACTTAGAAACTAAAGAAAGGAAGATTCAAGTTTAGAGTTGAGCGTCAGGGTGCGTGAGATGGCTCCTACCGGGGGCGTGTTACAGGAACCAGGGCCTTGAAAAGTCTAGCTTTAGGTGTGTTGACTATTCCACACTTGAAGTTACAGGTAGGTGTAGTCTGAAAGACTAGCATCCTAGATATNACAGGGCATTTTTTTTCTTTTTAAACCGAGTAGTCCCGTGTATAGAAATAATCCCTCACTGGATTTGTGTGAAACAACACTGCCATTGCTTTGCCACCTGGGCCAGACAGCAGGGAAAGAAGGCCATGACCAGAGAGCTTGAGCAGATTGGCTTCCTAACCACTCACTATAGAAGTACTCCTACTAGTGTGGTGTAGGCATCGTGGCCACATAGAACCCAGTGTCCCTGAAGGAAACAAGCCTCATCCAGAGCAGTTCTGAAAATGGGTTCTCACAGTACAGTGGGCACAACATGGACAAGACCACATGTCCTCTCAGAGCTGGCTTAGCTGGGAAGGTCAGGACACAGTTCCTTTATAGGGTCATTTGGGGTCTGCTCTTTCCAAAAGTAGCCAGATATTATCTAGACCACCAATATACAAAAATATTTTCTGATCCCCTCAAATTGCATGGCCAAAAAAATAGCATTTATTCCTAAATTCATATTCTTGCCCATGACAGAATCATAGCATCTTATTTGTAGCTTGAAGTCCATAGACTCCAGCTGTGTGGGGTAGACTAGGGTAATGAAAAAGAGAAAGCTTTTCTTGGAGGGCCTGGGCCTCTTCTGAATTGTCCTGAATGCTACTTCTAGACCAGTTCATTCCCTGGACCCTTCTTTCAGAGAGACAGTCCTACAGCAGGGACATTCTTCCCTCTAAGATATAGTGTTTGTTTTTAATTTAGTTGCCTCTGTAATACCAGCAAATAAGACTTCACATCACAAGTGCTTTTCCTATAATTCTCACTGCTGTGCTTGTGAGATGGTTGAACAGCCTTGAACAGGTAGATACTGGCCAAGGCGAGGGGACATAGGCTTTTGTGGACATTAGTGTCCACAGGAGTAGATGAGATTGCCCAGGAAGTGAGGAAAGGACAAAAAGGCGGTATTTGAGGACCAGGCAGAGAAATACAGAAACATAGGGATGCCAGGAGGCTGTCAGAGGCGGGACTCAGAAGAGAGGGGTCATCTGAGATGGGTGTGACTTNAAGGAAGGCCTCAGAAGATAGCTGCAGGTTGTGAAAGGGCAGCATCCTGTGGGGAAGATTCGGAAAGGGTGGCCTGCCTAATCTGGTAGCCTTGGGGTTGGGAGCCTAGGCGTAGAGAGAAGCAGCCTGTGGATTTACTGCCCGCTCTGAAATTGTTCTGTTTGCAGCTTCCTCTTGGCTCCCTTTCCTTCCCCTCCCCTCACTTTTCCTCTTGTCCTATCCCACTGTGCCCTCTTCTCTCCCTCCCCTCCTCCCCGCCCCTCCCCTCCCCCTCAGGTCTCATCACCATCTGCTCCGTTTCCACTTCTCATACAACCTGTTTGCCACCAGTCCAGCTGCTCCCAAGTTTGAGGTCTAGAATGATGGCAGTAGCTTCCTACTTCCTTTTGGGATGGTGCTGGGGATTGAACCCAGGGCCATGCACATGCTGAATAAGTACTCTACCCCTGTGATGGCTCTCTTCACCCCTAACTCTGCTTCTGCATTCCTCTTTCAGGCACTAAAGATGCTAGCCATTGCCAGTTCCTCAGAGATCCCCACTTTTGTGACCAGCCGAGATTCCATCCAACCTTTGTTTGATACCCAGATGACCAGAGAGATCTTTGCCAGCATTGACTCAGCTACACGTCCAGGGTCTGAGAGCTTGCTCCTTAGTGTCCCTGCAGCTGTGGTCCTGATGCTGAACACTGAGGGGTCAGATACTACCCTCCAGACTCTAGATCCTTGCTGTGTCCTAAGCCCCACTTCTCCTATGTCCCGGGCTCATGTGCTCAGCAGAAACTGTACTTACATTGTCCCCTTTGGGTAAACACTGGTGGCCTTCTCAGAATGTCACTGGAGGAGAGACCAAGTGGTTGATGTAGGGGATTTCCAGGGAAGGTAGAAAAACTGACTTTCCTTCATGGGATTGGTAGTAGTGGCCCAAGGTCAGATGGCCAGGAGTCCTTCCTCAGAGGGACCACTGAAGCACCCCACAACCTAGCTGCACTTGTCTCCCTGCCTCTGTTGCACTCACTGTCAACTTCTTGGGTCACCCCCTTCTCCCAGGTGCTCCTCTGCAGTGAGAAATGGTCTGCTTCTCCTCAACCTGCTGCTGTGTAACCACCACACCCTGGGAGACCAGCTCATCACCCAAGAGCTGAGAGACACCTTGTTTAGGCACTCGGGGATAGCACCAGGGACAGAGCCAATGCCCACCACACGTACCATTCTCATGATGCTTCTCAATCGCTACTCAGAGCCTCGGGGAAGTCCTGAGCGAGCAGGTACCATTGTGGAGGGGATGTTCTGCTAACCAGTGACATGTGACATGTGTGACCAGGAAAGCTAAGGTCTACACTCCAGCCCTTTCCTNAAGGATACAGGAACCTTCCAGAAATGAATGAAACCTTAAGTGTTCAAGCTAGACATTTTTTCAAGGTCGGGGTGGGGGTGTAATATGTATGAGGTTATGTGGTCCAGGCTGACTTCAAACTCAAAATCTTCTTGCCTCAGTTTCCCAAGTGTTAGCAGTATCAGTGTGCAACACCATACCAAGTTAGACCTCAAGAAGAACTTCTTGACCAAAAGGAGGACTGTTGATGTCATAAGAAACCCTTCATGTTTTAAAAAACTAGGTGAAAACTGAGACATGGGTACTGAACTAAGTAACATGTATCTTTGGGTCTGTGTAATTAAAGCCTCCAAACTTTGGAGGTATCATAACAGTGCTGTTTATTATAGCTAGCATTTAAGAGGAAAAGGTAAACTGGTTGAGGTTTGAAATGTGTTGTATTTAACTCAGCAGTGTTCCCCCATACTGTATTTTTTTTCAAGTATANTTAGGTCTACATTGGAGATCAGAGAAGAGAATTTCTTACACTTTGATAAACTATACTGTGATTAACTAGACATCCTCAATGTGGGAAGAAAGTTTGGGGGGTGGCTTTCTGGGGTGCCCCATTTCTTGGTCTGACTGATTTCTAAGATGTCTCTCATGCACATTTTTCCTATGGTGTGCCTACCCTGCAGCACTGGAGAGTCCAAGCACCCAGGGTCAAGATGGGTCCCCTGAGTTACTCATCCGATCCCTGGTGGGAGATCCTTCTGCAGAACTCTTCCTGGACTTGGAGCGTGTATTGTGCCGTGAAGGCAGCCCTCAGGGTGCCATGAGGCCCCTCCTCAAGCGCCTACAGCAGGAAACCCAGCCTTTCCTCCTGTTGCTGAGGACTCTAGATGCCCCTGGGCCCAACAGAACTCTGCTGCTCATGGTCCTCAGGTAAGGAGTGTGTCCAGGTACCTGAGGACAGGGACTGAGGGACTGCTGGTGCTTTATTTGTTTTCATCCCCTTACCAGGGTCATGACACGACTGCTGGATTATCCTGAGGTGGTGGTCCTCCCCTGGCACGAGGTCTTGGAGCCCTGCCTCAACTGCCTGAGTGGCCCAAGCAGTGACTCTGAGGTACCAGAGCCTTTGCCAGGGTTGGAGGAGGGAAGACAGAAGTTGGGCCACCACCTACCTGCCTAGTGAGGGTGTAGAGGTTCAGCAGATCCTGTAGGTCTGAGGGTCTGAGTGCACTGGGAACCAGAGAGGAAGGAGAGGAAGGCTAATGTCATCCCAGAGTCTTTGGACATCATGGAGTGATGTCAGACAAAGGCTGGGGTAGTTTGATACTGGCAGAAAGAAGCCCGTGAAACTACTAGCCGGATTGCCAGCTGGCACTGGAGTACCAGCACCTCAGTATGCTGTTCCCTCTCCTTGATCCTCTTCGGCCTTGCAGACTTCCTCAGTCTCCACCACTGTGCTTCCTTCAGTGCAGCTGGCCCTTGGCCTGACATGCTCTGCCCTTTCTTTGTTTGGGACAGATTGTTCAGGAGCTGACCTGCTTCCTGCATCGCCTGGCTTTGATGCATAAAGACTATGCAGTAGTGCTCTGCTGCCTGGGAGCGAAAGAAGCCCTCTCCAAAGTCCTGGACAAGCACTCTGCGCAGCTCCTGCTGGCCTCTGAGCTACGTGACCTGGTGACAGAGTGTGAGAAATATGCCCAGCTCTATAGTAACCTCACCTCAAGCATTCTGGCTGGCTGCATTCAGGTGAGGAGGGGCTTGTAGGCGTAGAGCTGAGAAAATAAAACCAGAAGCAAGGGCTGGGCTCTTCATGTGTCTGTCTTTGGGATCCCTGTGTGGCAGAAGTGGCAGCAAATCTGGGCACCTGCCCCCTANCCTTTCCCCAGCATGGCCCTATCAGAATTTGGTGAGAAAGGGGTTGAGTGTTCTGTTGCCTCTTGACTCCTTTTCTCCATGCATGTTTCTGACTGTTCCTCTGTATTCCCTCCCTGCCCCACGTTCTGGCTGCAGATGGTGCTGGGCCAGATTGAAGACCACAGACGAACCTACCAACCCATCAACATCCCCTTCTTTGATGTATTCCTCAGGCATCTCTGCCAGGGTTAGTGTCCTCCCCCACTCCCCCCAGGTTCCCACTCTCCAGGCCCTTTCCTTATCTCTGACCATGCTGTGGTCTCCCCACCCCTTCCCACTTACCCCAGGCTCCAGTGTGGAAGTGAAGGAAGACAAGTGCTGGGAGAAGGTAGAGGTATCTTCCAACCCACACCGGGCCAGCAAGCTGACGGACCGCAACCCCAAGACCTACTGGGAGTCCAACGGTAGCACCGGCTCCCACTCCATCACCTTGTACATGCACCGTGGTGTTCTTATTAGGTGTGAACCCATTTGTATGTGTCTGTTACTGTGCACCAATATATCTCCCCAAAGCACTGTCCCACAACTCTGTTAGTAAACCCTGCTCTTGTGAGACATTTTCAAACTCATTTTGTGCAGTGAAAGATGATTGGCATATTGGCCTGTCTTTGCTGTGCTGTGTAGACATCTCATTGTCTAAACCCAGATGCTGGTATTCTAACAGATACAAGTATCACCATCTTGTGCTTAGAGATCAGCAATACACTTACCTATTCTTCTCATGGGTGTTTGTTCAATGTCAAGAGTGCCAAGCACTGTACAAGGCTCTGGGGGTACAAGGACAGTAAGATACAAGAAATTTGTAGTCTAGCTGGGAAGCCAGGCTAGCAAGTCAGTCAAGAGAATCAGACTTGATGGTGCATGCGTATAATCTCATCACTCAGGAGGCTGAGGTAGGAGGATCTAGAGTTCAAGCCTGGGCTACATATTGAAACCCTGTCTCAAGGGGGCACTAAAAGAAGCAGAGACTAAAACTGCACAGAGAGAAAGCATGGTCCAGGCACAGTGACATGGCTGTTGCCCCACTCCTTGGGAAGCTGAGGTAGGAGGATCTCTTGAACCCAGCCAAAGCCATTCAAGTCAACATGAAGAGGAAGAGCCTGTTGAGAGAGAGAGGGCCAGGAGAAAGGCTCCTGGGACCAATGAGGGTCAGAGAAGGTTCCTTCAAGAAGATGTTGACTGAGCTGAAATTTGAAATTGAAATTAGCTAGCTAATGAGAACTCAATGACATTTCAGGCAGAGAGGCAGCACGCAAAGGGAGAAACAGGATGCTTGCTGTGTGGGGACGGTTTAAAATGCTGGTTAGGAGCCGGGCGGTGGTGGCGCATGCCTTTAATCCCAGCACTCAGGAGGCAGAGGCAGGCGGATCTCTGTGAGTTCAAGGCCAGCCTGGGCTACCAAGTAAGGTCCAGGACAGGCTCCAAAGCTACACAGAGAAACCCTGTCTCGAAAAACAAAAAACAAAAACAACAACAACAAAAAAATGCTAGTTAGGTAAAATAAAGGGTGCCTCCCAGTGGCAGGGGTGAAGCCAGGAAAGTAGGCAGATGCAGACTGTAGAATTTGTGAGCCAGGAACTTTGAACTTTGTTCAGAAACTTGGGAAGTTATAGGTTTTTTGGTTTTTTTTTCACTCTTTGCTCTTTGGGAGCCTGCTGCCCAGCTCCCAGAAAATACATGGAGACTTATTCTTTCCTATGAATGCTTGGCCTTAGCTTAGCTTATTTCTAGCCAGCTTTTCTTAAATTATCCCATCTACCTTTTGCCTCTGGGATTTTATCTTTCTCTATTCCTTTCTTTCCTTCTTACTCTGTTGCTGGCTGTGTAACTGGGAGGCTGGCCCTTGATGTCCTTCTCTCCTCCTCCTTTCCTCACGCCTCCATCTTCTCTACTCTTTTTCTTCTCTCTGCCTGCAGCCCNGCCTGTCCTTTCTCCTGCCTTGCTATTGGCCNTTCNGCTCTTTATTAGACCAATCAGGTGTTATAGACAGGCACAGTAACACAGCTTCACAGAGTTAAACAAATGCAACATAAAAGAATGCAACACATCTTTGCATCATTAAACAAATGTTCCACATTCTACAACAGGAATCATTCAAGGATTTTAAGAAGAAAAGAAAGTAGCTTTGTTTTTTAGTTGGTACTCAAGTAATCATGAAAATTTGTGTTGGAGGCCAGAAAAAAAGGTTTTGGAAGATGTGGTCTAGTAGAAGTGTTCAGTGTGTTCGATTAAGAAGAGGGACTGAAGGGTCAGAGGTGGGCTATGAGATACTAAGATATAGTGTGTACTTGACTTGCCGTTGGTTGGTGAGGGAAGCTGTGACCAGGTAGGTGACCCGTTTCTTTCACAGGGACAGAAATAGAAAGGGGGTAGGCTTCTGTGGACAGATGATTGTCCCATGTTGTCATGTTGGTCTTGAGGAACCTGCTGGTTATGACATGGGAATGTCTGTTATGTGCACAGCATGGCATTGATTTGTCATTGAATCTAGGCTTTAACTGAAACCACTGTGAGGAGCTGTAAAGGGGAAAGCTGAGGGTCTGCAGGCAGGCGTGTCGGCTGGAGGAGGAAGTGTAGCATGAAGTGGCCCTAGTTTTCACCAACTCCTTTCTCTTCTCTCAGGCAGCTGACTCTGCTTGTGGCCAGTGAGGATTCAAGTTACATGCCAGCCAGGGTGGTGGTGTTTGGGGGTGACAGTGTCAGCTGCATCAACACCGAACTTAACACGGTGGGGACCCTTGTACCTCCCTTTACTGTGTACTCCCCCTCCCTCCATTTCTCATTCTTCAGCCCTCATTTTTTGGGTGGGGAAGACCCAGTCTCTGGGGAACGGCTCTCTTGGTTCCTTCTGGGAAGGTCTCATCACTTCAAGTGCACCTGGGCTCAGTGCGCACGACGGCCACACTGGTCTTGATTGCCGTCAGCACNTTTTCCAGCTCTGCTCCTTCTAGTCTGCTTTATTTTTATTATGTGTCTACGTGTATGTCTGTGTATGTGTGAGTACAAGTGCTCTTAAATACCACAGGAGGGCATCAGATCCTGTGAGTACTACAACAGGTCNTTGTAAGACACCAACATGGGTGCTGTAATCAATCTCTGGTCCTCTACACTTTTTTGTAACTGCTGAAACCTGTCTCCTGCCCTGCCTCACTTTTTTAGTGGGTCTCTGCCTCCTCTCTCCTGCCCTGTCAGGTAAATGTGATGCCCTCTGCCAGCCGGGTAATCCTCCTGGAGAACCTGAACCGCTTCTGGCCCATCATCCAGATCCGAATAAAGCGCTGTCAGCAGGTGGGACCAGGAGAAAGCACAGGGTCTCCTTAGTGGGTGGGTTCTCCACAGCTTCAAGCCAGGACATTAGCCAGGGTTCCTCCTTGGCCAGCTTGGAGATGGCCTGGAAACATTGGGAATTCAGTGTGTGGAGCATGNCTTTGGAGTACAGAGTAGCTCAGGTGAGAAGTCTGTGTATGCTACAGGGTGGCATCGACACTCGGGTTCGGGGTGTGGAGGTGCTGGGCCCCAAGCCCACTTTCTGGCCATTGTTCCGGGAGCAACTATGTCGACGTACTTGCCTCTTCTACACAATCCGGGCACAGGCATGGAGCCGGGACATAGCAGAGGACCGCAGGCGTCTCCTGCAGCTCTGTCCCAGGTGGGTGGAGCACAAGAGGGAAGAGCAGTAAGGACTGACGCTGTAAGAAGTAGGGGCCGCCGGAGAGATACTTTGGGAGGAGTCTGAGCAGTGAAGCTGCAGCCAGCACTTGAGGGGAAATTGAAGACCAGCGAAGTGTGCTGGAGAGAGCTGGGGAAAGGCCCCAGTAGCATGACTGAGAGTTGGTCAGCACCTGTGCAGAGGCCTCAGGGAAGCTGGTCTTTGGGGAGGGTGGGGAGCCTGCCTTCCACCTGCCATATACCTTGTGTTTCCAGACTGAACAGAGTTCTGCGCCATGAACAGAATTTTGCTGATCGCTTCCTCCCTGATGACGAGGCCGCCCAAGCACTGGGCAAGACCTGCTGGGAGGCGCTGGTNAGCCCCCTGGTGCAGAACATCACCTCTCCTGGTAACCACCCCATACCCAGCCCCCACACCAGCCCCTCACAAGTCTCAGGGGTCACCTGTGTTGATATTTTGGTTCTCTTGGTTCCTGTATGTGTCCCTCAAGGCCTGTCACCTCAGTGTTCCTCTCTCCTTCCCGCTCTAGGGACCGCTCTCTGAGAGTGTTATTTGAATCTTCCCTCCACACCATCCCTGCCCTGTTACCATGTTCCCAGGCTACAGCTGTGGTGAGGGAGGATTAGGGCTCTGCCTCCCTCAAACCTTTTTGTATAATTGAACCTGTGCCTCGACTCTCTGTCCCCCCACTTCCCACAGATACCCACTCCTGACTGGCCTTCTTTCAGATGCCGAGGGTATAAGCTCACTGGGATGGCTGCTGGACCAGTACTTAGAGCAGAGGGAGAAGGTGCGGAGCTCCCAGAGTCAAGCAGCATCCTTTGCTTCACGAGTTCGGCGCCTGTGCCACTTGTTGGTGCATGTGGAANCCCCTCCTGGGCCTGCTCCGGAACCATCCACGCAACCCTGTGAGTCCACTGAGAATCTGTACCGTGGGGCTTTCTAGCTCCTTCCTCTTCTGCTTCTCTAGGCCTCTAAAATGCTGTGACCTTTCCAGGAGATAAACACCCNAGACCCTGGTGCACACTCAGAGGCTGGAGTGAAGCTCACTCTTTTGTCCTGTTTCCACAGTCAGAAAGAACAGTAAGAGTCAGGACGGAAGCCCCGTGCCATCACCAGTCCTTCCCAGCAGCAGCCTCAGGAACATCACCCAGTGCTGGCTGAGTGTGGTACAGGAACAGGTAGGCAGATTCAAGTCTGTCAGGCAGGAGGGGACACAAGTGGTCNCTCCTTTCTGTCACTTCTTACTCTCACTTCAGGTCAGCAGATTCCTGGCTGCAGCCTGGAGGGCCTCAGACTTTGTGCCTCTCTACTGTAATCTCTATGAACGCTTGAAAAGAGCAGGCTGGGAGCTGTTTGGGCCTCGGGCGGCCTTCACTCTGGCCATGCGCAGTGGCTTCTCTGGAGCCCTGCTGCAGCAATCCTTCCTCACTGCTGCTCACGTGAGTCATGCCAAGGACCAGGTCCGGGCTGCCGCCCTGTCCTGTCTCCCCCTTCCTTGCCCTTTTGCTCCTTCATGCCACTGGTCCACTATGATTCCTTGTTCATGGTTTGTCTGATGTCCCAGGTGAGTGAGCAGTTTGCCAGGCACATCGACCAGCAAATCCAGAGTGGTTTGCTTGGTGGAGCCTCTGGAGTGGAAATGCTGGGGCAGCTTCAGCGGCACCTGGAGCCCATCATGGTCCTTTCTGGCCTAGAGCTGGCCACTACTTTTGAGCACTTCTATCAGTGAGTCACATTTTGGAGAGGTTGGGGACAGGAGACTTAGAGGCCAGAGGAAGGGAAGATTTGAATGTTAAGGGAAGAAGAAGTAAGAATAGCTGGCAAGTTAAGACATGGTAGTAGCCATGTGCTGGTAGAGATGGGTGGGTCCTGTGACTTAGGTGAGCTGTAACACAGAGACTTACTTTCTGGAGGGGCAGGCTGGGCTGGGCCACGCTGGCACCCACACTGAGACCTGGCCCGACTGTGTGTGCTGCAGGCATTACATGGCTGACCGACTCCTGAGCTTGGGCTCGAGCTGGCTGGAGGGGGCTGTGCTGGAGCAGATTGGCCTCTGCTTCCCCAACCGTCTCCCTCAGCTGATGCTCCAGAGCCTGAGCACCTCAGAGGAGCTGCAGCGACAGTTCCACGTTTACCAGCTCCAGCAGCTCGACAGGCAGCTCTTGGAGCAGGAAGACCAGGAGGAATGGAGGCTAGAGGAAGTGGAGGTGAGGACAAGGGGAGAGAGAATGGCAGAGTGAGAGAACAGGCTCACTAGAGAGCCCATGGGCTCATCTGTCTGCTCCTTAGGAAGAAGACAAGGGACAGCAGACTGAAAAGGAACTCTTTATAGAAGACCCAGGTCCAAAAGTGTCTGTACTGGTCCTGTCACCACGCTGCTGGCCCGTCTCTCCACTCTGCTACCTGCATGAACCCAGACGGCAGCTTCCCACAGAGTTCTGCGATGCCCTTGACCACTTCTCCAGCTTCTACAGCCACAGTGAGGAGCTAGGGACAGGAACCTGGAGTTGGAGATGCATTCCGGGTAGCAACAGAGGAAAGGAGAGGAGCACCATGCAGGAGTGCAGAGATAGGAAGGGCGTCTTGCTGAGTTTGGCAGTTTCATGGGGGAGGGTGCAGAAGAGTGGGAATAGCTTCATGAATGCTTGCTGTCTCTTTCAACTTTCTGGAAACTGGTTCTGTTTGTGTTTTCTGTCTTCAGGTTGTCTGCTCACTTCATTTTCAGGCTTAGGAACTTCTTTCCAAATAAAAATATTTAAGGCTATTTATCCCCCATCATTGAAATCACATCCTANGGTATTTTTTTGAACATTTTTACTGGTATGTAAGTAGTATTAATAGAAGGCTTAATGAGTTTATATACTGCTATACAGCCATGTACCNGTCCCCCAGATCAAGATGCAGAACATTCCAGCACCCAGCAGGCTTCTCCTTCATGTACCCAGTCAGTAGCTTCTTTTTATCTTTCCTTCTGTCACCATACATTTTGCCTGCACCTGCACATTATATAGATGGGACCATGGCATATGTACTATAGTGTGACTGCTTTCTTCGCGAAGCTTGGTGTCTGTGAGAATGGTCACTGGTAGCATTAGTTTTTGTTCTTTGGTTAGCTGAGTCCTATTCTATTGTATGAATGTATCTACTTTTCCTGTTCTTACGGGACACTTAAGATGCATCAGAGGGTTTTTGTATGTAATTTTATTACATGCATGGATATTTTCCCTGTATGTGTGTCTGTGCACCACATGTGTGCCTGGTGCCCAGGGAGACCAGAAGAGGGAGTTGGATCCCCTGGTACTAGGGCTACAAATGGTTTGAGCCACCATGTTGACTGGCAGTCCAACCCAAGTCCTCTGGAAGAGCGTCCATTGCTCTTAACCGCAGAGCCATCTCTCCAGCACTGTGTGTAGTTTTGAATATTTATTTTGTGTGTTTTACTGCATGTATGGCTGTATACCATGTATGTGCCTGGTGCTTTCAGAGACCATAAGAGGGTGTTGAGTTCCCTAAAACTAGAGTTATGGACATGGGTAGTCACCATGTGGGTGCTGGGACCTGAGTCTAGGTCCTCCACAAGAACACTGAGTACTCCTGATTGCTGAACCATCTCTAGCCTTTTCCATAGGATTTTATAGATCATATGTTTCTTATTGTTCACTTCTAATACATTTCTAATCTCCATTACTATTTTTTTATATATAGGGTCTATCAGTATAGCCATGACTAGCATGGCACTTACTATGTTTACCAGGCTGGCCTAGAAATCACAAGCACCCTCCTGCCTTTGCCTGAGTGCTGAGATGAAAGGTGTGTGCTTGTTGGCCACTTCTTCAATTTATTAGTTCATGGAGAGTATATTTTTAAACCTCCAAACAGAGAGTTGGAAATACAGTTGGTAGAGCACCTGCCTAGCATACAGAAGGCCTAGGGTATAAACCCTAGCACCACATAAACCATGCTTAGTGGTTCATGCCAGTAATCCCAGTCCTTGGGAGGAGGCAGCAGCGTAAGGAGTTCAGGAATATCTTGAGCTACATAGGGAGTCTGAGCCAGCCTNGGCTAAGACCCTGTCTGAAAAATCAGTGTCTTTCTCAAGTAAGTTTTTCTTTTGTTTAGTAATTTTAGATTTCTGCCTTCATCCCGTTGTGATTAAAGAACATGGTTTCTGATGGTTTGGATCTTTAATGTATTGGTACTTCACTTAAGAGCTAGTGGATCGGAGGATTTTATAAGCTGCAATTAAGGAAAAGGTGTGTCCTTTGGTTGTTGGAGTCAGGAGTNTACATATTTCATGAAATTGACCGTTTTAATTGTTCACATATTACATACCTTACTAATTCCTGTTTGCTTCACCTACTACTGAGAGAGGTGGGCTAAAAATTTACCCTTATGGGTGTGATTTTTTAATATTTTATTATTAGTTATGTGTGTAGGTATTTTGCCTGCATGTGTGTCTTTGCACCATATGCTGTAATCACAGAGCCAGAGGAAGGCAACAGATCCCCTGTGACTGGAGTTAGGGATGGCTGTGAGCCACCATGTGGGTGCCAGGGATCAAACCTGGGTTCTCTGGAAGAGCAGCCAGTGCTCTTAACCACAAAGCCATCTCTCCAGCTTTTTTAAAAATTGTAATCACGTCACTATTGGTTCATATTATCTCGGCTCCACTCTGAGACACACATTTAAAATCATTCAGGGGTGCCATCTGATGGGACCCTTTGTAAAGATAAAGTGTTTTTAGCGGTGGTGGCGCACGCCTATAATCGTAGCGCTAGGGAGGCAGAGGCAGGCAGATCTCTGAGTTTGAGGCCAGCCAGATCTACAGAGTGTGTTCCAGGAGAGCCAGAGCCACACAGAGACTTGGCCTCGGAAAAACAAAAACAAAGTTTTTCTGCACTTTTCAGTATGATAACTGTTCCTGGCCATTTTAAGCANTTAAACTTGTGAATATGACTGAGGAACTGAATATTTAATTTTAATAATTTTAAATTTAAAATTGAACTACATGTAGCTAGTAACTACCATCATGGACTGTGTAGGTTTATAGTTTCGTGGTAAATTAAACTTTGTTATTACTATGAACTGACTCTGTTTTCTTTTGATGGCGCTCACGTGCTAGCATGTTTTAGTTAATATTTTTCTANCCTTTTACTTTTGCTTTCATACTCAAAGAAGTCCTGAACTGTTTAGGGTTTCTTTGTTTTTGAGACAGGTCTCATGGAGTCCAGGCTGGCCTCAANCTCACTGGGTAGCAGAGGACCTTGAACGTTTATCCTTCTCACCTTCTGTGTACAGGATCACAAGTACCCCATGCCTGGTTTGTGTGGTGCTGGGGCTCAAACCTAGGGCGTCACAAGCACACATTGGTGTGCCTGCCTCCACCTCCCAGTGCGGGGACTAAAGACGTGCGCCATCACCGCTAAAAACACCTTCTTGTCTTTACAAAAGATCTTATAGGATGGCACCCCTGAATGATTTTAAATGTGCGTCTCAGAGCGGAGCTAAGATAACATGAACAGCGAGGCATCCATCCCACCAAGTGGGTTATGTCTCCAGTCCTTAGGTTTCGCTTTCTCTTTTTTTTTTATTACCCCTCGCCCTCTCCCTCTCTGTTTATGTGTTCATGTGTGTGTGTGGAATATGTGTGTATACTTGTTTGTGGGTGGGTGTGATGTGCCGTGGGTAATGTTCATGTGTGTGTGGTGTATGTGTGTATACATCTGTGTGTGTGGCATGTGTGTTTTGTGTGCAGGTGCATGTAGAGACCAGAGGTCAACATGGGGTGTCTTCTTCAGTCACTCTCTATTTTATTTTGGAGACAGGTCTTTCACTGAACCTGGAGCTCAGCAGTTCCTAGACTGGCTGGCCAGCGAGCCCAGGGGATACCTCCTCCTCGCCTGGGATTAGAGTATCCCCTTCAGCTCCTGGCTTTCAGGTGGTACTGAGGAGCCACACCCCGCTCACTGTGCGTACTTGGCATGCACTCTACCCACGGAGCTGTCTCTCCAGGCCTAAGTTTGTTTCTTTGCTTCTTTCTTTCTGCTTTTTCTTTCATGGTGGTAAAATATGTCTGCCATAACATTTGCCATTTTAACAGCTAGAAGCATACAGTTTCAGTTACCCCTCCCTAATGTTTTTTTTTTTTTTTCAAGACAGTGTTTCTCTGTGTAGTCCTAGCTGTCCTGGAACTCACTCTGTAGACCAGGCTGGCCTCGAACTCACAGAGATCTGCCTGCCTCTGCCTCCCGAGTGCTGGAATTAAAGGTGTATGCCACCACTGCCTGGCCCCTAATTTTTTTGAAATTTAGAAATAAGTTCAAGTTTACAGAAAGATTACAAAAATAATGCAAAGAACACCCATGCAACCTTTATCCAAGTTACCTTTTGTGAACACTTTACTTTTTATTTTTTTCTTTGAAAAAAGGTCTCACTATGGAGGTGGCGAAGTTGCTGTATGCAGCAGGTTGGCCTGGAACTTGCAGGGATGCGCCTCTGACAGGCATGCACCACTGTGCTGGGTGGTGGCATCTTACTGTTAGCATTAGCATTTTTTCTTTCAAACAAGGTTTCCCTCTGTAGCTTGGACTGGGCTTCAACTCCCAGACATCTTGCCTTTACCTCTCAAGTGCTGGGATTACAGGCAGGTGCCAGCATACCAAACTCATTTGCTCTTTGTATGAACATGTGTGTAGATATCTGCNGGACACACATACACTTTTTCAGAACCACTGAGAGAAAGTTGTCTATATCCTGGTTCTTTTCTCCTAAATACTTTAGTATATATTTCCTAGGCATAAAGGTATTCTAATACATAGAAATTCAGTTANTACTTTAACTTCCCTTCCATATTGNAGTTTTGTCTCCTCTAACTTTGCTTTCCATCCAGGAGAGGATCCAGGCCTATGTCACCTGCTGGTTTAGGTTTCAGGTGTCTTCTTTTAGTCTAGAATAGTTCCTCAGTCATCTTTGTCTCTGAACACTGACATTTTTTAAAGAATCCATTCCTTTAAAATTTTAGCCGAGCTGTGGTGGCACCCACTTTTAATCTCAGCACTGAGGAGGCAGAGGCAGGGGCTCTCTGTGAGTTTGAGGCCAGCCTGGTCTACAGAGTGAGTTCCATGACAGCCAGAGCTACACAGAGAAACCCTGTCTTGAAAAACAAACAAACAAAAAAAGCAGAAACAAAACAAAACAACAACGATAATAATAATAATAATAATTTTTTTCCAAGTAGTTGCTCACTTTGTTTCTGTGATGTTTCCTTCGGTTAAGACTCAGGTTCTGTGTTCACAGGACATTAAGTGATAACTGTCAAAATATTTATCTCCTGGCTCTGCATCCCCGCCCCAGTTCTGGGGTTTAAACTGAGGACTTTTAGTTGCTAAGCATATACTCAAACACTAAACTACATTTCCCATCCCTTGTGACNTTAAGTCTGAAAACCTGGTCAAGTACAGTTAATATTTTTCCCTTGTCACTATTAACAAGCCGTAGGTAGAGGGTCTGTTCACAACAAGGCTAGTAATTCTCAGGGCATTTTATTTTAGCTTACTTTGGAGACAAAGTTTCACTTTTCCCAGGGCGGCCTCAAGCTTTGTATGTATCTGAGGATGATCTTGAACTTGTTACCTTTCACTTTTACCTCCTGTGTGTTGGGCTTATAGTCATATGTTAGTTACCGTGCTCAGTTTTATGCTGTATGGAGATTAAACCGTGGACTTTGTGCATGGTACACAAGCATTCTACCAGCTGGGCTACATCCCTAGCTCTACTTCATTTAAAATATTTTTACTAATGGGGCTGAAGACATGGCTCGGCAGTTAAGAGCACTGGCTGTTCTTACAGAGGATCTNGGTTCAATTCCCAGTAGCCACACAGCTGCTTAAAACCATCTGTACCTCCAGTTCCACAGGATCTGATGCTCTCTTCAGCCTTTTGAGGGCACCACACACACAAGCAGTGCACAGACATACATATAGATAAAATACTCATACACATAAAATAAAAAATAATTTTTAAAGTATTTTTACAATGATAAGTTTCAAACATACAAATAACATAAACTCCAGAATCTCAACATATGGCCCAGCATGTTCTCCTTCCCATATCTGAAAGAGGAGGCTTTCTAGAGAGGAAGGCGTCATCACTATCAAACCCTTTAGAAGAAAAGACCTTCCCAGTGTCATCAGCTATGCANTATTCATGTCCCCTGGTTGTCCTGAGTTTCTGTCTTCTTCTTGCTTGCTTTGTTTACTGGGGATCCAAGTGAGGCCCAGACATTGCATCTGGTGGTTAGTTTAGCATCTTCAGTCTAGGTCTTGCTGTCCCTTTCTNNCTTAACAGTTACTTGTGAGGAAATGGGTTGCAGGTTTATTTGGATTCAAGTTTATCCTTTGTGATGTTAAGAGAGACCCGCGGATTTCCACATCATCAGTCTTTAGTATAATCCATTTTTGTCTGTTGCCTTGGCTTTGGGTTTCTTGAGATAGGGCCTCATGTAGTTGAGGCTGAGCCCAAACTCACTGTGTCCCCAAGGCTGACCTTCAACTTCTGGTCCATCTGTCAACTTCCTAAGTGTGGAGTTGCAGGCATACGCCACCATACCTGATGTGTGTGGCATAGCGATGGGACCCAGGGCCCGGTGGATACTAGAGCCTGCACTCTACCAACCGAGTGCTATCCCGGGCTCCTCATGCCTGCCACTACACTGTGAAATAGTGAAACTCTAGTTTGTCATTGTCCCTTCATGTGTGAGCGGGNTGCCTTCTCTAGAAGAGCTTCTCACCAGCTGCTTGCTCTCCTGAAGTAGTTTCACAGGAAAGGCTGAGTCTGCCCTCTCCCCTCTAGACCTGTTTTTGTTTTTGGTCTCGCTATGTAGCTCTAGCCAGCCTGTATTACTGTATGTAAACCAGGCTGGCTTTGATCTCATAGAGATCCTCATGCCTCTGCCTCCTGAGTGCTGGGATTAAAGGCGTTTACCACCATATCAGACAGCTATTTTTGTTTGTTTTTAAAATTATTAATTGATTCTCTGGAATACTCCAAAGATGATCAGTGAGGTCTTTAAATATACAGCAATATAATTACAAACCCACAAATGTAAAAATACTGTGTTTGTTTTTACTACCTCAATCCTAGCCCCTTTATTCCCACACTCTCTGACTCTGTCTCTTTGACACTTTCCTAGGTCAGAACTACCCAGTCTTGGACATAGGACCACATCGGCGACTTCAGTGGACNTGGCTGGGCCGCGCTGAGCTGCAGTTTGGGGACCAGACCCTGCATGTGTCCACAGTGCAGATGTGGCTGCTGTTGAATTTCAACCAGACGGAGGTGCCTCAGCTACTTTAGTCCTTTAACCCCCAGTCTCCTCTTCTGCAGGAGTCTCTGTCCCCTCCTTCCCCACCTTTTCCTCTTCACCCGATGGGCACTGTTTCTCCTCACCAGGAGGTGTCAGTAGAGATCTTGTTGAAGACTTCTGACCTCTCCCCAGAGCTCCTGCACCAGGCACTTCTGCCCCTCATTGCTGACAATGGTCCTTTGACACTGGAGGAGGCTCAGAACTTCCCACAGGCGGGTAGGTCAGCAGGGCCTGGGCTGAGCCTCTGTGGCATGGTGGGAGGCCCCGACGGTGGGGAGAGTATAGCAGGGAATGAGACTGTGCTAGGATCCTCATTCATGTGTCCCTCCCTGTCCTTGGATATCTGATTGGAACTGGATTCCAGGGATGCTGCGGCTTCGTGAGCCTAGGTCCCAGCCCCATGAAGAGGTCCTGTGGCTGATACCTTCCCAGACCTATTTCAGCGTAGAAAAAGATGAGGGCCGGACCTTGGAACAGAAGAGGAACCTCTTGAGCTGTCTTCTTGTCCGGATACTCAAAGCCCATGGGGAGAAAGGCCTCCACATTGATCAGCTGGTTTGTCTGGTAGGCAGAAAGGGCCATGTCCTGGGGAAGGGGTCATGCTTGGGGTTAGAGATGGAACCAAAGGTCATCACAAGAGAAGTTAACCTCTTTCAATATGAAACATCCTTGGGGTGACATTTCTATCTGGCTCTTCTTGTTATGTGTATCCTCGTGTGTGTGTGTGTGTGTGTGTGTGTGTGTGTGCGCGCGCAAGTGCAGATTAGAGGACCACTTTGGATGTCTGTCCTCACCTTCCAACCTTGTTTGGCACCAGCTTTCTTGTTTGTTGCTGCATGTGTGAGGCGACCTGGCTCATGAGCTTCTGTGGATTTCTGTCTCTGTCTCCCTTCTCTCCTTTGGAGCACCTGTGTTTCATACTACTCTACCAGACTTTGTATGGATTCTAGGGATTCGAACTCAGGTCACTTTGAGGCAGTTTATTCCACTGCCTCTGCACCCTCCATCTGGGTTTTCTATCCTGGCATGAGTGCTTACCATGTGTGATTGAGTAACTTGGTTCTCAACAATAGTACAAATAAAATTAATATGAATACTAACTTATACAAATATTAACCTTTGCCATTGGCTAGAGGAGATAAGTGAGGCATGAGAAGGTCTAACCTGGTCTCCTGGCCAGTAAGTAGTGGTAGAGCCAGGTATTGTACCCATGCAGGCGGGCTCCGTGGGTAAGGCTGTCTGCTTGTTTCTTCCATCCAGGTGCTGGAGGCCTGGCAGAAGGGTCCAAATCCACCTGGGAGCCTGGGCCGAGCTGTTGCAGGGGGTGTGGCCTGTTCCAGCACTGATGTTCTCTCTTGCATCCTGCATCTCCTGGGCCAAGGCTATGTGGAACGCCGTGATGACCGGCCCCAGGTCCTGATATATGCTACCCCAGAGCCCATGGGGCCCTGCCGGGGTCAGGCAGATGTCCCCTTTTGTGGCAACCAGAGCACTGAGACCTCCAAACCTAGGTAGCCATCCCTCGCTCTGTCCACTTTCAGTGGAGGAGGATTATCGGGCCTAAGTCAGTTGGATAAAATCACTTCCCATGTTAATCCCAGAACTCAAGAGCCAGAGGCAGGCAGATCTCCATGAGTTTGAGGCCAGGCAGGGCTACATAGTGACACCCTGTCTCCAAAAACCCCAAATTAACCCAGCAGAATACCACTTCAGTCTGTCCTGCCCGTTTCCTACCTCTAGTTCTCCTCCTTGCTAGTTTTCACCCTCTCCTTCTCCAAATACCCCGCCCACCTCATGCCTTGCCACGCAAGGGTCTTGATGTCCCCATCCTCCTGGAGCCAGCCCTTAGGCAGGAGACCCAGATGCGCAGATATCGCTCTGAGCCGATTTGGTCTGTGCTGTAAATAGGTACAGAGAGCCTTAGCTGTGCACTTGCCTTGGGGATGTAGAGCTCCAGGAAGCTGCTCTACTGGGGAGTTTGCTGGAGGCTGTTCTAAGTCGCCAGTACCCCTGAGACCTCCAACCTCAAGTGCATCCCCCCAGTGTGTTACAGCATTGGTGTTGGTCCTTGGTGCCTGCATGACATGTGGAATGAGTTCTCTGACTTCTCCAACATCATGTGTGTTACGTGTGGCTGAGTGTAGGTCTGACTCAGCTGTTCCTTCTGTGATGACCAGCTATTGGTCCACAGGTCACACTTCACATAGGAAAGCTTTAGACATGCTGCTAGCATTCTGAGCAATGGACTGTCCATTTATTATAAGTCACTTAGTACCGTGACCCCTACCCACTGGCCACAATGCCCCCAGTCCCTGTTCANTCAGCCTCAGCCCCACATTTACCCTTGCTTCTATGAAGGGATCTGCTCCCCCAGGGGGTTCAGGTGGTTATACATAGGCTACTGAGACAGTGTAAGGGCTGGGTCATAGGTGGGGAACAGGGGGTCTGGTGGGAGCTTGTAGATAGGTGAACAGGGTGGAGACACTAAACACTGTCCTCTCTCCCTAAGCCCAGAAGCTGTGTTGGCCCTGGCATCTCTACAGCTGCCTGCAGGCCGTACCATGAGTCCCCAGGAAGTAGAAGGATTGATGGAGCAGACGGTGCGGCAGGTGCAGGAGACGCTCAACTTAGAGCCTGATGTAGCCCAGCACCTGCTGGCCCATTCCCATTGGGGCACTGAGCAGCTGCTGCAAAGCTACAGTGACGACCCAGAGCCCCTGCTGCTTGCAGCTGGGTTGCGAGTACCCCAGGCCCAGGTTGTCCCCACGCGTCCTGACCACTGCCCTGTCTGTGTCAGCCCACTAGGACCCAATGATGACTCGCCCTCCCTCTGCTGCCTGCACTGCTGCTGTAAGGTGAGCACACGGCTTCTCCTTCCCCTGCCTCTCCACCTGCCTCACCCCTCCAACCATCGGTGATAAATCAGGAAGGAAGATGCATTGAGTGATGTCATCGGAAGTGACTGGGTAGGGATAGAGCTTTCCCTTTACATTGAGCAGATCAAGGGAGGCCTTCTGGGGGTGACATCCTGTGAGAAAGGGCTGTAGCCAGAGAACAGCAGGCTGTGTGGTGGCTAACGCTGTCTCTTCAGGAGGAGGTCTGAGAAAGGATGAGGAAGTTGAGTTAGATGGTGATTTGTGGGAAACCATGATGGGCTTAAGCAAGGTGATGAGATCTTATTTACACTTTTGAAAACTTGCTTGGGAGCTGGGAAGGTAGCTCAGCAGATAAAGTGCTTACCATGTAGTGTGAGGACCAGAGTTCAGATCCCCAGAACCCACACAGAAGCCAGTATGAGTAAAGCAAGGGCTGGCATTGGTAGGTTGCCCGTTATCACAGCACTCCAGAGGCAGAGACAGGATCCCTGGGCCAAACTGATGAGCTAAACCAGTCAGGATTGGTGAACTCCAGGCTCAGTGAGAGACCCTGCCTCAGTAAAGAAAGTGAAGAGAGATCAAAGATGACATCATCTTTGGGCTTCTCCATTCACACGAACAGATGCATAAGCACCCATACAGACACACATGCACCCATCCACACACATGTGCACCGTACAGACACACGTGCACCCATCTAGATACATGTGCACCCATCCAGATACACGTGCACACATACAGACACACATGCACCCATCCAGACACACATGCACCCATCCAGACACACGTGCACCCATCCAGACACACGTGCACCCATCCAGACACACGTGCACCCATCCAGACACACATGCACCCATCCAGACACACGTGCACCCATCCAGACACACGTGCACCCATCCAGACACATGTGCACCCATACAGACACACATGCACACATACAGACACACATGGACCCTTACAGACACACGTGCGCCTGGACGGACACACATGCACCCACACAGACACACGTGCGCCTGTATGGACACACATGCACCAGTAGGGACACACGTGTACCTGTACAGTCACGCATGCATTCATACAGACACANGTGCATCCCCCCACCAAAAACAAAACAAACCCTTTGGCTGTTGTGTGGAGAGTGTTGTGTAAAGATGAAGATGCTTTTTGGATTTGTGTGGTAGTAACGGGAAAAGTAGGTAGGTTTTGATATGTCTGCAAGTAGATCCACAAGACTTGGTGTGGTAGATGTTCAGGCTTCAGATAAGAGAATCAAGACAGTTCCTTTGTTTTTGAGCTAAGCATCTGGGTGGATGGAATGTGCCACGTTTTACTATGTTGGAGAGGAATTTTGGGGCAAGGTGTAGGGATGAAGGGTGGGGCTTGGAGTGGAAACTCAATCTGCCACATCTGTGTAAAGTTTGACCCACTCACTGGACATTATGTGGTAAAGGCAGCTAGCCAGTGGGATTTTGAGTTTGGAATTAAGTGGAGAAGCCTGGCTGGCAACACTACAGGAAAAGAGTAGCGCTGAGTCTAAGGGACCCCAGTAGAGATGCAGAGACAGGGAGCCTGCAAAATGTAACTGATAACAAGCTGATTAAAACTTCCTAGCCTGAGGTGGTGGTGGTATCTGTCGTTAGCCTCAGCACTCAGGAGGCAGGGGCAGGTGGAGCTCCATGAGTTTGAGGCCAGCCTGGTCTACAGAGCTAGTTCTAGGGTAACCAAGGATACACAAGGAAACCCTGTCTCAAAAAAAAACAAAAATTAATTAATTAATTAAAAAGTTCTTAACCAGAGGCAGAGACAGGCAGGTTTCTGAGTTTGAGACCAGCCTGGTCTACAGAGCAAGTTCCAGGAGAGCCAGGGCTACATAGTGAGACCCTGTCTCAAAATATAAAACAGCAACAACAATAAAAGTTCCAGGTTTGTTGGACATGGAGGTGCACGCCTCTGATTCCAGCACTCTGGAGGCAGAGACAGGCAGATCTCTGAGTTCTAGGCCAGCCNGGGCTACCGAGCAAATTCTAGGACAGCCAGGACTCTACGGAAGAAATCCTGTCTTGGAAAAAAAAAAAAAGTTCCAGCTTGTGAATAAAGCAGAGATGGCAAAGCCACAGGAAAGCCCCAGGCCCAGAGCAGCGAGGGGCCACCAGCATGAGCCTTGTTGGCAGGCATGATGGGCAGAGGGCAGCAATAGCGTTGTTATAGGGCTAAACAGTGGCTGTGGCAGAAGCTAAGAAATAGAGGGCTACTCCAGGGTCCTGTCGTGCAGGGCTGTGAGGGACCATAAGGCACTGGGCACCTGTAAGAGTGGGGTCCACATTTGGAGAAATTACCTAAAAATGATGCCAGATTTGTTTGTTTGCTTCCCATTTAGTGTTGGTTTGTTTCAAGATGTAAAAGGTGGAAAATGGTCCAGACTCTTCACATGGCCCCTGTGACCACATGGCCCCTGTGACTGGTGTCCCTGGTGCACGAGTCTCCTGGGCTTTGATTGATCATTTTGGAACATGTGATCACAGTCTGAGGAACAGGTTAAGAGGCTCATGACTGTGTTTAGAGAATAAGGGTAAAGGCCAGTTATCAGGAGGTTCCTGCAGTGTGTTAAGGACACCTGCTCCAGGGTGGGCGCTGCAACAACAGAGGAGTTTGGGGCACAGAAATTTGGTGCTGGTAACTAGGGTGGGGTGAGGATGGCTGTGCTGTTGATCAGAACACAGGGACACACAAGCAAGTCTGTTCTGTGGGGAAGAGAGCAAGTCTGTTTGAAGGGTGAGCCCTTGGAGGCAGAGCCTCAGGCAGGGAAAGCTGGAGCCAAGGGAAACTAGCCATAGGAATGCACCAGCACCAACACAGGGGCCCAGAGCCAGTGGGGAGGCTGTGTTCCCAAGGCCTTCTCCTCTCTCACTTTTCAGAAAAACAAGTTGTCTTTAATTCATGTGTAGATGTGCATTGTATACGTGCCTGGTGCCCGCAGAGGCCTAAAGAGGCATCAGATCCCCTGGAACTCGAGTTAATTATAAGCTACCGTGTGCATGCTGGGAATTGAACCTAGGTTCTCTTTAGGAGCAACAAGTGTTCTTAACCACTGAGCCACTCTCCAGCTCCATTCTTACCTTCTTGCATGTACTAATCATATATGGCTGTGAGAGATCCCGAGAGAACCAGCTTAAGGGAGGAAACTTGGGTTTTGGCTCACAATGTAAGAGGTTTAGTNTGCAGTTGGCTACCTCCATTGTTTTTAGGCCTGTAACAAGGTAGAAACATCATGGTGGAAGGCTGGAGGGTAGCTGCTCACTCATGGTGGTCAGGAAGCCGACCAGGCCAAAAAGGAACAGGACAAGTCATCCTTCAGAGGCACATACATCCCCAGGGATCTATGGCCAGCCACCTGCCACCAGTGGAATAAACTGTTGGACCAGGCAGAACCCGCATGATCCAGCCACCTCACAAAAGCCCACCACTGAANACTGCTTCCATCAGGGACCAAGCTTGCAGCATTCCAGGCTTTTGTGGGACACTTACCTGAGCTATCACACACTGCTCTTTCCCTGTCTTAGCACTAGATTCTTTCCAGTTGATTATTTACTTCCTCTATGTCCATCTCATAGTCTTTATAGTTAGGCCAATGCCTGGGCCCCATACAGCCTCAAAAACAGCTACAATTTGGTCTCATCCCAAGAAACCATGGAGTCTGGAAGGCAGGGTCAGCTGTGAAGTAGGCCTAGGAGCCTGCCATCTCTAGCCTTCCATGAAGCCATGGGAGCGTGTGTCAGGTCAGTGGCCAGGGCACCTGTCCCTCATCAGCCCCTCCTTTTGTTCTGGCAGTCTTGCTGGAATGAGTACCTGACGACTCGGATTGAACAGAACTTTGTGCTGAATTGTACCTGCCCCATCGCTGACTGTCCTGCTCAGCCCACTGGAGCCTTCATCCGGGACATTGTGTCCTCCCCAGAAGTCATATCCAAGGTACCCCCCTTCCTGCCTGAGGCCCCAGAGGACAGGCTGGCCTCCAGAGCCTAAGAGTATTTGGAGCCTCCTGGGGAGTCCTGCTCTCCTATCATTCATAGCGACTTGCCTCTGCCCACAGTATGAGAAGGCCCTCCTGCGAGGCTATGTGGAGAGCTGCTCCAACCTGACATGGTGCACCAACCCTCAGGGCTGCGATCGCATCCTGTGCCGCCAGGGCCTGGGCAGCGGGACCACCTGCTCTAAGTGTGGCTGGGCCTCTTGCTTCAGCTGTAACTTCCCTGAGGTGGGTGCCCCACTCTGGCCCCTGCAAGGACTCACTCCTTCCCTGCCCAACACCTCTCTCACACACACACAGATGTGAGGGGGCTTCTTGTCCCCTGCTACCTGGCTGAGTTGGCTGTGTCCTCACACTCCCCCCACTTAGGCACACTATCCTGCCAGCTGTGGCCACATGTCCCAGTGGGTCGATGATGGCGGCTACTATGAGGGCATGGGTGTGGAGGCCCAGAGCAAACACCTGGCCAAGCTCATCTCCAAACGCTGTCCCAGCTGTCAGGCGCCCATCGAGAAGAATGAGGGCTGTCTACAGTAAGAAGGGGTACAGGGGGCTCTGGGAGCATGGTGTGGGGGAGGCCTGGTTGTAAGGAAGAAACTCAAGCTTATTGTGAAGTGCAGAAAATCCACTACCCTCACCCAGCGTCCCCCAGGGTCACCTCCTGGATTCCTCTACCCAGCTTCTAAGTCTACTGTGTTGGACATCCAAAGCAGGTGTCCTTAGCGGGNCTTGGGAAGGTGGGACCTTGTCAGTTGTGTGTCCAGCCCCTGGGCACCCTGGACACCCTTGGCACCCTTATCCAGAGGGAAGGCCCCTCTGANCAGCTCAAATCCTCCGCAGCATGACCTGTGCCAGATGTAACCATGGGTTCTGCTGGCGCTGCCTCAAGTCCTGGAAGCCAAGCCACAAGGACTACTACAACTGCTCTGCCATGGTGAGGGCCGGGCACGTCAGGTCAGAGGCCCAGCCAGTCAGGACCAGCTGCAGTTGGCTCTGGGACAGAGCTGTATGCCCCCAACAGTGGTGTAGCAGTCAGAACAGAGGTTCAGTGGGGATAGACAGGCGCCTCTGAGGCCTGAGGTTCTGGGAACTCAGTACTGGGAGGACTGCCCCATCCAAGTGACCTAAGAAAGCCCAGGANGAGCAGGGCGGGGCATTCTCAGCAGGCACCAGAGCAGAGCAAGGAGTGTAGCTTGGGCCTGCCCTAACACTGTGGCCGGGACAACCCTCAACATCCCCATGTAAAGAACGCTAGTAACAAGACCATCAGGAGGATTACATGGAAGTCATCTGGGTGAAGTGTAGAGGGGCCCTTCTGAGAACCCCAGCGTGTCAGAACAGCACCCACAACCTGTCCCTGTGTCCTTACCAGGTGAGCAAAGCAGCTCGCCAGGAGAAGCGGTTTCAAGACTATAATGAGAGGTGCACTTTCCACCACCAGGCCCGGGTGAGCAGTGGGCAGAGGTGGGCGGGTAAAGTCAGAGGGCTGGGAGCTGCATGGCTGCAGACCTCATGGGCTGGACTGCACTTTCCTCCTACAGGAGTTTGCTGTGAACCTGCGGAACCAGGCCTCTGCCATCCACGAGGTGCCTCCGCCCAAATCCTTCACCTTCCTTCACGATGCCTGCCGTGCCCTTGAGCAGGCTCGAAAGGTTGTAGCGGTGGGAAGGCAAACAGGAGGGGTATGCCAAGGGGGCTGAGAGGGCTTGGATGGAGGAACCAGAAGACGGGGAAGTGGAGGTAGATGTGCAGGACTCAGGCCGGATACACTGACTGGGTCTCCTGTAGGTGCTGGCCTACTCCTGTGTCTACAGCTTTTACAGCCAGGACACAGAGTACATGGATGTGGTGGAGCAGCAGACTGAGAACCTGGAGCTGCACACGAATGCCCTGCAGATCCTCCTCGGTGAGCCTGGTGTACCAGCGCCCTGCTGGCCTCTCCTTGTGCTAAGCATCCATGGCCAGCCCGCCAGTTATCCAGGACTCTTCCCTCCCATCACTCTGTCCCTTCCCTCTTTCGGGTCTGAAGTCCATGATGTAGGGTACTGGGTCACCCTGCCCTTGGCGGGTGAGCTCCATGGGTTTTGACAGCCATGCCTGGCACTTGGGAGATGCTCCATAGACATTTGTGGGAGGAAGGAGTAGATGGGACAAGAGAGCAGACCCTGTGCTCGCCCTTGCAGAGGAGACCCTGCTGCGCTGCCAGGACCTGGCCTCCTCCCTGCGCCTCCTTCGGCCTGATTGCCTCAGCACAGGCACAGAGCTGCTACGGAGGATCCAGGAGAGGCTGCTGGCCATCCTGCAGCACTCCACCCAGGTACTGCCCTGCACAGTCCTGCTTGGGGGAGTCCGGAGCGGGTCAAGGGGTGTTAGGAGGCCTGGGCCAGGCTGCTGTGTCATTTAAGCTCCTGGGTTTCTACAAAGGAGTTGGTTTCCCCAGATTAGAGCTGTGGGGAGTCACTGGAGTAAGAGATCTCCAAGGGTCTTGCCAGCTCTGGTACACAGGTGTGGAGCCCAAACTCTGACCCCTGTTCTTGGGTCATTTGCTGCCTGCTTAGTAACTGGGCAGAGATGCTTACTGTTAGGTGTAGGCTGGATGCTCGCCACTGTCCTCTCCCCTGGAGCCTCAGGGAGTTAAACTGCAGGCGTGCTCATGGGAATCTGGCTCTCAGGAAACATCAGTGGAAGGGTTGCCGGGCGAGGGGCCTGGTGCCCTCTGCTCTTCTGCTCCTCAGGCACCTCCTGTCTCCTTGTCAGGACTTCCGAGTTGGACTGCAGAGTCCATCAGGAGAGGCTCGGGAGGTGAAAGGATCCAACGTACCCAGCAATCAGTGAGTAGGCTGGCAGAGCTGAGGGAGGGCAGCAGGAAAGCACACTCCCACTGGGCTGAGTGTGGTGGCTCTCTCTAGGCCCCAGGGCTCCGCAGGGCCGGAAGTGGAAGAGGAGGAAGAAGAGGAAGAGGAGGATGTGCCCGAGTGGCAGCACGAGTTTGACGAGGAACTCGACAACGACAGCTTCTCCTACGATGAAGAGTCTGAGAACCTGGACCGAGAGACTTTCTTCTTCGGTGATGAGGATGATGACGACGAGTCNTATGACTGAGGGGGCAGGAAACACCTGGAGCTGCTCCACCAGGCGGGGCCACAGGGGTGGGGAGTTCATGTGAACTGTCATGTGAGAGGGGATTCCCAGTGTCTGCAGCACCTTCTGTTCACTGAATAAACTTCTTTTTTCACACACTTCTCTGGAAGCAGGCTGAGTATTCCCCTGGTGTTCTCTGATAGCCACCCTCACTCCTTAAAAAACAACTTTTAATATTGCGTGAGCGCGCGTGCGCGTGTGTATGTGTGTGCTATGGCGGTATGTATGGAGATCAGAGAGCACCTTTAGGGAGTCAGTTCTCTTCTCCATGTAGGTGCTTGGCATAGAACTCACGTCTTCAGGCTTGGCGGGAAACACCTTTACCAGCTGAGCCATCTCACCAGCCTCCTCCTTCATCTGTACTGTTTTCTTTAGACTTGCAGACTTTTCTATCCTCAGAAAAAGCCCCAAGCAGGCTCATCTGACCTAAGCCCACAAAGGGAAGCACAGGTCCTCACGGTCTCCTTCAGAAATGAGAAGATTGATGNNCTATCTACCTGGTCTCCTTCCATACTTTGAAATGTTCTCCAGGGACCCAAAGTGCATGACAAGGCTCCCTCCTCTTGGGACCACTTCAAAGGGTCTTTCTGTATCCTAAAGTGAAGTGGCATGGAAAAGCGTGCGGTTAAGGACCTGTCCCACCTCTACCACTATATATTTTTTTGTTTTTGTTTTAGTTTTTTGAGACAAGGTCTCTCTGCATAGCTCTGACTGTCCTGGAACTCACATATAGACCACACTGACCTGTGTGGATTCAGAAATCCACCCACCTGTGCCTCCTGAGAGCTGGGATTAAAGGTCTGTGCCACCACCTCAGCTAAATGAACCTTTTTACTAGTGAGGCTGAGGCTGGAACGATCCCAGAGAAGTGTCTGGTCAGGATTTAACAAAGCAGGGTCGGGGCCAGAGAGAAGGCTCAGCAGTGAAGAGCGCTTGTTGCTCCTGCAGAGGTCCTGGGTTCAGTTCCCGACACCCAAACGGTGGCTTACAACCATCTCTAATGCCAATTCCAGAGAATCTGATGCCCTCCTCTGGCCTCTGTGGGTGCCAGGTATTCATTTGGTTATTCTTCAGGACCTCTGGAAGAACAGTCAATGCTCTTAACCTCTGAGCCATCTCTCCAGCCCCACAGTAGCATTTATTTAAGCTGGAAGCTGAGATCCTGACCCTCTCACCCCAGTCGTGTCTCTTGGATTTATAGTGAACCAATTCTTTCCACACATACATACATGCAGTCAAAACACACATAAAAAATTCTGTTTTTTTTTAATAAAGTAGGGTCAGGTCAGGTGCTTGGGTTACTGGAGGTAGTTTTCCCCTCAGGAGGATAAGCCTCAAAGTATCGATCAAGCATGGAGTCCACCTCTCCTTCTTCGTAGTCCCACACCTGGATCCTTGAGCCATCTGCTGCTCCCCGGATCATGGCAGAGAGCACTGGGGAAGGAGAAGTGAGCTGACCCCACGCTCCTCACGCTGCTTCCTGCCCCAGCCCACTGGGGAAGGAAGAAACGGGGATGGGTTCCCAGAAAGCCAGGAAGGGGTAAGCCACCCCAGGCTGGGATACTCACCTNGGCCAGACTGTGGTCGGAACAGGCATAGGATCTGCTTACCAAGAGCTACTGCCCAGCCCAGTTCATAGCCAACACCCAAGGATGGCTGTGTCACTTCGGCCACAACCACTGTCAAGAAAGCAAAATAAGACTTAATACCTGGGACGTCAGGACCAGGTGACAGTGTATCTGTGGTGGGGAAGAAGTCCCTTCTAGGTATGGAGGCCAGGGATATCCCAGGAATTACCATCACAGGGAACCTGCATAGAAGAGGGAGGACTACTCACCATCTGCCTGCCGCAGCCAGGCCAGGTCTCGATCATGGATGAGCCGGTCGCCCCCAGCAGCCTCTTCTCCTGTGGTTGAAGGGAAGCCAGTCAAGGATGTTCCCGCCCCAGTTTAGGTTCTGTGCTCCAGTGCCTCCAAAGGCCAAGCCAGGAGAGGAGNCTGTCAAAGGGGTGAAGAATGGAACAGCCACAAGAGAAACCCCATCCNGTGTATGCCGGCAATGTGCAATTGGGACTGGATGAATGTGTGGAAAGAATTGGTTCACTATAAATCCAAGAGACACGACTGGGGTGAGAGGGTCAGGATCTCAGCTTCCAGCTTAAATAAATGCTACTGTGGGGCTGGAGAGATGGCTCAGAGGTTAAGAGCATTGACTGTTCTTCCAGAGGTCCTGAGTTCAATTCCCAGCAACCACATGGTGGCTCACAACCATCTGTAATGAGATCTGGCGCCCTCTTCTGTATACATAATAAATAAACCTTAAAAAAAAATGCTACTGTGCAGGGTGGTAAGGCTATGCTGGTGGCAGAGCAGAAACACCTTGTCAAAAAGTTCATTTGTGAGCTGAGGACGGTGGCACACATCCATAATCCAGCCTCAGGAGGCAGAAGCTGATGGATTTCTGTGAGTTCCATGACAGCCAGGGACATATAGACAGANCCTGTCTCAAAAACAAAACAAGCAGAGTGGTAGTGACAAACGCCTTTAATCCCAGCACTCATGAGGCAGAGGCAGTCAGGTAGATCTCTGATTTTGAGGCCAGTTGGTCTACAGAGCTGAGTTCCAGGACAGCCAGGGGCTATACAGAGAAACTCTGTCTTAAAAAACAAAACACAAAAAAAGCAAGCAAGCTGGGTGTGGTGGCACTTGGGAGGTGGAGGCAGGAAGATGCAG
>LZPO01116605.1:1040748-1054147 GCA_001675575.1 Neotoma lepida | reverse complement strand
CGAGACAGGGTTTCTCTGTGTAGCTTTGGCGCCTTTCCTGGAACTCACTCGGTAGCCCAGGCTGGCCTCGAACTCACGAGATCCACCTGCCTCTGCCTCCCGAGTGCTGGGATTAAAGGCGTGCGCCACCATCGNCCGGCACATCTCTTTTTAAAAGGTCTCTGGATAAGGAGTATAAAGAGGTCTTTACAGACTTGTTCTGGGGTCTGAAGGGAGCCAGACACTGACAGTGGACTGCAGCAAGGGCTTGGAAACCCACAGGTCTCCTGAAAAGGTGGAGCTCAGTGGGCGTGTTCCAGTCCCTGCTGGCCACATTTTCTTGCAGCCCCTGCCAACTTGAGAATGGTCTGGTCTCAGAGGCCTTGTGGGTCAGGGATGGCAATGGGGTGTCCACTCTGGAGGTGGTCCCCAGGGCCTGTGCTGGCAGAGAGTAAAGGGCATCCCTGCCAACCTTACCCATGACTCTCCCTGGCCTCCTCAGAGTGGTCAACGTGACACCAGTGCCCGGGGACCTGCTNCGTGAGAATACTGAGGATGTGCTACAGGGCGAGCACCTGAGTGACCAGGAGAATGCACCCCCGATCCTGCCTGGGAGGCCTCCGGAGGGGCTGGGCCCTGGGCCCCACCTTGTCCCCCACCCTGGGGGCCCNGAGGCTGAAGTGTGGGAGGAGACGGATGTCAACCGCAACAAACTGCGCATCAACGTCGGCAAAGTAATTGCATCCAGGCAGAAGAATGTGGGCGGCCTTCCCCATCTGGGTTCCCAGCCCTTGACCCCACGCCCCCAATCCACCACCACCTTGCCTCAGGTCTCTTTTCCCCTGAGAAAGCCTCTCACTCTTAGCCAGTTTGTCAACCCCAACTCACAGCATCGCCTCTCCCACAGACCCCCTGTGTGGAGGAAGAGCAGAGTCGAGGAGTAGGGGTCCCCAGCTCCCCAGTGCGTGCCCCCCCAGACTCCCCAACAACTCCAGTACGGTCTCTACGCTACCGAAGGGTCAACAGCCCGGAGTCGGAGAGGCTGTCTACAGCCGCTGATGGGCGGGCAGAGCTTCATGAGAGGAGGTGAGTTTGTGGACAGAGGTTCGGGGTGACCAAGGCCCTCTGGTCCCATCTGCCTTCATCAGCGTGGCTGGTCTGTGGAAGCTCATATATGAGGTAGTACTTGAGACAGCGTGGTGAGGGCTTCGCTTGGCCTGGGGTCAGTTGGTGGCCTATGGTGGGGCATCCAGAGGGGAAGGAATGGGACAGGCCAGTTTCCNGACCCAGGACTTGGTTCTAGATGATGTTTTCTTAGATAACGATTCACAGATGCCTGGAGAGCAGCAGAGGTGGACTTCCTCTGGCTTGCAGGCAGAGAGCTGAGAGAGGGGTTTAAGGGTCTGCTGGTGGCAGAGTGGGACAAGTTTTGGGGGTGTAAAGGGCACAAGTTGAGAGCAGGGGGGACCCAGCAGGAACCTGGCTAATGAGAGAAAGGGTTGGTGAGGGGAGCTGAGGGAATTGGCCTTTGGGAGGTGGGAGGAGGGTAAAGTCGGCTGTGGGTGGGGTGTAGCTGGCAGGGGTTACCTGAGTGGGTGGGACACCAGGTGGGGGGCACCTGGAGGATGAAATGTCACTGGTTTTCCTTTGCTCCATGGTAGGCCAGGGTCTTCTCTGCACTAGGAAAGGGAAAAGAGGCCTTCTCAGCCATGCAGGAAGAGGGCATCCTTTTGAGACCCACTCAGAATCTTTCCTAATGACCTACATCAGCCATGGCCCTCCCCTGGACCCTGCACTAAACTGTCCTAATCTTCCAGAGTGAACACAGTGCCAGTTTGGGGGCTAGACAAACCACAGGCAGGTCTGGGTCCCTGAGTGTGTGACAGGACTCACTTACCTGGGCTGTTTGGACAGGCACCAGACACATCATCTCCACCCGTGCCAGCATGGAGTCCCTTGGTGCAGAGGGCTCTGGACACAGAGAAGTAAGGAAGGGATATGAGTGAAGCCGACAGGGGCAAGTGTCCTGAGCAAGACAGTTTTGGAGAGCTACCCGCTTAGAAGGAACTTCGAGCAAGTCGGTTTGGGTCACAGGAAGCACCNCTTCAGGAGTGGCAGGAAGGGGCGGGCTGAAGAGAGTGTCTGTTACAGAAGGTTCAGGATGTCACAGACAGGGAAGGGGTAGGATGGCTTGGTGGCACTTGGGGCACAAGGAAGTATGAAGCAGACAAGACTAGGGTGTCCCAGCTCTCACTACACACGCAGGGACATGCACACACAGTTCACCTCCCATTTTATTACCTTCTGTCCTTTATGTCCCTCAGAACAAACTGTGCTCTCAGGAAAAGAAATGTGACCAGACATTTGCAGGGAGTCCCAGGGCGGCCTCTGTCAATGGTNTTTTATTTTAAGCCTTACTAACAAATCAATACAAATACGGTGCGGAATGGGATTAGGCAGTGCCCATGCAGGCTGGGCGGGGTCTTTTAGAAGGGCTCATGGGAATTTTACCCTGCCCATCTTCCCTCTGCAGCTGAGTCACTGAACGCTAATGAGCCCCTGCCTGGAGCCCAGATCCCAGATGAGTTAGGCCTGGTGGTTTTCCTGGTGTCCTGGGGTCAGGAGCCAACACATCTTCCATATGTAGCATCTTCCTTNACCACACACGCACAACCACACAGTATAAGAAGCACCCTCCCTTTGGGACTGGCACCATGCCAATCAGAGATGTTCTGGGTGTTGAGTGAGAGTCAAAGGCATAGTTCAAGATGATGACAACGATGTCCTAGGCAGGATCCGTGCCCTGAGGTCAGAGGTTAGATGAACCCTGGCCCTGCCAGGCAAAGGTCACAGTCAATCTGTAAGGAAGAGCAATACACCAGCAGATCTGAGGTCCATGGTGTGGTGGGGGGCTCAGGGTGCCTTGTGGGGGCAAGTAACGCCCATGCAGGAAGGGGAGGGTTCACTCCAGGAAGAGCTTCAGAGTAGGGTCAGAGAGCAGAGGATGGACACTGGCTGTGGGAGTGAAGGTGGACAAATAAAGTGGGTGATCTGAAATAGACCTGGTTAGGGAAAGAGAGGCCCTGGGGACAGGCTAAGGAATGCAGACTGTGACTTGCGGCTGGCGACTGCAAGGCTCAGCCTACCTGGGGTTAAAAGCACCAGCTGGGCAGGACCGGAGGGTGTCAGTAGTGGAGGTAGAAGCCATCTGTAAACTCAAGAGCCAGC
Organism: Neotoma lepida; assembly: GCA_001675575.1. Taxonomy (NCBI): domain Eukaryota; kingdom Metazoa; phylum Chordata; class Mammalia; order Rodentia; family Cricetidae; genus Neotoma; species Neotoma lepida. Next base: position 1,050,940 of record LZPO01116605.1, on the reverse strand, counting down.
TGGTACATTTGCCCTGGATGCAGCAGGAGGGAGCCACAGATGGAGTGTAAGTACCTGCTGAGTGTTGGAAAGGCTAGCTTCCCTGGAGTAGCCCAGACCAGAGGGATGGGTTCATTTTCTGCATGCCCATGTGCCTGGGAATGGTAAGCATTAAGGAATACTTGTTGAAACTGAAGTGTCTCTTAGAAAGCCATGTTGAAGGAGTCACACTCTACCCTACCACTGGCTTGGTGTCCTTGGGACTTCAGAGGCCAACACTGAGCTCCATTTGGGGTGGCTCTTACAGGTCACGGATGGATTTGCCTGGCTCACCCTCACGACAGGCCTGCTCCTCACAGCCAGCTCAGATGTTATCAGTGGACACAGGCCATGCTGACAGGCAGGCTAGCGGTCGAATGGACGTGTCAGCCTCTGTGGAGCAGGAGGCCTTGAGCAACGCCTTCCGCTCGGTGCCACTGGCTGAGGAGGAAGACTTTGACAGCAAGGAATGGGTCATTATTGACAAGGAGACAGAGCTCAAGGACTTCCCTCCTGGGGCTGAGCCTAGCACGTCAGGCACCACGGACGAAGAGCCTGAGGAGCTGCGGCCTTTGCCTGAGGAGGGTGAGGAAAGGAGACGTCTGGGGACAGAGCCCACTGTCAGGCCCCGAGGACGTGGCATGCAGACGCTGGCAGAGGAGGACCTGCGGCAAATGCTGCCCCAGCCTGCACCACCTCAGCTGAGCCAGGCTGATGGCCGGTCAGAGACATCACAGCCACCCACGCCTGGCAGCCTTTCCCACTCACCCCTGCACTCGGGACCCCGCCCTCGACGGAGAGAGTCGGACCCCACAGGCCCTCAGAGACAGGTAAGACTGGGCTTGTATATGACTTCCCTATCCTGGGATCCCCAGAGTTCAGCAGGTAGGCCTTGTGTGTTCCATTGTGGCCCCTCTGGCCTAGGAACCCAGCAGTGACAGGGCCATGGTGGAGACAGACAGGTATGAAGGCTCCACACCATATGTGGGGACAGACAAGGCTTAAGTTGTGGGATAAGTCTTGCATTGTGAGTAGTAGAGCTAAGTGACAAAGCAGAAGAAAGGCCCCCTGGGCCCCAGGGACAGCATACAAAGGCCTTGTGGTGGCACTCTTCAGCACAGTACTGATGAGGGTGTGATGCAGGTCCTGGGGCTGTCACAGAGGCATTGGCACCACACTGAAGGGATAGGACTGACCCTGAAGGCTTTTACATAGTATGGCACTATGGTAGCTTTGAGACTTTTGAGCAATCCCTTGGGCTGCTTTGTAGAAAATGAATTGCAAGGGTAAAAAGTTAGAAGCAGGAAGGCCACATGTCTTCAGTAGCAGGAGTACCCTGGTGGCCTGGGCCAGGAAGTAGACTGTGTCATGGGGCAAGGTGATTGGATGGAAAACAGAAGGGCTCTGATGGAGGGCAGGTTGGGGGTGACAATGTCTTACTAGATGCCCAGGTTCTGATGGCAACAATGCCATAGCTGAGTGGCTTTGAGGGTATGTGTGTGGATTCAGATTGGACCCAGTGACCGCTTGGTATCTGAAGGGTGACCATGTTGTGTTATCCATTGCTCAGGTGAGAGATCTCACCTGAACTCATAGGAACCGTGGGAGTGGGCACTGTCACCCAAGAGAACCATGCAGGGTGGGGAGGTCCAAGAGCTAGGGCAGAAGCTAGGAAATGCACACATATAGAGGAGCAAGAGAAAAGGAGTCCTTAATCAGGACCCAGGAGGAATCAGAACAGGAAGAAGAACTAGGGAGAGAGGTGAGCAGAATCAGGACGGGACACGACTGATGGCAGCCCACTGTTCCCAGTCAGGGAAGACTCCAGAGAGGAAAGCATGGACAGAGCCCTGGGTTCGATTCCCAGTGCCACATAAAGCTCGTGTGTTGGTGCACACTCCTGTAGTTCCAGTACTTGGGAGGTAGGAGCAGGAAGATTGGCCCATAAGGGCCATCCTAAGCTGCATAGTGAGCTCACAAGAATAGGCATGGGAGCCCTGCCTGGCTTCAATGTCACCTCCTCCTNCTCCTCTTCCTCCTCCTCCTGGTGTTTTGAGACAGGGTTCCACTGTGTAGCCCTGGCTGGTTTCCAATCCTTTTGACAGCCTTCAGAGCGTGTGAGGTTACAGGCCTGCATAACTCTACCTAGTTTAGATGAACAGACTGAAGAAGCGGGTGGGGGTGGAAGGGTAAAGGATTGGAAATGCTGGTCTGAGGAGCTGAAGCATGTCCCATGGTGGCTACGGTGGTGTGTGTGGGAGAGCGTGTGTGATGTTTCATGTTAAGGACAACCCTGTCAGAATAGGTTTGTGAGCCGCTGTTGTGGCCGAGCTTCTCTATGTGGCATGCNAGCTGACCTCTGACTGAGGAGTGAACATCGTGTCTTACATAGTCTCAGGGCCTGCGGCTTGTTCCACTTGGTGATCTTATGTTGGAGCTCTGTGTGGTGCCTAGGTACAGCCTAGGAGCCAGCTCTGCCACTCACTCAGGTTGGGAGGTCTGGCCTGGGATGGCATGGGTGCCTCGGAGAGGGCAGCTCTGGGGAGGAGTGCACTGGGCCTTGTTCATGTCCGGAGCTCTTTCTAGGAGTGATGCTCTGATTCACAGTCCTGGAGAATGTTTATCTGGTCTTGTCTTGTACCTAGAAGTAGTAGTGAAAAACTGGGGACCGTGAGTCCCCACCCAGAGAGACCCCAGCTGCCTGATGTGGAGGNTTCGCTCTGGCACTATGTGGTCTGGTATGATTAGGCCGTGACCAGTGTTCCCACAAATGGCTCTGGGGAAGGTGGGGGCAAACAAGATGTTCTCAGGACTTCTCGCTCCCTGTTCTTCCTACTCAGCACCCTAGAGCATTTGTTATCTGCCAGGTGGCAGAGATACTAAAGGGACAGGCNCAGTGGATGGGGCTCCCAGGAAATGCAGAGTTGGGGCAAGGGCATAGACAGTGGTGCTGGAGGGGAGGGAAACACAGATGAAAGTCGGTTCTCTTTTCTGTTATTCCTTCCTGGTTCCTGTGGGCTGGCCCATCTCCTTCCCGGTCAGAACAAGAGAGCCAAGCTTGCTCTCAAGTTNCTCTCTCCTGCAGATACTGTGTACATCCTAGGTGTCATGCTAACGCTGGGGAACCCCTTCAGGACTGGGGACAGCCTGGTGTGCAGTCGTGGTGTATAACATGGACAGGGAAGTGAGTTGTGTCTGTGGGCTAAGGGGAGGGGGGCTGTTTGCCAGCCTCAGTTTCCCCACACTGTGCAGAGTTGAGGTGGCTTAGCATTCTACAATTATGTTGTGCTTTTCTGAGCCCACTGATCTTGAGTGTGCACACATCATTGCATCTGGGGGCTTGTGGGGGAGCCAGAGTAGGGAGGATAATGAGAGAAATGACAGCAATGGCAGCCACCGGAAGATGCGCTTGCAGATTTATGTGAATGGTCCTCATAGCGACATTATACACGGGCAACCTTGACTTCCAAGGTGGGAAAACAGCCTCAGGGTAGTAACCTAAAATAAATGAGCAAGCTTTCCGGCTGGAGCTGCTAAATGGTAGAGCCGGGGCCTGACACCAGGCAGCTGGGGCAGGGTCTCTGCCTGGGAACCCATCTAAGGCATGTGTGTCGAACATGCAGAGTAGCAAATGCAGGTCAGAGAAACAGACGGTCTGCGCAGGGTCAGAGCGCCTGGAGCATTTGAATGTGTATGTGGGCATGCACGTGCCTGGCCCACCAGCTGCCTGGCCTCATTGGCAGATGTGCCTGCAGGCATGCCAATAGTGCCTTTGGGTGCCCATGGGTGAAACAAATGGGGCAGGACATGTTCTATATGTATTTCAGGACAGCAGGGTGAGGCAAGACCTTTGTTCTCCAAGGCAGAGGGAGCAAACTGGACTGGCNTGTATTCACTTTGTTGTTTCGGGGAGGGGGTGTGTGTGCTTTGGGCTAGGCTGGGGCTGTATGCTTTGTTACATATTACAGTAAACCTGTGAGATTCTTCTCCATTCCTGGACGACTAGAAAGAACACCCCCACCCCATCCTCCACCACCTTTCTTCGAGGAATCCCTCCTAGACCTGGTGTTGCAAGCTCTGAGTCTGATGTGTGAACTCTGTCCCTGCAGAACTCATTACCATATGAACGCAGTAACCTGTCACCAACAGCTGTGGGAGCAGATGTGGAGCTAGGCACTGGCTTGTTCCCTGGTGTGCATAGTGTGGATATGTGAATACCTGGCTTCCCTTCAGGTGCAAATTGGCAGGAGCCGAGGAGACAGCTCAGCTTGGACAGGGGGAATGATTTAGGGTTGACCGTTTGTGTCTTGTGTAGCTGTCCAAGGCCAATAGCACAGCAGGTTAACATTCCTTAACCAATAGACATCTGCTGCAAAGCCACCAAAGCACTGCCTTGTTAGGAGCTGGGTGGTGTACTGGGCCTGGGAACAAAGATGAGCCAGGCCTCATTCTCAGTCCTCAGGGCAGAGCTTGCACTCAAGAGTGGGTTGGGAGGACGGGCTGGAAGATGGGCACTTAAAATTATGGCCAGCAGGAGAATGAAGAACTTTTATTTGCTCTAGGGACTCACGAGGGAAGCTGGGATGTCCTCACAAAGGTGACTTCATACTGGGTATCAAGGACAAGTGGGTGGTCACAAGTGATGCCTGGCCTCGAGCAGGGAACATGCTGGGATCCAGTTTCCACTTCTAAGACCTCTTTGATGGGGAATAAACTCTGATTGGGTGTNGTACTCAAGGCACCCACGCATGCTGTGAGAGGNGCCTTTGGGTGCCTTAGCNGCCTCTCACTGCAAACAGAAGCAACTAGAAAATAAGGAGCCCAAACTTGGCCCCCAAAGAAGCTGACGGAGAAAGCAAACTGGTGTGGTGTAGAGCAGATGATGACNTCAAAGTGTTCTCCCTGCCTCCTCCCTGAAGGAGGTCTCCTGTGACCCCCTCCCTGTCTGACACCAGCAAGGCATACTGGAGCTGGGTGGCTCCAGTCCCTTTCCGATTTGCTCCTTCATTCCCTAAGAGCTGGCCCAGCCAGTCCTCAGCCACAGGGAGAACTAGGGACAAGGAGAGGCAAAGTCTGCAGACACCAGGCTACCATGTCCATCCCCATGTGGTTGAGAAGTGTCCTGGGGACAGGAGGGCACAAAGATGGGATTCTTATGGCCACCACCAACTTTGTAGCTGCCCCCCACCCCAGCTCAGCAACCCTCTGGGCCTGTCATTCTGAAGGGTTCCTAAACACACAGTCACTCATTGCTGTAGGTGTCCCGAATATCTGGTCCTCAAACCCGAGGAGGTAGCAATCACTTTTACCCCATTTTACAGGGGAAGAACTTGAGGCACAGGGAACTGAGGTCAAGGGTCACCCAGCAGTAAGTGATAGAGAGTTGGGGTTAAGACATCTTTGGGTTGATGCTTGGGGGTGAAGCCTCATGCGTGTAATGCCAGCACTTGCAAGGCAGACCCAGGAGGATTGCCAAGAGTTAGAGACCAGCCTGGGCTACATAGTGAGTTTCAGGCCCGTGTGGGCTACAGAGTGAAACCCTATCTCAAAAAAGCAAAACCCAAAAGCTCTCATGGTAGAGGGCTCGCCTAGCAAGCACAGGGCCCTGGGTCCATCCCCAGGATTGCAAAACAAACAAAACACTCTCTTGACTTCTTGCAAATAAAACATGAGTACTTGGACTCCAGAGTCCATCCACTGTCCCTGAGACCCCCCGACACCTCCCGTAAGGAGGCTGAGGGTGCCAAGGAGGGAGGGGCATGCTGTTTTAGGTCTCGTGAGGAGGGCTGGGGGTCCCAGCTCATCGACAAAGCGCTTGCTTGGCAGGCAGGAGACTGATTCAAGCTCCAGCACCGCATATATGTTAAAAATGATCTGGAGGAAGGGGGCGGGGCACTTGGCTAAGACACCGACAAAAAAGGGCCTTCCTGACAGGAAGGTTCCAGCCAGAGGGAAGCCCAGAAGGCTTCCCGGAGGAGGTGAGTGATCAAGGTCTCTCACCCAGAGACCGCGCTGTGAGAGGAGGAGGTGGGCAGGGCTCTGGCAGTTCCGAGGCTGGACCTTGGGTGGGCAGTCTGCGCCCCCTCGTCCAGCGCCATCCGCCCCCTGCCAGGGACGCCGGTGCCGCAGGGGCTGTGAGCGGTGGGTGGTCCCCGAGAAGAGCTGTCCAGTCTGTGCCTGATGCCTCTTTTTCCTCCACTCTCTTGGTCTCTTTCAGTTGGAGGAGGACAGACTCTCGGGGCACTCCCTCCCGCGGTACAGCCCCCTGCGACGACTGGCGTCCTCCGTGTTCTCCTCCTCCACGCTGGAGACGGAGCACTACCCTCACCCCGGCGGCGGCGGCTCCTCGGGCTCCTCCGGTTCCCTCATTCAGCGCAGCCGCTCGGCCGAGAGCAGCCCCGTGCGTGCTCCCCACCGGCGCCACGCGCCCCTGGCCGCCGGCAACCACAGACTCGTGCCCTCGGTGCTCCGCATCTCGCGGTCCCAGCTGCAGCAGGTGTGGGCACGGTTCACCCACAAAACCTAGGCTGGGCCCCCCCCCTCCTGGAGGGGGCAGGTGGGGGGGGCTGGGGAGCAGACAGAGACCATGGTTCCTTCCCAGGATGCAATAACCACAGGCCACACAGCCCATCCCACCCACGTGCAATACGCCCCCTTTGAAGGTTGGCCCGAGATACTGTAAAACTCCCGCCCCACCAGAGGCTCTGTCCCCAGAGACTCTGTCCCGGGTGGGCTCCTTTGCTAGGGGCCAACCAAAATGGTGCAGGGAGGGGTGGTGTGCTGGCGCAGTTGGACAGGACAGGTGCCCTGAGATGGAGCTACCAGCGGCTCCGGAGTCCAGGGGAAACCAAGATGTGGGGGAGCTGAGGTGTTCTGAGGCAGTCTGGCTCTGGGGTCAGGTTCTGTTTACTCTGTAGTGTCTTGGCGGGTCTGGGTNGGATCCACCCCTGACCGGTCGTCGGGAGTCGAACCTCTGCAGATGTGCGTCTGTGTCTGTCTAGTTGATCTGGGATAGGAATGTGATTCAGGCTGGTCAAAGACCAGCTTGGGGTATGGTGGGAGAGTGTCTAGACTCAGTGATGAGAAGTGGACAGCCCTGTGATCAGTGAACATTTCCCATGCCACCACCACCAAGGTCAGAGACCCTTTCCTTCTACATCTTACCCCATAGGCACAGGCTGTGTCCACGGTGACCCACACCATCCCCAAGACCCTTATGTGTCACTGCCTGAGAGGCTTGACGGGCTTGTCTTCAGGAGCTGGGGATGGATAGGGGGGTTCCCAAGGACCAACCTGCAGGCAATGTGGAGAATGTGGTAAAAGAGCCAGGACCCACCAGATCTTGGGCACAGGGACATCTTGTCTCAGAACAAGTCCCAGACAGACAGCTCAGATCTGCCACCCTCAGGGGACTCCCCCTGGAGGTACCCTGGGTGTGGTACAGACAGAACACAAGGTAGGCAGGTCAGAAGAGGACCTAGACACTGCTGGGGGTATACCCGACTATCCCTTCCCCTTCTGCCCACTTCTCAGTTCCCCAACCTGTCACTGCAGGGACCCCACTTTTTCCTATCTTCATTCCTGCCCATGGCAGCCAGCAAGGCTTAGGGCGTGGTGGTGAGGAGGCCACCAGGGAGGATAGTGACTGAGGAGGGGAGGAGCTAAAGAGTTTGCAGACCGTGTGTTTTGGTGAGCTTGTGGGAATACATGTACCCATGTGAGTGTGCTAATCCATGACTGTGCACACAGCAGGGCTGTCAGGGATGAACGCTCAGGCTGTGTCATGCACAATTCCAGAGAATGCTATTTACATAGATCCTGGTATGACCAGCACCTACTGAAGTTACACGGTGCTGCAGCTGTGTGTGTGTGCATATGTGTGTGTGTGTGTGTGTGTGTGTGTGTGTGTGTGTGTGTGTGTGNTCTGGCACTTTCCTATTAGAAGCATAAATGTTTGCAGTCCTGTTGAGGAACACTTCTACAAAAATCCAAGGAAACTGAGCAGGAGCCTGAAGGAGTCCCTGGTAGCTTCCTAGGTCCCTATTCTTGCTCTACTATTTATGCATTTTCCCTCTGACTTCTGTTTCCTCCCAACCCCATGGCCCATCAACTCAAATATCCCTGATTTTAGTAGAGATCTTAGGGCCCCTGGACCAATATGGGGATGCTTATATCTAGTGGGCAGTGGCCAGGAGCCAAGCTATCCACATATGCACATGACCAACTTACTTCTCTAAAACTTCCTTTTTTTTTTTTTTTTAACACTAATGCCTGGGCCAAGAGCATCTTTTCCATGTAGCAACCAAAGCCAGACCCCAGTTCTAACCACAGGCCCTTCTCAAGCAAGGCTGCTCACTTCTGAACGTCCTCCATCCCACGGCTCTCTTGCCCTCTGGGCTGTTCTGGATGGCTTTGCCTTCTGCCCGGGCAGGAGTTGGGGGAGGGAGTCCGTGGAGACTCCTTGAGAAAGAACAGAAACACAAAGCACAAAGGTGAGGGGTGGGGCTACACACAGCCCCTCCCTGCTTCCAGCACTGCCCCCTCCCCTTACCCTCTGCCCTCCCCCCCCCATGTAATGGCAGGGGTTCTCTATTCATCTGCTCCATAAGTCAGCAGCACTGGGGTTCCATGACACCAAGTACTTTGCTATCTGGCATTCCTTTGCAGAGTGTTCCACCACCAGACCTGAGCAGAGTTCCACCTCAGTGGCCCTCTGTGTCCCTGAGGTGTTCTGAGATCCCCAAGTGCCTTAATGCTTAATCAAAGATAATGGCACTGGCTTGAGCCTCTGTTTTAGCATTATGTACCTATAACTGTTTCCCAAGCTTTTAGGGATGGGGGATTTGTCCCCACCTGTCAGTCACAAAGGACAACACTCCTGGGAAGCTGGGTGTCCTTTAAAGCTANGCCACCANCCAAAATGTCTGGCCCTCCAGAAGGCATCCTTTTGCATTGGCATCTGTGGTGGAAGAATTTGTAAGCCCACCTGAGATGATCTTGACAGACTGTGTCTTTGGGGTGGGGCTGCTCTGACACTTTCAAACTGCTCAAGTCTCCTCTAAGCCACCTGTGTTAGACCATGGTCATGTGGGACGGGGTGGAGTTCGGCATGGTTTGGGACTGAGTCTCTGTGTCTAGGGCTAGGCAAGAGCCTGTAGTGATGTCAGACTCTTTCCCTCTGTAGAATTTCCCAGAGAACAGAGCAGAGTGTTTGGAGAAGTGAGTGTCTGCCTGGGGGAAGTGCACAGCTTCTCCAAAGCCAGCTTGGCCAGCGGGCAGCCCTCTTGGCCATGCCTAAAGCATGGTGTTTTCATACTTGGCACCCATACCCTGCATGTAGTGGTGTCCTCGGGTGTTCTGTAATTTATCTAGTCACTGGCACACAGTGCTTCCTATGTGCCAGCCATGGTCTGGGCACTTGACAAAATTAACTCCCTTGACCCCCACACTAACCTGTGAGATAGATCCCAATGCTACTGCATTTAATGGATTAACCAGATATTCCCTTTACAAGAACATAAATTAATAGAAAAGCCATCTGGTGCTGAGTAACTGAGCTCTTGTTCCATAGGAATCTCTAGGTATTTTGGTCTGGGCGTTTCCTGTCCTGTCCCAATCTCATCTTGGCATGGGATTGCATCCAGACATGAGGTACCCCAGAGCACTGGGGTCAGTTTGAATTGGCTGCACTCTGTCTTCGTCCTGTGACCACNCCCTTGATCTCACATTGCCCCAAGGATGGTACAGCAGCGCTGAGGTGGGCAAAGATACCATAAGAAAGTAGGCACCTGGACCCCTGACTTTAGTCCCACTGGAGAATCCTAGAGGTCAGGCTCAGCAGAAATTGCCATCACTTGCTGAGCACTGACAGGGGACTTTGAGAGGGTGTCACCAACTCATACAGAAGGCCAAACAGTGGCAGTAAAGTGACCATAAAGGAGATTCTCACTCCAGCCACTCTCCTCAGCTCAACCGGTTGTTGCCACTTGTCTTCCAATTTTTATGTGAACTCTCCAAATTTTTAACTATTGGTAACACACACACACATGCACACACACACACACACACACATGCACACACACACACGCACACACACACACACACACAGCAGTTTTTGGGAAGAGCTGGTGACCTAACTTCGGTGGCCCTGAGGACTCCTCACTGTATCCTCTGT
>LZPO01116605.1:1003312-1015637 GCA_001675575.1 Neotoma lepida | reverse complement strand
CAGGTCTTTAGCTGAGCCTGTTTGACCTCCCAAGACTAGCTCCTTTCCTCAGCCCACTTGTGACCCCTCTTCAACACATGCACACACACTTTCCTCCAGGTCTGTAACCTGTTTGAACCTCCCCTATGGGCAGAAACTGTGTCTGAAGCATCTCTGTGTCCTGTGGAATGCCTGAATTGCATTAGACTATGCACACATCTGTACTTTCATCCCCCTGCACCAGCTCCTCTTTCCTGCCTCCCAGCAATGACCCTCATCATGTGCCTATCGGCGCACACTAAACATTGCAGGTTGAGTCCCTCTGAGCCTTCTCTGTGAGTGTCTGGGGCAGCCTGGAGCTGACTGGCACACATCCAGTCAGCAGCTTGGGCCTGGGTGTGTGTATCTGTGTTCCTGGTGCTTTCTTGGCTCTGCGGCTTTGTCATTGTATAACCCCAATAAGTCCTTGGTTTCTTTATCTGTTCAAAATGGGAGATAGATCAAATCAGTGCTTTGTAANTTTTTTAAAAACATAGTAGGTCTTTTCTCAGAGAATACCCAGGGGNTTTGGCATTCGGGGAGTCAGCCTAGGCGTCTATTATTGTGATGAAACACCATGACCACAAGCAGCTTGGGGAGGAGAGGGCGTATATCCCTTACACTTCCACATTGTATGCCATCACTGAAGGAAGTCAGGGCAGGAACTCAAACAGGGCAGGATCCTGGAGGCAGGAGCTCATGCAGAGACCGTGGAGGGGAGCTGCTTACTGGCTTGGTCCCCATGGCTTGCTCAGTCTGCTTTCTTATAGTTATAGAACCCAGGACCATGTGTGCAGGGATGGTATCACCCACAATGGGCTGGGCCCTCCCCCATCAATCAGTAATTAAGAAAACACCCTACAGACTTCTGCCTACAGCTGATAGATATTATGAGATATTTTCTCAGTTAACTCTAGCTTGTGTCAAGTTGACATAAAACTGGCCCAGTAGATGAGAATCCATGGAGCTTCTCACAGGTCCTCCGTGGACTCTTGGTAACGCTGGGGAAGACAATACTCCAACAGAAGTATTGAGAAGAGGCCGATTGGATGGCCAAAGAGTGTTCCTGAGACCCCAAGAGGGGCCAGCGCAGTCCCAGGGGTGACTTAGGTCAGGGCATCCACTCCAGACATGGGTGAGGGGTATAAGGAAAGTTCGGGGTTCAGCAGATGGCTCCCTTACATGAGGAAAGTCCAGCCCTCATCCTGAATCCTGGGCTGTGGGCCAAACTATGCTGTGGCTACAGACAGATAAGGTTGACCTAAAGCTTCACAGGACAAAGGCCACCCAGGGCAACAGGCACTGTGTCCAGGGCACCTCCTCCTCTAGACAGTCTTGACGCTACAATAAGTAGCTAGGGTCTCAGTGCCTCCTCCACACCCAGTTGGCCCTTGGCTCTCCTGCTTGGCTTCTGAGATCTACTGTATGAAGGCCAGATCCACAGACACCATGACCTCTGATGGATGGTAGTCCTTCCCCGTTGGCACTAGGCTAGTAATATAAGATCTCTAGAAGTGTCGATGATGGGGGAGGGCCCAGGCCTGGGCCAGCCCCTGAGGGTTNGATTCTGGCTACAGACTCTTCACTCGTCAGTACAACCATTTCCACCTCCAGAGTCCAAGGGTCCATGTGGCCAGCAGGTTGAGCTGTGCTAGACACGAGGGACCTCTGGTGGGTGGGCAGCAAGGCTTTGAGGAGCTCCTGGACAAGGTGGGTGGCTTTGGTCCCTTCCAGCTACAGAATCTGGTACTACTGGCCCTGCCCCGAGTGCTGCTAACCATGCATTTTCTCCTGCCCGTCTTCATGGCTGCCGTGCCTGCCNACCACTATGCCTTGCCTGGTGCCCCTGCCAACTTCACTCACCAGGACTTGTGACTGGAGGCCCATCTACCCCGGGAGACTGATGCAAGCTTTAGCTCCTGCCTCTGCTTTGCCCATCCCCAGGCTTTNCCCAGTAGCACTTTGGGGACAGAGGCACACAGCTCTGGGAAGCCTGAGGGTGAGCCCTCCACAGTGCCTTGCTCTCAGGACTGGGAGTACGACCACTCAGAATTCTCCTCCACCATTGCAACTGAGGTACCTGAGCCAGGGTGCGGGATGTGTGAGGGGGTTGGGCCTGTCACTGCCTTGGGGCTTGTTGTGTGGGTGTGAGATAACCTCCCTGTGCTCTGAGAGTTTTTGTTTGCCTGTGTGGAGAGAATCTATGGATATGGGCTTGAACTGAGAAGTTCATCTGCTCTAATTCACTGGGAGGTGATGAAGGCAGCGGAAGGCTAAGGTGGCTCCGGGGGGTTGAAATAGAAATCTGAGAAGGATGGAGAGACTACAGAGGCCTCCATTTCTCTTCTGTCCCTCATTTCCAGGCCTAGGTCTGAGATTTACATGATTCATCCAGAGAGGAAGGGTGGGTGGAGGTGGGGGAGAGGCAACAGGATTCCTGGGCAATGGTGATGGTTCAGGGAGAGGCAGTCTTCCCTTTCTGGTGCTGAGGTTGCTAGCCAGGGATGGGGGTATCTTCTGGAACATCAGAGTTGCCCTGGAGCCTGGAGAGGAGGGCCTGGTGCTGGCTGGAGAGGGGCTCTTACACACAAAAGGCCCCTCCCTTGCCTGTCTGCAGTGGGATCTGGTGTGTGAGCAGAGAGGACTGAACAAAATTACATCCACCTGCTTCTTTGTCTCGTGCTGCTGGGGTTGTGGTGTACGGATACTTGTCTGACAGGTGAGATAGGCACAAGACAAAGAACCAGGCCAAGGGGACTCTCCCACAGTGCTGGGAACCCCCAGTGGNACCTGACCTTGAATGGCCCTTTGCAGGTTTGGCCAGTGCCGGCTTCTGCTAGTGACCTATGTGAGCTCCCTGGTGCTGAGCAGCCTCAGTCAACTCTATCATGTTTGTCCTCACCCGCACCCTTACTGGCTCAGCCCTGGATGTTTTCATCATCATTGTGTTGCCATTGGGTGAGGCAGACAAACGTGGGCAAGGCCTGCAGGGCTGGCAGGAGGCTTAGGGTGAGATGGGCCCATCTGGTCCTTGCTAACTGTCTTCTTGTTTCGGATGGCTCTGGGTGTGGAGTGGCTGGATGTGGAACACTGCACTGTGGCTGGTGTCATCAGCTCCATCTTCTGGATGGGAGGTGTGCTGCTGCTGGCACTGGTTGGGTATCTGATACGGAGCTGGCAGTGGCTTCTGCTAGCTGTCACTCTGCCATGTGTGCCAGGCATCATCAGCATCTGGTGAGAATTGCAAGCAGCTGGAAGTGAGAGATACATAAACCAAGCCAAAATTAACTAGAGGCTAAGGTTCTAAAACAGGGACTGGAGAGATGGCTTATTTGGTATCAGCTCAGACTGGAGGACCCAAGTTCAATTTCCAGGACACACATCAGGCAGCATGCAAGTCCAGCTCCAGGGGATCAAACAGCTCTGGCCTCTATGGGCACCTGCACACACACACACACACACACACACACACACACACACACACACACACACCAAACAGACACACACACACCAAACAGACACACACACACCAAACAGACACAGACACACACTCTCAACTAAAAATAATAAAAACAAACAGAAGAACAGAGAGGCTGAGGGCGGGGCTGGGGATTAGCTCAGTGGTAGAGTGCTTGCCTAGCATGCACAAAGCCCTGGGTTTATCCTCAGCACTGAATGAACCAGGTGTGATGGCACGCCTCTATTCACAATACTTAGAGAAGCATAAGAATCAAGGTCATCCTCAACTACATAGGGAGTTTAAGGGCAGCCTGGGCTACATAAGATCCTGTCAGGGGGTCGGGAGGAAGTAAAAGAAAAAATATGGCTGTCTTGGAAAATATCTCAGTAGGTAAAATACTTTCTATGCAAAGCATGAGGACCTGAGTTCAGATCCCCAGCTCCCGTGTAAAAAGCATGGCACAGAGATGTGCACTCATAATCCTTTAGGAGATAGGGAGGTAGAGATAGGGAAGGTCTGGGCTTGCTGGCCAGCCAGTCTACATGAATCAGCAAGTTCCAGGTTCAGTGAGAGACCCTGTCTCAAAAAACTAAGGTGGAAAGTGATTCAGGAAGACACATGATATCACCTGAACCTCTATGTACACATGTGCACACATACAAACATGTACACATGCATATACCACACACACACACACACACACACACACACACGAGAGAGAGAGAGAGAGAGAGAGAGAGAGAGAGAGAAAGAGAAACTAAGAGATGCAGAAACAGAACCAGAGACCAAGAGACAAAAAGGTATCGAGAAGTCAGAAAATCAGAAACCAACAGAAAGAAGATGGCATGAGACACAGGAGCAGAGAGCAAGGCATGGAGAGTCAGACACTGAGCCAGAGAGTGGTAGTGAGTAACAGACCAGAACTGAAAGGTGAATTCACAGGGTCCAGTGGAGACACACAGATAGGTAGTAAGAAACAGATAGGACTGACAGTGGTGGAGAGTCAGACACTGCCGAGTGGAGGCTGGGGTTTGCCTTCAAGGGACAAGGATGGGACATGCCACATGCCAGCATGGTGGTGGGAACTGAAGCATGATGGGAATGTCTTTCTAAAAATGTGTTGCTCTGATAGGTTGATAAATAAAGCTGTTTGGCCAATGGTGGGGCAGAATAAGGTTAGGTGGGACATTCAAACTAGGGGGAGAGAGGAAAAAAGCAGAGCTGGACAGACACCATTCTGCCGTCTAGAAAACAACATGTAATGGCACACAGGTAAAGCCACGTGGAACACGTGGCGACACAGATTTATAAAATGGGTTAATTTAAGATGTAAGAGCTAGCTATCGAGAAGCCTGCCAGGGCCATAGTTTAAAAATGATGTAAGCCTCTGTGTGTTTACTTGGGTCTAAGCGGCCGTGGGAGCTGGGCGGTGCCGGGACGTGGGCGTTTTATTGCCTCCTAACGGTGAACTGTGTATCAGCATGTCTGTCCAGCCTTCATCCTGCATCCTCCTGCTGCAAGTGTTGGCTGGTGCTGGGGGCTAAGGTGTTTTTTTTTAGCTCTTTTTTATTTAAAAAAATGTTTTTCATTTTACATACCAACCCCTGTTCCCCTCCCTCCCTTTCTCCCACTCCTCCAAGGGACTAAGGTTTTGAGGGTAAGACCTATTCAGTTGAATAAGGGAAGGATGCCTTGGAGGACTGGGGTGGGGGTGGGGCACTTCTAGGCCTGAATAACAAATAAGGGAAGAGGTAGCTTTATTTTGTTTTGTTTTTCAAGACAGGGTTTCTCTGTGTAGCCCTGGCTGTCCTGGGACTCACTTTGTAGACCAGGCTGGCCTCGAACTTAGAGATCTGCCTGCCTCTGCCTCCCGAGTACTGGGATTAAAGGTGTGCACCACCACCGCCCAGCTACAAGGTAGCTTTTAAATTGGGCTTGAACAACAGTTCATGGGTCTGGGCAGTAGGAGATCTGGGGAGGGGGATGTCTTTTCAGCAGAGGGGACTGCATGAGTGAGAACCTGGAGTNTACATCCTGGGAGCTCAGGAGGTAGAGGTGGCTTGCAAGGCTGGNTTCTTCTCTCCTAGGTGGGTACCTGAGTCTGCACGATGGCTTCTAACCCAGGGCCGTGTGGAGGAGGCCCAAACATACTTGTTCTGCTGTGCCAAGCTCAATGGGCAGCCTGTGGGTGAGGACAGCCTGAGCCAGGGTTGCTACTAAGATTGGGGTAAAGGCATTTTGGCCACTGGTAACCTACTTGGGGATTATGGGTGGCTGGGGGTGAGGAGGATCCTAGGCTGCAGGCTCTGAAGAGCCAAGCGGCAGGAGAGGGCTCTTGAGGATAACTGCAACTCTGTTCAAGTTTGGAGTGAACTTTTCATACTATGGCCTGACTCTGGACGCGTCCGGGCTGGGGGTGAACGTGTACTAGATGCAGCTGATGTTTGGGGCTGTGGAGCTGCCGTCCAAAATCACAGTCTACTTCCTCGTGCGTCATGTGGGANGCCTTCTCACAGAGGCTGGAATGCTGCTGGGCTCTGCTCTGACCTTTGGCATCAGCCTGCTGGTGTCCTCAGGTGAGCTGAGGTCTGGCAGTTTCGCTCTGCCCTGGGGCCTAGACTCTGCCTCGCACCCAGGGAGTTCCTGGCATCCTCCCTTCACTGCAGGAATCCCTTTCCCTCCAGGGACCAGGTCCTGGATCACTGCTCTGTTGGTGTTGGGAAAAGGGCTTTCTGAAGCTTCTTTCACTACAGCCTACCTGTTCACATCTGAGTTGTACGCTACTGTGCTCAGGTGAGTTGTGGTCCCAGGCAACTGGCCTCCCTTAACAAAGGCCTCTGTGGTCACACACTGTCCTATCCATTCTTTAGCTACAGCTAGATACATCNTGGTTGTTTGCCCAAGTCTTGGAGAGCACAGGGATTTTATCTTCTGTACTATGTGACCTTGGGCCAAGTCAGCCTTATGGGGCTTCTTTGAAGAAAACAGTCCCAAGAATACCCATCCTGACCACGGTGTTGCAGAGCCCTTGGGGATTTCCTCTGGGCACAAGGCCAGGGACTTCCCCTCTGTAAGCTACAGATCTCCCTTCCACACTACCATCTTGTAGCTTCTTGTAGTGGTCCCTGAGTAGCACTCTGTCAGAACAGGGGTCCCATCCTCTGGTAGGTACTGGTTTAAGAGTTCCTAGTCTGGGTAGGGGGTGAGAAACCAGTATCAGGGGCTGCCAGCCCAGGAGGGAAGCCTTGTGATACATGGCGTCCTCATCCTCTCTTGGACAGACAGACAGGATTGGGGCTCACTGCGCTCATGGGCCGGCTAGGGGCCTCTTTGACCTTGGCAGCCTTGCTGGATGAAGTATGGCTGATGCTGCCTAAATTTGCTTATGGGGGAATTGCCCTGCTGGCTGCCTGCACTGCACAGCTGCCAGAGACCATCCAGGATGTGGAAAGAAAGAGGTGTCTATGTGGGGGGGGGTGTTCATGGGTTCAAATGCCTAAGCCCATGACACTTAGGATGCAAAGGGGAAGACAGTTGCACAACTACACTTGACATCTGTNCATATGTACACAGGTGAGTGTTTCAAGGTTCATGCCCTAGTGTGTATAAATTGTTTACATAAAGCATACATAAGTCCTTACTTTTATGTATATACAAATGTCCAAGAGATATACATGTGCACATTCAGCTACGCCTATACACCAAGAATATGTCCAAACACGTGTGACTCACTTGTGGGAGTATGTGTGCTTATATGCAAGGAGCTGGGACAAGCCCTGAGCCAGCCCTTGTAGGCTCCAGGACTAAACTCCACCATGTTCCAGACCCCATCCTTCCTCATTGTCCTGTCCAGTATTCAGGAAGAAGATATGCAGGTCTGGAATTGAGTGACACTAGAGATAGCCCTCCACAGAGCTCTACAAGAGCTAGGAACAGAAGGCAGGCTCTTGAAACTGGGTCATCACATCCCTATGCCTAAGGATGGAGTTGCCACTGGCACCTTCTGTATTCATCCAGTCTCCAGCAACAGGACAGCCTCNCAGGATGCATTGGGCTACTGGAGATTCTGGGCACCCCTCATGCCTGGGGGATTCTGTAAATAAAGATGCCTCATGGGTTGGGGCAGCATTGAGATTTGGGGAGCTCCCCAGATGGGGAGCCATTGACTTAATCCTCAGCTCTGATTCCAGCTTGGCCACTGTTCATCTCCCAAGTGGATAATGAAACTTCTTAGCAGACAGGATTTATTGTCATGCTCAAACTGAACAAGGTGATTCTAGAAATGTTGCTAAAGGACAGTCCTATGATTATCTCTAGTATACAGGATGTTACTAGATGATAGTAGCATGATGGNTATTCCAAGGCTGAGACCAACAGACAGAGCTTCTTGTTGCCAGGGCTACCTCTGAAGTAGCAGACTTGTGCCCCTGCCCCCCCATCACTGTCTAGGCTTCATACCTATAGAGTTGAAGGTATGAGAGTCAACATTTTATTAGGGAAGCCAGAGTGTTGAGACTCAATAAATGCCCTTGATGAGTATACCTCGAAACTCCAGCATTGCTGGGAGAAGGAACTGGGAAGCCAGGAGATCACCATTCTAAGTAGGGTAGCCTATTCAAATAGGAATGAGGAAGCAAAGAATTGGCAGAGATAGTCTAGACTCAGGTCTACCACAGAGCCTAGGCCCAGGCCCAGGCCCCTGGGATTTCATCTTCTCCCTCTCGAAAGGACTAGGGAATTCCAGAGCTTCCAATGGACCATGGAGGAGAGGGTGGGAAGCCTGAGTTAGGATGATCACTCCCGTGAATGGCTCATTTGGATCTTATCTCCACTGGGTCATAGATGTAGCAGCCCACATTGCCAATGTTCACACCTGAAGGAGAAAGCCCTGTCACCAGGGGCTTTGGTGGAATGGGTGTTGGGTTGAGTGCTGAAGGGAGAGGGGAGGGGAGCCTGGGATGTCTGACCACAGGGAAGCTGTCCACACATTCCCATAGGCCCTGACACTTTAGGCCCAGTGTCTGGGGTCAGGCTGCCCACCTTTGGGGCCAAACAGGTATCCATAGCAGGGGATGTGGCAGTAGGGTACGCCGGCATGCTAGAACACAGAAAAAGAATTTCCTCAGCCTGTCTCTCTTCCTCCCAACATAACCTCCATTCCTGCTGTGCTCACCTCTGCNTGACTCCCAGCAGTCAAGGTCTTCTTGCAACGCTGGCACCTCAGGCAGGGTCGGTGCCAATTTCTGCCCAAAGACATCACCTTCTCAGCTGGTGGTGGAGAGAAGTGATGCCTCTTCCATCCTAGGGGCAGGACAAGGCNAACCCCCTGCCTCAAGTCACCACCCTGCCCTCTGCTGCCTAAGCAGTGCTCCTCTTCAAGTCTTCGGTTGTCACTTACCAAAATAGACAGGATCTCCACATCCAGGGCACAGTGAGGTCTCCCCAGTGAATGTCTTCGTGTAGGGAGGGCCTTTAATTGGAAGAGGCCCCAGCTAGGGCTGTGGTGGGGGCCAAGCCCTAAACAGAGCCCTCCAGCCCCTGCCTATCTATGGCACTGTCCTTTCCCCAAACCCATTCATCCCCACCACCTCACCACACCCCAGGCAGCCATGAAATCTGCCTTCTTTGAGTTCAAGACCAATTCCACCCTGTTGATCATCTTCATTACGGACCACNGAGTTCCGTGCCANGCTCCCAGGGCCTCATGAGCCCACCAGTTCTACGTTTCGGTGCTGGTAGTAACTCAATCGTCAGGAAACCTGAGCTGATACAGGAGTTGGCCAGGGCAGCGGTGTCAGGTGTTGGGGAGCATGGTGTCACTGCCCANTGTGGGGAGCATAAGGAAGGAACAGGGACTAAAGAGTCTGAGGAGTTGGCCCATCCTAACAAGCCCTCACTTTAGGTCTTTCCTTCTATTGCTCCNGCCAGGGAAGGGGCCCAGGTTCCAGGCCAGCCTTACTTCTGACTAGCAGTCATCTGTCTTCTCTAGGTGTCACTTGCACAATGAGGGTGATCATGCTATCTGTCCAGCTTACCTTTTAAACTCAACTCACATGAGAGAACAGAAAAAAAAAAGCACGGCCACTGACAGGACTGCTCAGAGCAGTCACAGGCCTGTGGCGCAGAGGGCAGGGTAGATGACGTAGTGTCTACTGCAGCCTGAAGGGTCAGGGGAGCAGAAAAGCTGAAGCCCACCTTCACTTACTTTTCTTGGCCTGGGGGAGGCCAGCCCTTGGCCTTGGGGGGCTAAAGTTGCTGGGGCTGAGGGAAACACTGCTGGCAGGGGAGGGAGCAGGGCGACTGTAGAGATAGCAACCCACACCACCAATGTTGACCCCTGCAGAGAGAAAACCCAATAATGGAGGTCAGGCTCTAGTTCCTAGCCACAGGGAGAGTTCTGTGGCCCCTGGCCCCTTCGAGGCTGGAACTTACCTCTGGGTCCAAAGAGAGCCCCATAGCAAGGCTTGTGGCAGTATGGCCTCCCGTTGTGCTGGGCACAAGCACAGGCAGAGGGAAGGGGTCATTTAGGGCCAAGAGGCATGCCTCACAGGCCTTCTCAATATTGACTGCCAGGTGCAAATGTGCACTGTAACTAGCCTGAACGGGTCTGAGAGGGGTGGGTGATAGGCTAGCATGTCAGAATTGCCACTGTGGTCTAGGGGTTGAGGGTATGGGTGGGACACAGAGCAGCTGCTTACCCCTCCCTCAAAGCCACAGGCCAACAGCATCACTGAGACTCCCAAATTTTGGCTAGTATGAGGCCCATCAGGTGGGTAGCCCCTGAGGTTGTCTGCTGAAGCTGCCTTTGGCAGGTTTCCAAGGCTGAAATTGGGGTCTATCAGGGTGGGGGGTGTGAGAGGGTTGTCACCCTGGTCAGGCCTCACCTCTGCGTGCCCGCCAGGGGACAAGATGCTGTGGCAGTGCTCACATTTCAGGCAGAAACGATGCCAGTTCTTGCCTAAGGAGCTCACTTTCTCAGCTGTGGGGAACAAGGTGGATTCGGGCTGCAAAGTTCAGCCCAGCGCCAGAGACGCTTTTACCCTTTCAGCTCTCTAGGAGAACCAGCCCAGCCAGTCTTGCTCTCTGGAGACAGTGAATAGCATCTCCAGGAGGAAGCTTCAGCCCACCCTGGTGCCTCTTGCCTTAGGCTCTTGGAGGTGTGGCACGCACTCGGGGACACGGATGGACACACAGACACAGACATACAGACACACACACACACACACACACACACACAATGATACAGGGACCCCAGGGGCTCACGCTTAATCTTTACTCCTCGGTCCCAGCCTCACCGAAGTAAACCGGTTGCTGGCAACGCGGGCAAGTCCAGCTCATGGTTCTTCCTGGGACAGCCTGGTCCAAATAGCAACAATAGGCACCCGCAGGTAAGTCCCGCCCCTCCACCAGCCCCGCCCACTGTCCAGCTTTGATCTCATCGAGTTGTGGACGCTCATTGGACACCAAAAACTTAAGAGCTGAGGGATGGGACGATTCATCAATTTAAAGAACCTAAGGAACGAGTAGGATCTAGACTTGGAAGGGAAGGAGCCCTGAGTTCAATGGCTCGTTTCTAGGTCAGGGGGAAGAAAGCAAGCAAGGGACACGCAGGCATTCTTCTTAAGTGGCTTAATTCCTCCTTAGTGGAGCAGGGCTGAGAGCAAGGGGATGTGAAGCCCACCTTTCAAGTAAATCACCCCCTTCTGCCTCCATTTTTTTTTGTTTGTACAAAGAGTAGTAACACGGTAACAGTCTCATGGCACAGGGCTATAATGGGAATTGAATAAATTAATCTCAACAGTGCCTGGCATAGAACTGCTATGCAAGCAATATGAAGAGTCCCTTAAATGAGCTCATAACCCAGTCTGTAAGTCCCAAAATGTGGTCCTGTATACAATCTATGGCTTGCTCATAAGATTATCATACTTGTTAAATTCGGAAGTCTAAGTTAAACACCAGTCACATATTTCTAACTTAGTTAAAGCCTTTAAAATGTGTAGTCACTGTTGACCACACAGGGATGCAATGGATAGTTCAACCCCATGGTCACACAGCTGACACTGGTTAAACTAAATGGGTCACAAACAAAACCCAAACCTGAAAATCATGAACCTGGGAAGGGACTAGTAGGGACTGGGAAAGGTGGTGGTGGTGGTGGAAAGAAAGAGATGAGAAGNTGCGTAGGATGGCAATAATCTGAATATATTACACACATGTATGACATTGACAGATAACTAAATTAATTTAAAAATGAAAAACCCCTTAGCAACCACTGCCCCCAAAGCCTGATAGAATATATTTAAGTTATAGAATGCATCTTAACTTTTAAACCAGACTTCATTATAAATATTAAATTTGTTGCCAGTTATACAGTTATTCAGATGGGTCTTTAGATTTTTATTTTATGTGGGTAGATGTTTTGCCTGTGTGTATATTGATGTACTATGTGCATGCAGAGCCCACAGAGACCAGAAGAGAGAGTAGGATCCCTAAAACTGGACTTACAGATGGCACTCTCTGCTGTGTGGAATCTGGGCAGCTAGTGCCCCTAACTGCTGAGCCATCTCTCCAGCCCCATTCAGATGGGATTTTTTTTTAAATGACATTTAACAAAGTAGTGTAAATAAAAACACAGATGTAAAAGATTTTAAAATGTGTCAAAAATAGCCCAAGGCTGGGGAGTGATCTCACTCAGTAAAAGTGCCTACTATGTATTCTTGAGATCCTGAATTCGGATCTCTGGAACCCAGGCACTGTGGCATATGCCTATAATCCCCATAGAGAGGCAGAAACTTGAGGACCTCCGAGTGAGCTCTGGGTTCAGTGAGTGAGTTTTTCTTCTTTCTT
>LZPO01116605.1:966059-996873 GCA_001675575.1 Neotoma lepida | reverse complement strand
TGCTATGTAAAATGAGTGGAAAATCTTTTTTTTAAAAAAAAAAGTCTCTTCCCCTGGAACTACCCCAGTATATACCTCAGCCACAGACTCCAGACACCACTGGAGAACTGAGGGGTAGGTAGACAACGAGCTGGTTGGCACATAACAAGAATGGCAATCTCAAATGAGAGCCTGGGACCAAAACCTCTGACTGTCCCTGGGAAGAGGAACGTGACAGGCGATGAGAACAGATTTGTAGTTAGAGAACACTGTGATGACAAAGTGTCGGCCATCTTTCTACTGGCTCNTGAGAGATTCCACAGAGCCACTGCATCTGGAATTCTTGAGTGCTAGCACCTCGGCTCTCAAGTTTGGTTTACTCAGTGATTATTATTTGAGTTGCTCTTTGGAAGAAATTAGAGTCTCTGAATAACTTAGTCTTAAGAGGACCTGGCAAACCACACGGTCTCATGGCTGAGAATTGCTTAGGCAAATGGTTCCTTCAAACAACTCCAGATCAGAGGTTTTGGTATTTGGAAATTGACTTATTAAGAGGTATAATTTGTGTAACAATAAAGGAGGCTTTTGCAAAGCCAGGAGCAATCAGTTCATGAGAAGCTGGCTTCCCTGATGCTGTTGCTAAACCTGAATTACATTTTGGAGTGGCCCTCTTTCTTTGACTGACACCCATACCCCCACTGCAACACAGAACACAGGTTTACCTGCAGGGTCATGCTTTAGAAACCTCTCTGTAGCAAGAAGCCCTGAGACACTTCTCATCGGCTTCAGTAATTCTTTTTTTTTTTAGATCAGTATTTATAGTGTTATGAAAGTTACCAAAACCATAATCCATGACTCTAAAAGTGCCAGATCAGGAGAAAAATTAGGCTAACAGTTTTCTGGGAAGATCTGTAACTGTGGTAGATGATATTTAGATGATCACAGGCATTTAAAAGGCTAAATTAGGCTAAGATTTGTTGGGTCCTGGTTCTCCTTTCCACTATAGTACTAAACCCACAATATCTAAGTCACAGAGGCTCATAAAAGTACCAACCTTACCAGCATTTGAGATGAGAAGAATAAAAAGTTTCCTTAGTAATTGTAAGGACACTTGTTTGCCTGTGTGCCAACCATGTTTCAGTGTGTATAGAGGCAATAAGACTGCAGAGGCTGCAGAGGTGGCTTAGCAGTTAATAGCACTGGCTGCTCTTCCAGAAGACCTGGGTTCAATACCCAGCACCCACATAGTGGCTCACAATTGTCTGTAACTCTAGATCCAGGGTATCTTATACCTTCTTCTGGTCTCCATAGGCACGTATGCATGAGGTTAGTCTTTCT
This sequence comes from Neotoma lepida, assembly GCA_001675575.1. Taxonomy (NCBI): domain Eukaryota; kingdom Metazoa; phylum Chordata; class Mammalia; order Rodentia; family Cricetidae; genus Neotoma; species Neotoma lepida. The sequence continues at coordinate 995,556 of LZPO01116605.1, read as the reverse complement.
TTTTTTCTTTATTCTTTCTTGTTTAAGACAGGGTCTCACTATGTAGCCCTGGCAGGTCTAGAACTCAATATGTAGACCAGGCTGGCACTGAACTCACGGAGATCTGCCTGCCTCTCCTCCCGCGTGCTGGGTTACTAAAGGCATGCGCCACCACACCCAGCCGAGTACTTCTTAAGCATCCTGTTTGCAATTGTCCCTCCTTTCTGATCCTTTTCTGCACATTTGTATCTCACTCCTCTAATACCAATTTTACCTTTACTCTTACATGAACTAGAAAGTGAGGCTAGAACCAAGACAGAGCCAACCTGCTGAAGACACCGGGACACATGGCCCAGAAAGAATAGGAAAGCTTGAAGTCTAGAGTTCTCAAAAACTACATTCATTCATTCATTCATTCATTTATTTATGCATGTGCCATGCATGTGTGTGGAGGTCAGAAGACAGCTTGTAGGAGTTGGTTCTGTCCTTCCACTGTGGGTCCCAGGGATTAAAGTCAAGTCACCAGGCTTGGCAGCAAGCAACTTTATTGACTGAAACATCTTACCAGTTCCCACAATTTTAACATGAGAGGTGGAGTTTNGTAATTTATTCAATGCTAGATAAGGTGTACAGTGGCAAGTCTAAAATATACACCCATTATATCTATTCTTAGCTTGTTCTTCCTCTAGATATAAAGACACAAATACACATATTACTCACCAACTGTTTCCTGGTAGCTCAAATGAAGAGGCTTTTCTCCATATAGTTGCAAACAGCCATACCCACCTTCTGTAAGTTAGGTCTAAGGGTTACCGTCTACTGGCCACAAGGACGCTCATTAGTTTTGTCATCTCTGTGTTTTCTATCACTGCATTCCTGGAGCAGAGATGGCTGCTTCAGTCCTCCCTTTAGAAAATCTGGAGACTTCTGAGACTCCCCCTGGAGAAAAAAAAGAGATAGAAGAGTGAGAATCAATAACAGTGTACTCATAATGACTGTAATGTAGGCGGGTACAGGAAAGCTGAAGGAAATCCTCAAGGATCAGAGGAAAGATGCAGGAATGCTTCAATATGTCTTTGCTTTCTCCACATTTGTTATTTTTCAATAACATTTATCTTTTAAACATTTGTGAAGGTACCCACAGAAGCCAGAAGAGGGTGCCAGATCTCCTGAAGCTGGAGTCACAGGTGGTTATGAACTATGTGATGTGAGTGCTGGGAACCGAACTTGAGTCTTTTGCAAGAGCAGTACATGCTTATACTCAGAACTCTTATCTTTTGTTCTTTCATTATATAATTGTTTCTATTTCTTCCTACTCATTCACTTATCTTAAGCATACTTATTTNCTGCAAAATTCCTTAATTTTGTTTACATTTATTTGTGTGTGTATGTGTGTAGGCACATGTGTGTGGAAGTCAGAGGACAACTTACAGGAATCAGTTCTTTTCTCCACCCTATCGGTGGGACTGAATTCAGGTTCGCAGGCTTTACCTGCTGAGCCATCTCACAAAACAGAAACGTTTATTTATTTATTTATTTATTGGCCCGGATCATTCATGAATGGAAGTAACACAAGCTTATAAAGCTGTAAGTTAATACATCTAGGTATGGATATCTTCCAATCTATTGTCTGTAGTAACAACTTGGCTATCTGTTATAGATCTGCACTAAAGTAAGCTTTGTGAAGACGAATGTCTTGATAACATTTACTGTCCAAGTGTTTGTACGGAGTAGAATGAAAGTGATGGAGAGTCTTGAAGAAGGTGTGCTGCCTTGGCAGCAGTGGCAATAAATTACTAAGTCTTGAGGGAAAAAGAATCAGGACCTATTTGTGCTGATGGAAAGAAAATGGCAGAAGCTAAAGTCAGGGATGTTGTAAGCAGGAAAGACAGAGCCTTTAAAAAATTGTTTAGCACATAGACGTATAGAGGAAAAGAAACAAAAAATCCTGCCTATAATTTTTTAGTTCTAGACAATTCCAACATAATCTTGTGTGTGAATATATACATATGTATAAAATATTTTTATGTAAAGTACATTTTCATTGTCAGAAGGTTGAAACACAACAGACAATACAAATAAAAATTAAAAATGCTCCTCCTTCTTCCTACAAGATAGTTTTGTATGGTTTTTGTTTGTTTGTTTCCATCCAGAAATGAAATAGTTTTAGTGTTGATGAAATGTCAAGAAAATGTTAGGACATAAAACACTGAATTATTCCTTTAGCCAAACTATAGAAATTTTGGAGTTTGACTGGCTGACATCAACATGCTTATTTGGCTGGAAGGAAAAAAGAGGCCAACTGAAAATCAGAGTTCTCAAAATGCTTCCAGCCCTCTTCTTGCTAATAACTCTTAGCTTAGTGGGTTTATCTCCTTCCCATCTCAGTTTCTTTTCTAGGAGCTGTAAGGGTAGTGCTCCCCTCCTAACCAGGTATCACTACTCCAGAATGTTTTTGAAAAGAGGTGACCACCTGCAGCCTTGATACATATTAACTGCCACAGAGCTTTGTATGCAAAGAACCAGAACAGAAGAACAAAAAGACAGTTGGCTTCTAGAATGCTCAGCATTCAGCAAACACAGGCAGCAACTGAGAATTTTTAATCCATGTACAAATTGCTAAGTATTAACATTCAGTAAAGGAAAACGGCTATTACCACACTGATTTTTTCCAACAACATTTTTATTGAGTATGCTCTATGTAGTAGGCAATTGTGCACTATGAATACAATGGGGGAAAGCACAGTAAGCAAAAATGACTTCTCTTATAGTGCAGTTAGTGGGCACATATTAGTCAAAGAGACACATAAGGGTAAAATTATAACCATGTTAAATGCTTCTACATAAACACACACTTTTATGGATGTTTTCTTCCAAGTGTATATGGGTCAGGATATTTGAATACTGGTGATTTTTTTAAGATTATAAACTCTAAAAATTGCACTATCAATGACAATATTACTGTATACATAATTAAAATTATATAAGCAAGCCAGACACGTTGGTACATGCCTGTAATCCTGGCCCTTGGGAGGCTGAGGCAAGAAGATTGTTGCAAATTTAGGTCTATCCTTTTCTATAGTTAATTCTAGACCAGTCTTGGCTTGAGAAGCTGTCTTAAAAAAATACCCCACAAAACCAAAATGAAATTAAATAAACATAACTGTAAAATTAAACTCTACCAATCCAGTCCCAATGGATACATCCACAAAATACCTAAGGCTCAGGAAACACTGTGAAAAAGGGGACAGAAAGTATTGTAAGAGCCAGAGGAGCAGGGAGTTTGCTGTGAGATTGTGTCTCCTAGCAACATCAGAATCTACACCCATAAAGTCTCACCAACATGACTGCTGACCAAGGATGACACCAAAAGACATGCCCACAAGACCTCAACCTACACAAAGAGCTACAGGACACTGAGGAAAGCTAAGAAACAGTCTTCTCCAGGAAGAGCACAACAATTGATTATCCAATACAAACTGTCAGCCCTGAAAACATACAAACAAGTAACAACATTATATAGACTAAATATACAGGTTATATATTTAGGCATATATATCTACATATATATGCATGCAATAACCAATAATGAAAAAAAGAGACCATGAATTTGAAAGAAAGCAAGAAGGGTCCATGGGAGGGTTTGGAGGGAGGAAAGGGAAGGGAGAAATGGTGTAATTATAATCTTGAAAAGAAAATAAGAAATTCTGTGAAAGGACCAAATAGGTATTTGTGCTGCATTGGGCTAAACAGACATTAATTATACTGTTGGTAAATACAAATGTATAAAAACTTAAACTCTAAATAAAGACAAATGTGCTTATAATCCTAAACTACCTTCACATTTCTATTGTTTTCAAATAAAATTATCAATGAATGAAGACTTAGGTAAGCTTTAGTGAGGAGATACAATTCTTTGAAGTACATGAAAATGAAACCACCTCATTTAATTCTGCTACAGGCTCTCTCCTTTCTGAGGCCTCCTCCACTTCCCCCCCTCCCCTGCCACACACACACTGTTCTTATATTACNTATGTCCACTCTCCATGTTCTTTAGTCTCAGAAGCTGGCGATCTGACAAGACGTGTATTTTCCCATGCTTTATACACACTTTTTTCACTTTTTCATTTTTTAGAGACGAAGCAGAATGGTTAGGTGTATTTTACTATAATGCTCAGCAGTGTAAGCAGAAAGATCACTCAAGTATTACATGCTCCGTGAGACGGTTATAAATAGAAAGATGGCGTATAGCAGAAAAAAGCATTCACAAAGCAAAGGGGACTTTCAGGGGGTAATGTAAACAAACTGGGGGGGTAGTAGGCATTTGTCCAAATTTAAACATTACTGCTGATTTCTCACTGTTTAAGTCATCCAGGAAGAATTGTTCCTGGCAGGCTGGAGAGATGGCTCAGCAGTTAAGACACTGGCTGCTCTTCCAGAGGACCCAGGTTCAATTGCCAGCACTTACATGGCAGCTTACACCTGTCTGTAATTCCAGTTTCAGGATTTCTGACATCCTCACAGACATACATGCAGGCAAAATACCAATGTACATAAAGTAAAAATAAACAAACAAAAAAACTGTTCCCGACTTAACCATAATTCTATTACAACACAAGCTCATGTAAAAGATCTGAACCCATTCCTAATCTCCAAGATCAAACGTTTAGTACTGTGGTAATAAATAGTAAAATGTCTAAGTGCCAGCTATTGGGCTAGAGTTCTGTACTTACTTTCACATGGCTTTTCTGGATGGGCTCCAAAGCTAGATGTCATTAATCAAAGGATGAAGCCAGCAGTACATCCTGCAAACTACGGTATCCTAAAAGCTGCTCCCTTTGCTGGTTTAGGGCAGATATGAAGAATGTCATTCCTTCAACTCTTAGAAGGGAATATTCTAGAAGAAACTCTAGATTTATAGACAATTTTGGAAGAAACCTCGAAGCAATTCTGAAGTTTTTTAAAGTTAAGGCTCAAAGTTCTCTATGTAGTTTAAGGTCTGCCCTTACATACTGCCTCTTCCCTTCCCAGCCCTCTCTAGCCCCTACTAAACTAGAGGGAAAGATTCTTACTCTGACTCTAGCTATGATTAATCCCTCTTCCCAAAGAGACGTGGAACTGAGGCCTGAGAGTGAGCACAAACTGGCATTTTAACTTCTCTCCCTAAACTCCTGTAGATGACCTCCTCCAGTTGGAGAGACGTCTTCTGAAGAAGCGATCTCTTCTGAAACCCACTGGAATTTCAGCTTTTCTACAGAGCACCTTCTGAAGTCACTAAACTTCAGTTTAAAAAGACCTGGAGGACCAGTGTGTAAAAGNACTTGCCACGCAAGCCACGCAAGCCTGATGACCTCAATTCAATCCCTGGAATCAACTCCACAGTTGTCTTCTGACATCCATGTGCATGCCTTCTCACACACCACACAAACACACACACTAACACTTACTTTGAAAAAGTAGATCAAAGGTTACTCAACACACACACTAACACTTACTTTGAAAAAGTAGATCAAAGGTTACTCAGGTAAATATTTGATTCTGAGATGAATCCTCACCTTAAAGGAACAAACACAACATGCCAACTCTAGTGATGTAAAGCAACTTATCCAAAACCACGGCAAAGCAAATGGCTGAGACACACTCAAGGACCTAGGACTCTCACATCCTTTTCCACAACAGAAGCCATGACTGGTACGTTGGAATTAACTTAGGCTCCGGAAAAACGAAGTATTCTCACCAAACGCAATCTAGGGAGTCTGTATAAGCAAACAGAGAAGGAATCCTAAAGAAATTGGTGCGGCTGATTGTGCTCAAGTCTCGGTCAAGTCAGGTTACAAACTGCTGGCAAAGGAACGGCAGAAGGAAACTGGAACAGAGTGCAGAAAACCCGAGGCCTGAGCCCCAATTCCCAAGTGCATCCTGACCAAGCACCTCAATGTCCTGCCAGAGCTCCATTTCCAGAAGCACCCAGGGAGAGCCAACACAAGGGCACTTATAGAAAGAGCTTCACAACAGGAGACCCCAGTACCAGACTAGTACCGTCTTTTCTTCACACCGAGGCAGCACAGGGTACANACTCTACAACCTACTATTCTGACAAGAAGGAAGTGGCTCCTGAGAAGGACAGCTGAAGGCTGGGTGGACAGCAGGGTAGCAGTTCACTATTCTAGTTTCTTTTGAAGCTCAAATNTGTACAGTGTCAAGATAAACATCCAGAAAGAAGCATGAGCTGAATACATTTATTCCAAATAATTAACACATTAAAAAGAGTTAAACTTGTCCAAGCCAACTTCATAAATTCTTTAATCTTTTATTAAACAAAATGTACAACCCAGAACATTACACTATGGTGGTAATAACTTGAGTAAGGGAGAGGTGGAGGGTTACATCTATGCTTGGGGAACAGAGAATGCGTCCAATCCCAATTTCAGATTTGCTCGAGTTCACAACAGAAATGGCTGATAATTTAACATAAAATGTTACTGGACCACACAATATAATGACCAAAGGCTATTTCAAAACTAAAAGTGACCTCAGAAACACAAACGCTCCTGGTACTGAGCCAGGAATAAGCCTTACCAGTTTGTCGTCTTCCAAACCTGAGCCTGCCAGTTTTTCTTTCGTTTACTGTGTCCATTTCCAAATAAGTCTGTAAGTGACCAGGACCACTTGAAGTAAAGGCAACAAAGGAAGGAAGGATGGCGCTAACACGCCAATAAGGGAAGTTAAACAGCAAGCCAAAGGGCTACTCAACGTTGCATTTCTAACAATGTTAAGGCAGTCTCTTCCGAATGAATGGAAACCCAAGGGAGGAACAATTCTTTCTTCAGAAGTTTTCCATTTCAGGTAGCTTTTCTGGTGTTTCTCCCAGAAAGCCATCAATTGCCCAGAAAAGTGGGTAGGAATACACCACAGTAACTGAAGTCAGCTGTCTCCCTCCCCTCACACTCCTCACAGCCCGAATCAAAGCACACTTTGAGGTAAGCCAGATAGACATTTGATTTTAATGACAAAGAGAAAAGAATTTGACCAAAAATTTAAAACAATTAACAGAAAATATTTTTTAACAGATATGTAGAGAAGACCAATTTATCTAATATTTTAAAGGAAAAGGAATGGGGGGAAAACAGGCAAATTTTTTTAGCTCCCATGAACATTTACTGTGAAGGTTCCAGATGAGATTGCCAACTAGTCCTGGATCAGCTGGGGTCCAATTTCTAAAACCCAGTATGATTCATCCATCCAGGTAGTTTTGGCCGTTGTAGTCATTAACACTTGATCTTGTGTGGTCTGGGATGACATCAACTGCAGCTTCTTGTTCAGGCATTTCCTGAGGGCCCATATTGCCTCCAACTACCTGATCCCTTGAGGGGGACCCCGAGGTTGGAGCACTGTCATTGTCTTCACTTACTTGAGGAACTGCCTCTGAGACAGATACATTCAGAATTTCTAGCGGTGGTGATCCCATCTCTAAGGAATTACACTTAAGAAAGTCATCTGGTTCAGAGAGAGGAGAACACAGTTTCTCTTTTGGAACTCCAGATGTCCGTGTGACAAAATCAACAAGGTCTGGAAGGCAAGGAGATGGTCCAAGGCCTGAAGGACTGACTGTTGTGGATTCCACTCTAAGTAAATCTTTTGGTAATTGTGAAGTTTCTTTTACTTCCTCACACAACATTCCTCCAGCCAATAGGTCAAGGGCCTGGTGTGTTCTCTCACCTCCGGAGTCATGGTCAACGTTTCCTACAGGGTGTCCTGTTTCTAGACAGTTGGAGGTGATTCTCCCATTTCTGGGATTAGATGAACTCTGTTCACCCTCTGTTTCAAAATTAAGCACCAAAGTTTTGGGAGATTCTAATGGAAACCCAGAAAAAGATGGTATTGGTTCAAAGTCACTGGGACTGGAAGGATTACACACTACAGACAGTACAGAATTTTCTTCACACATTTTCTGTGACGGGGCAGTTGGTGATCTATGTGCTCGTTCTATCTGAGCATTGCAGAAATTAGCACACACATCCCCCAGATTCCTCAGGGCAGCAAGCCCCTCTACCTTTAAGTGTGGGGCTTCAAAGTTTTCCAGGGCTTTGCTCTCTATTGTCACTGCTAGTTCTGGACAGGGGTCTTGTAGCTCTACAGCTTCTACCCCTAGCTCCTCTGGGCTCGTTCCTGGTTTCTCTGGGTTCTCCCAAGTCTCTGATTTCTTTAAACACATATCTGATCTAGGTGGGGACAGCAGAAGTAACTCAGGCACACCTTTTGGATCCTGGAGCAATGATGGAAATGAATCTATTTTTGCCCTTTTGGAAGAGAGAGACTGACTCAATTCAATTACTATTTTACTTGGCTTTTCATGTCCTGTCATCAGTTTCCTAGACTGCTCCATCTCTTGGTCAACTGTTGATAATTTGGGCTGACCTATTTCTCCTTCCCATGTGTTTCTGTTGCCGTGGTTCAAACTGGAATCTTCTATGCTGTGGAGTGCAATGTTGGCACCTGCTCCTTCTTCAACTGCTCCCTTTCCTTTTAGTTCAGTATTTCTCTTCACTTCTCTTTCTCTACAGTCCTCAGACTGCTTCAAGTCTTGGTTCTTATTTTGGCTATCTATGAAGTTAGTTTCTACCAAGTTCTGAGACCCCTTGGTATGACAGTGTGTATCTGATAGATGACAAGCTGAGTCTGAACCAGATGTCTCTGGCTCTCCCAGGTCAAATTTGATTTTCCCCTCTGGAGGTCTATCCTTATCAGTGTCAGACTGGAAGGAAGCAGAAGTCCACANGTCCGAAGTGTCTGTCTTTGGTGTAAGGCCTATTTCATAAGGCCTATTTTGGTAAAACCTTGTCAGAGGCTGTAGGAAGCTATAGCTGCTGTCTCTACTTTTGGGATCTATATGCTCTACAACTGACCATTTCCCTACAGACACCAGACCTTTTGAACTGGGATCTTCAAGTTTGCTGATTACAGGAGCAGTGACCAAATCACTATCTTGAGGCAGGNCCTCTGGGGATACACTACTGCTCAAAGTAGAAGTGGAAGAGATATCTGAACTTTCAGTTCTGGAGAGGCTGCTGCTCTCCCCATTGGCCAATGGACTACTACTCAGCTTAGTCTCATGGGCTCCCTTCCCACCACTACTGTAGAATATATCATACAGGTCCTTAGCATTGGCTGTCGCTAAGCATAAATTTCGCTTTTCTAATTTTTTGGCCTGCTCACTGAATACACTTGAGAGGGGTGGTGGAGGCCGCACTAACATAGAGATTAGGGTCTGGTCCCGGTCACTCTCACTCACCCCAGGAGCTGTCTCATCAGAAGGAATGGCAGCTGGTGGTTCTGAGGCCGTGAAGGCTACAGGCAATGCTGGGTTCAAAATCTTAGGACCTTGGAAGCCAAGACCGAGAGTCTGAGATACAACTGAATCGGATTTTACTGGAGCTAAGACATTTGCTTGAGTAGGAGATGGAGCAGACAGATGAGGTGTAGCCAGGGGTGGTGGAGGTGGAGGTGGTGGTGGTGGTGGTGGAGGCGGTGGTGGCAGAGCCAGCATTTGCTCAGGTACTTGGGATGGCTCATTCTTTTCAGCCAGTTCCACTTTTTCCTCTGGAGATCCTTTTAGAATCACCTCTTCCCCTCCAAAAGCTTTGGAGATGATATCTGGNGGCAAGAGTAGATCAGATGATGACTCTTTAACCACTGGCAGAGGTCTGGCAGAAGTCCCAGAGGACTTGATGGACAGAAAGGTGTTAAGAGGGGCAGGCTTGCTCACTGTGGCTGACCCTGATTTGCGGAGTACTGTGGATGGGATAGGCAAGTTGGGTCGGATCTTAGTCTGTGTTGAAGTTGTAACAACAGGTGTCCAGGGGCTGGTATGTGCAACAACGGTTTTCCCAGAGAGCTTAATTTTGATGGGCTTTGCCTTTCCAGTTTCAGCTTTTCCATCATCTTTGTCCTTACTGTTTTCCATAGTGTCTTCCTTAGGGGCACTTGGGGCCACCACTGAACTTTTTTCCTCTTCTTTCTCTGGCTTCTTCCAACTGAATTTTCCAAAAGATGATGCTACTGATGACTCCTTCTTTACCTCTTCTCTTCCTGGGAGTTTGAGGCTAGCATTCCTTCTAACTTCACCCTTTTCAGGGGAATTCCCACCCTCAGAGAGCTGGTCCTCTAATTCTGTGGAGGCTTTGTCCTCTTCCTTTGCTTCTTTCACAACCTTTGCCTTTTTTTCTATCTTCTCCTCCTTTGGTTTCTCACTAAGTTTGCGCTTTAGCTCACTCTGCCGTCGTCGCTCNGTCTCTAGGACCACAGCCAAGCCAGCTTGGCGGTCCAGATTTCTTCGTTCTTCATACAATGGGTTTTCTTCCACATATTTCTGGAAAGAGAAAAGATGAAGGCTCAATAAATTATCAAGTTGCTATAAGAAAGTCTTGGCCCTTGCCACTGCTACAACTCATTTAAGAATCAATCACTGGAAAAATTTTTTCAAGAACTATAGATAATTTGATTAACTTAGCATCTCTCACTAGGACCGAGAACTTCCTAGTGAAAGTTCCTAGACAGGATGTGAAATGTCAGCGACTTTCTACCTCTGATATTTGACAAAGTCAAAGGAATTAAACAGAAAAGTGGGGAGCCCCATAAGGACTACACAGACCAACCTTGTATTTCTCATTATGCTGGTGACCCTTCACATGTTGCTCTCCAGAAATTGGATCCCCCAAAAATTCCTCACAAAGTTGGCAGTAAAATCCAGTGATGGGAATCAGAAACTCAGAGCCTGAAAGAAATAGAAAAGAGGAAGCAAGCCTTTTCCATCAAGGATGACAGCAACCAAAGGCAAATCCCATCACTCTTTTGCAGTAAGATGACTGTATCCACTTTGGAGTCAGAAGTGACATTTAGATGACTCCCAAGGGCACATTCTTTTTAGCCTAAGGCTTGAACTCTAGATCTAGTCTTTCTAGCCTTTGGGTACACCCCTAGCCTGGTGAAATCAGTAGCACCCTACGCCAGATCCACTCCTTAAGCTCTACCATGTACCCAGCATCTTAGAGGAGGTTTAAGAAACATGTTCTCAAATAGTTAATTCATTCATTTGCATGAGGGNCTCTCATGTAGGTACTAAGTCCTCAGGGATCATCTCTAAACAAATGCAGTAAGCACACTGATNTAGGTACTAAGTCCTCAGGGATTATCTCTAAACAAATGCAGTAAGCACACTGACTACTTGTAAAGGCAAGAAGCAAAATTTCAAAGACATCTGACTTCTCAAACTTCTTAATAAAAAACACTTCAAAATATTTTATAGATTTTAGTTGAAAAGGCAGGGAGGGAGGAAACCTACCTTTTGCAGGAACAGTTATCTTGTCAGTTCGCTTTACAGTGTCTTGCTTAGCCTCACTCTGGGTCTTTGAAGCCCAAGGTCTGTTGTAGGGATCCAGTGTCTATTTGCAAGAGGCAGAGGCGCTCACACAACAGCACTAAAACCTCAATGACCCACTTTTCTCTCTTTTTCTTCCCCTAAATATCAGACCAGGGAACCAATAGTCCTCAGCTTCCCACCCCCACCCACCAACTCTGCCAACTGTTTAAACGGAATCACCTGTGGAAAAGGTAAAAACATGTTAGCTCAAGTACTAGAAACAGACAAATAAAAATTCAGGTACTCAAGGAATCAAAAGAGACAGAAGCCTCACTTACACTTGGACGGTGTTTAGTTATAGTAGGTCCCCTGAACTGAACCCTGGGGATAGTATCTCCTTTGTTCTTATGTCTTGGCTCTTCAGATTGGGGCTCCTGCCCATTTGAGAATGTTTCATTTTCCAGCTTTGTAATGCAGATGGATGCATAGAAGTTGGAGGGGAATGAGGGTGATAGCAGAAACGACAGTGTTCAGGCTACCTACCTGTGTGTGCTTCTTATTGTGCATATGGGTGAAGAAGTCAAACATGGTCCCACATATGGTGTTGCAGTCTTTGCACCAGTGATTGCCAGCATCATAATACTCATAAGTAGCAACAGGCTGGTCAGACTGCTTAGAGGCTGGCTGGAGGCTTTCGGTAGAACTAGGGCTCTTAACACAGGGCTTTTCATTTACTTTTGACTCCTAGAGAGAAAAACTTACACTTATAAAGAATTCAAGGCAGACTAATAGATTTATCTACTCTCAAAACAGCAGGTGGTTATAATCATAGAAAGTATGACCATAGAAATTATGACCATTATGTCTAATGCCTAAAATAAAAAGCTATATAAGGGGCTAGAGAGATGGTTCAACGGTTAAGAGCACTGGCTGCTCTTCCAGAGGCCCTGAGTTCAGTTCCCAGCAACTAACCACATGGTGGCTCACAACCACCTGTAATGAGATCTGGAGCCCTCTTCTGGCTTGCAAGCATACATGCAGACAGAACACTATATGTGTAATAAATAAATTAAAAAAAATAAAAATAAAAAATAAAATAAATAAATAAAAAGCTATATAAGATGGGGAGAATCTTAATAGAACACGCATTCAAAGCTCAAGAAAATGAATTAGGTCCTTTCATATCAAGAACAAAACTACTGGGGCTGGAGAGATGGCTTTTAAGAGCACTTGATGCTCTTGCAGAGGACCAGGAATCAGTTCCAAGTATCCACATGACGACTCACAACTAACTGCCTGTAACTCCCGTTCCAGGGGCTCTGTCACCCTCTTCTGGCCTCTGAGGGCACTGCATGCATGAGGTATACATACATACATGCAGGCGTATTACTCATACACATAAAAATATAGACTCTTAAAAAAAAAAACACATATACTTATATATTCTAAAGTTTCTCTAAAAGAATACCAAGATCATATGGGACAAGTGAGATGGCTCAGCAGGTAAAAGCCTGATGATCCGAGTTTGATTTCCAGATTTCATATAGAGCACTAGATTTGGTGTCAGACATTTGAAATCCTAGGGAGAGATGGAAGGTAGAAACAGGAGAAATGCCTAGAAGCTCATGGGCCAGCTAGCCTGTAATTTGAAGCACAGCAGAGACATCAAGAGAGACCCTGCCTCAAAAAACAAAGTGGAAGGAGAGAAGTAACTCCTGAAAGTTGTCCTCTTATCTCCTCACATGTGCTATCACACATACACCTAAATAAAATGTAATCATATATGTATGCCCATATGTAAGTGCATGTATATCTACAATATATCATATATATATATATATGTAAGTATATATATGAAAGAGAATATCTAAGACTGTGGAATGATCTGACTGCCACTGTTGAAGGGAACTAGAGAACAACAGTGGGAAGGAGTCATCACACTATGCACTTCAGTAGATGTTCAATGTATTACCTATGGAAACAAATATGCTTAATTAAAATAAAAATAACTAGAAAGAGAAACGAAATATAAAAGGTAGCTAGCAGGTTAGGAATATGAAGAAAATAAGTAACAAGTCAAATCACTGGTCTTATGTGTCCTGGTACGTATGGAAAGCCAATGCTGCATACAAATAAAGCAGACAGTAATTTCCACAGAATGACCTAAAGGAACTAGATCAGATATTCCTAAACTGCTTAAAAGTCACCAATAGAAGTTAATAACTTTGAGTTAACAATTAATTCTATTCAGTGTGTGTGTGTGTGTGTGTGTGTGTGTGTGTGTGTGTATGTGTGCAGGTTCATGTGTGCCATGGCATGTGTTTGGAAATCAGAGAACAAAATCTGGAATCAGTTCTTGCCTTCTACCTTAGTGAGGAAAGATATAAAAATTTATTATTATTTATTATGCATACAGTGTTCTGCCTGCATGCATTCNTGCATGCCCAAGGAAAGATACCTTTTGTTTCTGCTGCTATGATGCTGCTAAGCTAGATGGCTGTGATGGCTTGAATAAAAATGGCCCCCATAGGCCCACAGGGAATGGCACTATTAGGAGGTGTGGCTTTGTTGGAGAAGGTGTGTCACTAGGGGGTTGGCTTTGAGGTCTCAGAAGCTCAAGCCAGGTCTAGTGTGACATTCACTTCCTGCTGCCTGCCATTCTGATCTGNNTGTAGAACTCTCAGCTNCCTCTCCAGCACCATGTCTACCTGCATGCCACCAAGCTTCCCGCCANNACTATAANGGACTAAACATCTGGAACTGTAAGCCAGCCTCAACTAAATGNTTTCCTTTATAAAAGTTGCTGTGGTCATGGTGTCTCTTCACAGCAATAAAACCCTAAGAACCATGTTGATACTNGGGACTGGGGTATTGCTATGATAGGCCAGGCCATGCTTTCNTTTGGAGGAACATGGACTTTGGGTTAGCAGTGTAATGCTTTAAGCAAGGGTTAATGGGCCATACTAGTAGGAGTATGGAAGACAGTGGTACTGAGGTTGATTTGAACTGTGGGGGCCTGACTCAAGAGGTTTCAGAGAACAATTTAATCAGAGGAGAATATTAATATGTGGCCTAGAGATTGTTCTTATATTTTGGCCAAGAATGTAGCCGCTTTTTGCCCTTGTCTGAAATCTGCCTGAGGCTAAATTAATGAGTTCTGGATTAATGGCAGAGGAAATTTCAAAACAGCCTAGTATTGACTCTGTTGTGTGGTTATTAGTAGTCACTCTTATGAAGATCTATAATGAAAAGGAGCAAGCTGAGTGCAGAAAAATACAAAATGTGCAGTTCAAGGACAAAGGGGGCACCAGGAAGTGGAATGGAACTAAATCCTGTGTTCAAGGAGATAAAAACAGATTCAAGAAAAACCTGATATTATATGGAAAAAAGAGAGTGGTGACTTCAGGGCAAGATCTCATCCAGCTAAGCTTCCAACTTGTGAAAAGGAATTAAAGAAAAGTTTAGGAACAGATGTGGTGGGGCACACCTTTAATCCCAGCACTCCAGAGGAAGAGGCATGTGGATCTCTTGAGGCCAGCCTGGTCTACTGAGCAAGTTCCAGAACAGCCAGTAAAGGAAACCATCAAAAATAGAAAGCTGGTGAAGATGTAATTGAATAAGTGGATCCTGTTCCAGTCCCAGCAAACAGCAGAACTTGGCAGCTTCGGCCACATGGTTCTGGCTTTAGAGTACAGGATAGAAGAAAAGNGGCTATGTAATTCGCCTCTGCAACTAAGGAAAACTGCTGAAGCCAGGCATATGTCAGGGGTGTCCTTACATGGAGGCCTAGAGAGGCCATTGTGTGAATGTGAAACCTGGATTGCCTTGGAGATGTTAGAGATACCAGAGCTGTGGGATACCTTCGAGGAGAGCTGCTAACAGGGACTGGAACCAGCCCAAGGGAGAGAAGTATGTTGCAGTCAACAAAGCTGAAAGGAGTTGGAGATCTGAAGAGAGCTTTGACATCATACATGGAGCTTCAGAGTTTGGAGTTTGCCTAGCTAGTTTTTGGTCTTGCTTTGGCCCAGTATTTCCTTACTATGCTCCCTTTTGGAATGGTAATGTATATCCTGTGCCATTATATGCTGAAAGTATGTGATCTGCTTTTTCATTTTGATTTTACAGGGGATTACAATNAAGAGATTGCATGAATCTTACAACTTTCAAACAAGTTTGAGACTGTTACAGACTATGGGGACCTTTGAAGTTGCACTAAATGCATTTTGCATTATGATATGGCTACAAGTCTATGAGGGCCAGGGAGTAGAATGTGGTGGTTTGATTAAAAGTGTCCCCCATAGAACCATAGGGAGTGGCACTATTAGGAGGTATGGCCTTGTTGGAGGAGGTGTGTCACTAGGGAGTGGGCTTTGAGGTCTCAGAAGCTCAAGCTAGGTCTGGTGTGACATTCACTTCCAGCTGCCTGTCAACTGGATATAGAACCCTTAGCTACCTCTCCAGCACCATGTCTGCCTGTATGCCACCATGCTTCCCACCACGATGATAATGGATTAAACCTCTGAAACTGTAAGCTACCACCTCAATTATATGTTTTCCTTTATAAGAGTTGCTGTGGTCATGGTGTCTCCTCACAGCAATAGAAACTCTAAGACAGTANCCCTTGAGCTTCTGGCTCATTCTTTTGTTTCTAATGGCCATCTCATCTTAGAAGTGCTGGATTTATAGACAAAATGACACTGAATCCCACTTTTTACAGGTTCTGAGAATTGAGACTCAAGTTATCCAGCCTATATAGTAAGTGCTTCTACCTGTTGAGCAAGCTACCCAGCTAGAATTCTCTTCTAAAATATAACTCCCCAACAGCTATCTATGACAAATGCTTTTATTTATATGAATTCATCACTAGGTTGGAAAAAGACACTTAGGAAATGAGAATCTTGGTGAATTATAGTGAACAAGAGAGAAGAGCGACATGCAATGAGG
Organism: Neotoma lepida; assembly: GCA_001675575.1. Lineage (NCBI taxonomy): Eukaryota > Metazoa > Chordata > Mammalia > Rodentia > Cricetidae > Neotoma > Neotoma lepida. The sequence continues at coordinate 979,274 of LZPO01116605.1, read as the reverse complement.
CCAAGCAGCAGGTAAGGGAGGATCACAATCACTAGCTTTGTGTGACCAGAGGATTGAGAATGTGGTAGCACTGAGTGTGGGGGTGCATGCCTTTAATCTCAGCACTCTAGAGTCAAGGGGATGTCTATGAGTTCAGGGCTAGCATGGTCTACATAGTGAGCTTCAGGCCAGCCAAGGCTGCAGAGTGAGACCTTGTTTCAAAAACATATTTGAAAGCCTAGGGGGAAAAAAAAAAACAACAGAAAAGTGGTATCATTACCTTGTTGTTAGAGGAAGAGTTTAAGGGTGACAACTCTTTCTCTGGGCTCTTAGATTTTTCTCCTTTTTCAGGCTTCTCTGTAGACTCTTTATTGTCATTTGAAGATTTCAGGGGTTTATCAAAGATGTCAATTCCCAAGATCTGTGCCACTTTGTCCAGTTCAGATTGCTTCTTTTCTGCTTCTTCTGTCTCTTTATGTAGCTCTGCAATGTCCTTCATAATGCTATCCTGAAGCCGACTCACCTCCATCAGAAGTGGGTCTTTGTGACCATCCTTCTCCCTTCGTTTCTTGCGCAACATCTCCCCTGAATGGTCAAATGTTTACCAAAAGAAATCCAAGGGAGATAAACTAAGAGAATTCATTTTTTAAATTTGTAAGTAGCAGCCTACAGAGCTACATGACTACANAATCATTTTCCATCAAAACAACAAAGCAAGTAGGATTCTGTTTCCATATGGGGTTGAAGGGCAAGTGGTCACATTCTCTTTTGTGTACGGATAATGAGGTAAGGCTCTACAGACAGGACTTCAGGAGCTCCATAAACTCTCCAAGTGATACATGCAGGTTTGGATGTGTGTGTCTCCTGAAAAGATTATGTGACTTTATCTGACTTAAGAACATTTTGCCAATTTCTACACTGGTTTTTGCCTAATGTCATCTCTTGTTCCAAACTGTAGTTCTCCATAAGTCAATCCTTACAGGACAAAATAACTAAGTTTTTCATCTTAAACATTACAAATTCAGACAGAAACAATTCTCTTTTTCTGTTCTCTTCTCTTTCACACTATTATTCAGTTGCAGTATTTAGAAGCATTGTTATTTTTTCCCTCATNCATATGAATTCTTAAAAGCACAGATGAAGGAATGGAAGGCACAGAGTGCTTATCTGGAAGCTCACCACTTTAAAGGTAGAGACAAGAGGACCAGGAGCTCAAGGTCCTCCTGAGCCACACAGTGAATGTGAGGCTAGTGTGAGCTACAAAAAATACAAAACAGCCGGGCGGTGGTGGCGCACGCCTTTAATCCCAACACTCGGGAGGTAGAGGCAGGCGGATCTCTGTGAGTTCGAGGCCAGCCTGGACTACCAAGTGAGTTTCAGGAAAGGCGCCAAAACTACACAGAGAAACCTTGTCTCGAAAAACCAAACAAACAAACAAACAAAAAAACAAAAAAACAAAAAAATACAAAACAAACAAACAAACAAATAAGTAAAATAAGAGGAGAAGCGGGAAATAGAATAAAAAATAGAGTATCACATAACATTTTGGGCTAAAATAAAAAGCTCTTAAAGTAATGAGACGACATCAAAAGGAAACTACAATCAACTCGAAGTGGCTCCACCTAGCTAAATTTGGAAAAACTTGAGCACGAAATAAATANTGACAATGACAGATGATAACCTACTATCACTGATGACTATACAACACACACTCATACAATGACTGAACGAATTGGGGTAGGGTTAGAAGCTCCTCCTTAAAACAGAAACCACACTACACAGACAGAATAATACAATTAGAAAAATCACTATTTAGCAACTATCAAAACATGTTTTAGCAAAACAAATCAAAACATGATTTAGCAAAACATCAAAACAAAAAATGTTTCTCAGGTAGAAACATTAATTAAAACTGGTAGGAAGAAGCTTCAAGAGTGATTTTTACTATAGTCTCAAAGATTTCCCCTGAAAGACACTCCCGATGTGAACTTGATGTTGCTTTTGTTATAGTCTTGCCAAAATGTATAATCCAAACTTAATTATAAAAAAAAATCAGATAAACTAAAATTAATAAATATTCTATAAAATATATCACCTTTTCTAAAATATCAAATTATGAACAGAAAGTCTCAGGAACTATTACTAAAAGACTGACAACTGAATGTGAAATCTTTCTATTTCTTCTTCTATAAAGGACAATTATAAAACAACTGGTAAAATATAAATAATATTGGTAGACTAGATATTACAATTAATTTCCTAATTTTAAAAATCTTTTTGCATGTGTGTGTGCGTGTGTGACTCTGTGTGTACATGTTCACATATATGAGTACAGGCATATACATCCTACTGGAGGTCAAAGGGCAACCTTGGGTATCTGTCCTCACTTTCCATCTTGCAGGACAGGATTTCATCTGCTCTGCAGACACCAGGCTTCTGGGGAGTCTCTTGTTTTTGCCTCCATCTTGCCACAGAAATGCTGGAACTGTAGATGTATGCTATTGTATCTAACTTTNTGTGAGTTCTGAGAATCTAAACTCANGGCCTCATGCTGGCACAGCAAGCCCTTTATCCCTAGGCCATCACCCTACCCCTAATTCTCTAATTTTGATTAGTGTATTGTGCACTTGAATTCTTGTTAGGAAATACATACTGAAGTTCTCAAGGGTATCTAAAATATCTGCAACTTATTCTAAAAGAGTTCAGGAAAAATTACACACTCAGCACCAGGCATGGTGGCGCAGGCCTTTAACCCCAGCACTCAAGAGGCAGAGGCAGGCGGATCTGAGTTCGAGGCCAGCCTAGTCTACAAAGTGAATTCGAGTATAGCCAGAGCTACATAGAGAAACCCTGTCTTGAAAAATAAAAACAACACAAATTGCACACTCAAATACAAAGAGAGGAAGAGAGAGGGGGTAGGAAGAGAGAGAACGAGAACAGAAGTGTTAATAATTTGAGAAGTGAGGACTACCTGAGGATTCTTTGCATGGCTACTTCAACTTTTCTCTAGATTCATGCCCAAACTGTTCCTGCTGACCCCATCTGAGCACCAGCACCTCTGCATTTGGTTTCCTATTCAGTTACTATCTACACAACTAGGTGTCAGACAAGGAGTTGGCTGATACCTTGTTGTTTATGAAGCCGCTCCAGTTCAGTCCTGAGAGAAAACATTTTCTTCTGCCGGGCTTCTTGATCAGTCTTCAGTTTTTCCCTTTCTTCAATAACCTACAGAGTACAAAATGGTAAGAGAGTATCATCTGAAGTTCCCAAAGAGATCAGGAGGGTGTGTGTGGGGAGAGTTGCACCTGTGTTAAAGATTCTCCATGGTGATATGACTGAACTTCAAGATTATGGAGAGCTAAAATGTTGAAGACCAGAGCCAAACTATTTTGAGCTAGTTTTACTCCCTTTAAAATCATCCACAGCCCACACCTGTGGACCATTTGACCTAACATCCTTGTGACTACCAAAATCATACAATGTATTCTTAGCAGACCACAGNTTCTTTCAATTCAAAAGCTAAGAATAGCATTTAATACCATGTGAACCTACAGCAGTTTTCCTCCTTTGCTGTACCTGTCTTACTTGTGCCTCCCTACCAATGTATTCTGTAAATATTTTTATAACTTACTTTGTTCTGTAACTAACAAAAATCTTAACCAGGCGGTGGTGGCGCATGCCTTTAGTCCCTGCACTCAGGAGNCAGAGGCAGGAAGATCTCTGAGAGTTCAAGGCCACCCTGGGCTACAGAGTGAATTCCAGAACAGCCAGGACTAGAGACTCTGTTTCAAAACAACAACAACAAACAAACAAAAGTGGCAACAAGCAAACCAAAGGGAAACACAACAACAACAATAAAAACCTCACATAACTACAGCCACAGTGAAACATGGTATTTGTGTTCCTGGCCACAGACACTCATATTTGGCTCCAGAATACCTTTTTATGTTTTTCGGGTTTTTTTTTTTTTTCCTTGTTTTTCAAGACAGAGTTTCTGTCTGAACCCAGGGATAAACATGAAGGAATGAAATGTGGGTATGACTCACTATGTTAGTTGTATCACACATTTTCTCTCTTTCACATTAGGAAAAGTGAGGTCATACAGGATTCAGTATCGCAGGACTACACATGCTCAGCAGCTAAGAGCAGTACTGATCTTGTAGAGGACCTGAGTTCAGTTCCCAACACCTACAGCAGGTGGCTCACAACTGCCTGTAACCCTAGTTCCAGGGCATCCCACATCCTCTTCTGGACTCCTTGGGCACCTGCACTCACATGTGCACAAGCCCATATACAGANACAAATACATATATACATAATTAAAAATAAATCTTGGAGCTGGAGAGGTAGCTCAGTGGTTAAGAACATTGCTGCTCTTCTAGAAAACCTGGGTCCTATATATTCTCTGCACCTACACAATGGCTCACAACTCCCTGTGACTGCAGTCTCAGGAGATCTGAAGTCCTCTTCTGGTCTCTAAAACACCAGGCATGTACATAGTGCATAGACACACATGCAGACAAAACACTGATTCACATAAACTAAATAAATTCTTAAATTAAAAAATAAAAAGAATCTTAAAAAAAAAAAAAATAAAGAAAAACAACTCACCGGATGGTGGCAGCACACGCCTTTAATACCAGCACTCAGGTGGATCTCTGTGAGTTCGAGGCCAGCCTGGTCTACAAATTGAGTTCCAGGACAGCCAGGGCTGTACAGAGAAACTGCCTCAAAAAAACAAAAAACAAACAACAACAACAAAAAAAACAAAAACAAAAACAAAAAACAAACAAACAAAACTCACTCCAGGTCACACAAGTCAAAGTTAAAATACAGACACAGATTGGGCATGGCAGCACATTCATTTAATCCTGCACTCAGGAGGCAGAGGCAGGTGGATCCTTTGAGATTTAGGCCACTCTGGTCTACAGAGTGAGTTCTAGGCCAGCCAGGGCTACATAGCAAGACCATGGTCCCAAAACAAACACACAAACAACCAAACGGATATAGTTGTCCTGAATTTTATTATCTCTTAACCAGTTACTACCAGCTAACAGAAAAAAAAGCAAAATTGGCTTGTCTTTTATAGGCAAATGAGAAAAACCATGTATTACCAGCCCTGACTTTAGTGTAAGGCTCTTAAAGAGAAAGTGCTCAGTCTCCAAACACTTTCTTGAAGTTTATATTTTTTTTCTTTTTTTGAAACTTAAGACTGTCAATGAAACTTAAGGCTAAAGTTCAAAGTATTTGAATACCATACAAAATTAAAATTTTGCCTTCCAAGGATTAAATTTCTTTATGTGGAAAAAGACTATATATGATACTTCAAGGTTCCCAGATTTTACCCTCAGTATCTTCAGACTATACATGACAGAGAAATAAACTTAAAAACCTTAATGACAAAACATTAGAAGCTCAAAGGGGCTATCACATGCATTACTTGGTAATGATGTAAACCTCCAAAAAAAGCTTTACAAATTTTCACCCTCCTCTAAAAAACAGGTACAAACTACCTGTTTTTTGTTAAGTAGAAATAGAAAATAGAAAACTCAGGCATGAGATGCCCAAAGCTAATATTCACCTTCTGCTTCTGGGAGGCACGGTTCTTCTCATCAGAAATCTTCTCTGGATTATATCTTATGAGTGATGGAATGGACACCTGAACAGGAACTTGCTTAAGAGAAATTGAGTTTAGCACTGATACCTCTTGTTTGGACTTTTCAGGAGTCACAGTGGGAATCACAAGGAGATTGGGACGACTAGCTTGTTTGTTTGTAGTTTGTTTGATGATTGTTGGTATTAGCCTGTGTGGTTCAGATAGAGGGAGGCTTGATGGTTGAGAGGCAGGATACATGGGCCACCTTGGGGCTGTGTATGCCATGTAGTGTCTGTAAGCATCAAAGGAAGGAGAGGGAATGACAGATCCCTGGTAGTTTGGAGGTATCCGAGGTGGAGCAAACTGGGGAGGGGGCCTTGGTATATGGAACTGGGTTAAAGGAGCAGGGTGTGGAAGTCTAACTGGGGTAGAGGGAGCTGCTGGTAACATACACCTAACAGGAACAGGTGACTGAAACCCACTGCCAACTACGTCTGGTCCTGAAACATGGCCCACTGGATGGTCGGACTTCAGGAATGGAGGGCTAGTTTTTGTGAGNAGGTAAGGATCTACCGGGGAGGCTGGGTGTGGATGGGATACTTCTGGGGACTGAGTATTGCTGGGATGTGCCTCTCTGCTCTCTAATCTGTGAGGATCTGATGAGCGCCGATCAGTTGTGAAACTGTGGTCAACTGAGGAACAGCGGTCAGCTGAAAAGTGTCGGTCAGCAGATGGACGCCGGTCAGCTAAGGAACGTGAGGATGGTTTCTTGCCATGAAGTCGCTCCTGGGTACGTGCAGCCAATTTACTAATTTCTGCTACTCCAATATCCAGCCCTATGGTCTTAAGCAAGTCATGAATCTTGGCATACTCTGGATTGCTCTCTTCTAGTGATTCTAGCTTTATGGCTGGAGTTGAGGGCAGAGAGCTTGCATTCTGTCTTGAACCTTTACTCTCAGAGTCCTCAAGGGCCTTAGGTGGAGATTCTGCTTTTATATCCTCCTCTTCATCCCCATAGAGAAATTTCTCTTCATCCTCAATATCAGGGAAACTATGTCTTCTTTTTTCCTGTGTACTGGTAGGATCAGCCAACATGCTCAGAATTCGGGAAAAGCCACTGCCATCCTGGCTAGCTCTCTCATGGGGCAGTAAGAAGTCTGTATGTCGCTCAAGTCCCTCAGCCTTCAAATTCAAATTTTCCTTATAGCACAGAAAACTGTCCAATTTTTCACTGAGAGGATTGTTGTCCTTAGGTATCTCACGGAGGGGACCCCACTGGTATAGGTTACTCTGAGGTTCCTTCAGGTCAGCCTCCCCTGTAGTTCCCTTATTTTCAATCTCTGAAGCAAAAGCAGGGATAGCACCACTTAGTGGAAGAGGTGAATGTTCCGAATAGAGAGAGTGATCCTGACTGGAGCTGGTTCTGCTGGAAAAGCTCTCAAGCTGCAAACACAAGCACACTGATTTAACATCTATGAGAATCACAGAACACTAGTAACTGAGATGCTTCTTGAATAGGAGAGATCTAAGTATATAAAAAGAAAAGTCATCTCAGCAAAGTTCAAAACCAAGTCCCCATTTCTCCAATTGTCTCTGCCATAGACTGAGTGGTCATGACCTTTACCCATGTGTTCTATTCTTTATCAAGGAATGTGAATTCAAAAGGATTTTAGACATTTTCCCTAGCCTGTTTCCCTTTTGTTTTAAGAACTGTATTTCTTATTGTTGTTGTTGGAGTAGGTGTGTGAATAGATGGGCACACGTGAGCATGGTGTGTGTGTGTGTGTGTGTGTATGTGTGTGTGTGTGTGTGAGAGAGAGAGAGAGAGAGAGAAAGACGGGGGGAAGGTATCGGATAGGCACTGTGTATATGTGGATTTTTAGGAGTTAGGATCTGGGAATCAAACTCAGTCATCACGCTTACCCCCAGCCATGTTGCTGGGGGTCTAACTATGTAGCTCAGGCTGGCCTTAAATTAATGTACCCTAACAGACTTGAACTTGGAATCCTCCTGCACTGGTCTCTCAGCTGCTGGGATTATAGGTGCGTACCATCTCACCCAACTTATCTTCATATCTATTGATGACCAACAGAAAAACACACAAGTAGGACTGCTCTNGAGACAGGAAACTCTGGAACTCTAACCAATCAACCTCCTGTTTCTTTAATTATTTGAGTACTTGCTCATAAGCCTCTATAGTAGTCTTGCCTGACCATCTTTTCATAGGAAGAAAAAACAATGTCAAGGCCAGGATATTGTGATTCATCTAAAGTTTACACAGAAAATTGATGGTTCCTAAATGAGAACCACTTGAATTCTAGTCTAATGCCCTACAACTCATGCACTGTCTTCTTCTACAAAGATGAAGAAATCAGGTCAGAACCACTTGAATTCTAGTCTAATGCCCTACAACTCATGCACTGTCTTCTTCTACAAAGATGAAGAGATCAGGATATCTGCTCCTTTTGCCCTTAAGCTTCATTTCCAAGAATCCACCTTCAGAGACCCTATAAGGCTATTCAATTTAAGGGGAAACAAATCAAGACAGATACTCTCCTAAATCTCTTTAGAAAGTAATGTAGCAACAGAAGCCCTTGTTGATGCAATCTGAGCCTACAGATCCTAGAAGGAGTCACTTACTATTAGGCATAAGATGTCAGCACAGCACATGTTACACAGACACTATTAAGGAACATGGTCCCAGGAAAGTATCAGGATTTAGGATATCAGAGGGATTATCAGGAGAAATAGAAGAGAGACCTGAAAGGAAGGCTTTATGTCCACTTCAATTCGCTTCTTCAGAATGGACTTCTTGGGCATCACAGGCACTTCCTCAGACGGATGCAAAGAATATCCTGGCTCTGCTGTTGTTAGGACACCTGACAACCCAGGGATGGAACAGCTAGTTCCACCATCATCATCAACTCCCACAAGCTCCTGACTCAAGCTCCTTTTTTGTTCCTCCTCTTGCTCTCGCTTTCGCCTGGCAAGGTCCAGTTCTCGAAACTCGGGGTCTAGAAACCTAGGGCTTGGGCTTCTTCTTCGTTGTCGATAGTTGCGAGTCCCAAATGCAAAACTTGAGGGATCCCCTCCTATGCCATGTATCTTTTCTGTGTCATCATAACGGGGCCTTTTGGTCTCCCGGCTTCTTTCCTCAGATCGTATGGAGTAGGAGGAGCTTCTGAGTTTGTCTCTATCCCGTTCTGCTCCCCTCAACAGTTCATCATGACAACTGATATGGGGACTATACTCAGATCTGTGCAAAAAAGTTTCTCTTGCTCGGTAGTCCTCATCAAGTTGTCCCAATAAGGGACTAAGTGGCCCCTCCTCCCGAGAAATGTATCGTTCAAGGCCCCGGGAGCACTGGGAGCTTCGAGTGAAGACAGAATCATCAGCCAGATCATCCCTGAGAAAAGAGACAAGCATCACTGAATATACTAGACTTGGAGAGAGAAAGGCCAGACAATGCTAGGATAGTATTACTTAGGAAGTGGGCAAAAGAATGTTTAAAGCAAAAGTAAATAATCCTGAAATGCAAACACAGATTACACACAGCGTATTTCCTCTCCCTTCCCCAGGGTCACCAGCAGCTTTAGTGACTCATCAAGAGGTGCCATTACTAANACATCTATAGAATTCTTAGGCTAATTATTGTTTTAATTAGTCTGAGGATGCAGAGTATCACACTGGAGCTCAGGAGATACAAGCATCACAAAGAGGCTAGAGAAATGATTCAGCAGTTAAGACTGCATACTATCTTCTAGAGGAACCAAGTTCAGTTCCCGTACCCATGTTCAATGGCTTACTCCAATTTCAGGGGATTAGACACCCTCTTCTGGATTATAAAGGTACTTGCATTAACATGTGTATACTCACACAGAAGCACACATATACACAAAATTAAAAAATAAAAACAAATCTAAAAAAAAAAAAAGCAGAGTCCTAATTGATACAACTTGACTAGTTGGACCAGGTANAGCCTTTAATCCCAGCACCATGGAGGCAGGGAGTTCTGAATTCCAGGGCTACATACTGAAACACTTTCTTGGAAAAACTAAAAACATAACAGGGGCTGAAGAGATGACTCATCTGTTAAAAGCACTGCATGCTCTTCTAGAGGACATGGGTTTGGTTCCCAGCATCCACATGATGGTTTCATAACGATCTATTACTCCAATTCCAGGGANTCCAATGCCCTCTTCAGGCCTCTTCCTCAGGCACCATGCATACAGATAGTACACAGACATACATGCAGGAAAAATACCACACATATAAAAATAAATCTTAAAAACAAAACAATAACAAAAACTTGACTAGCTAAATTTAAACTCTTTATCAGAACCAGTATCCCTAGCATTAACTGAGAATTTATTAAAAAATAATGATTCTAAGCAGACATGATGGTACATTTCTGTAATACCAGTAAGGATACTGAGTTCAGAGTTAACCTGGGCTACAGCAACTTTGAGGACAGATTGGCTATAGGATCCGATCTCAAAACAAAACAGAAAAACAAACAAAAAAGAATACAGATTCTTAGGCTCCATCCCACACCTATTGGACTAGAGTTTGAATTTTAATGAGATTTCCAGGTGATTTGTATGTACTTTAAAGTTTGAGNAACAACATTCAAGAACAATGGTTTCCAAGCTTTGTCCCATGGTTTGGGGTTGTTTCTTAATCTGTTTTGCTTTCCTTAGCTGTACAGGGGATAGGTCCCGGGCCTCCACATCTAACAGGCATGTACCTATCACTGAGCATATATATGTGTCTCCAGCCCACAGAGATTCTACAAATCACTTAGGAGCTGCCTAAGGAAAGATGCTTAGGAGAGCAGTCAGGGAGGCTCTGGACTTCCCANCCCATGTAAGGTGTACCTTACCAGTCCAGCTTCACGTCTACATATCCAAGTCTGACATATTTCTATTGGGGGAAAAAGTTTGATTATAAGGATAACTAAGACCCCAGAAATTGTTTGGTCACGCTCTTTCCTGCCTTGCTTGGATATCCACAAGCAGTCTCCTACCAGAGGACCCAGAAATAAGTGATGATTTGGGTCACTGTGTATTTTTATTTTTCAGAAATACAAAGGTCTCATCTTCGTAGCATAAGGGTAAAAATTCAGGATGAGATGGTTTTCCTTTTAGCTCAGAGGCAGATAATAAATCTAGCCATTTTGGGGCACTACGGCCANAGACCCAAAAGACAAGGGTTTTAATTTAAATCCACAAATGGAAATAAAGATCCTCTAGAATTTTTTAAAACTGCATTTAAAAACATTTTTTGTGCTGGGCAGTGGTGGCGCACGCCTTTAATCCCAGCACTCGGGAGGCAGAGGCAGGCGGATCTCTGTAGGCCAGCCTGGTCTACAGAGCGAGTTCCAGGACAGGCTCCAAAGCTACACAAAGAAACCCTGTCTTGAAAAAACAAAAAACAAAAAAATTGTGTGTGTGCATGTCTGTATGTATGTGGGCAATGTGTTCCGTGGCACATATANGGAGGTCAGAGAACCTGTGGGAGTTGGTTCTTTCCTTCTGTTATAGGTGTCCCAGTTATCAAACTTAGGTCTTCAGGCTTAGTGGCAAGTGCTTCTACCTGCAGAGCCATCTCTCTGGCCCAGACATCCTCTATGCCAGGAGATCCTCTAGAATTTTNGAAATCTAATTTCATCTAAAAAAAAAATAATTATGAAACTAGTAATCTTAGGACTTAGGAGGCTGAGGCAGGATAATCACTGTGAGTTTGAGACCAGACTGGGCTAGAATGAGTTNCAGACAGCCTGAGCTTTAAAGTGGAACCCAGTCTCAAAAAAAAATCCAGAATGAATTACTATCCAGAGGAAAGTTTAATATTTGTTTTTTTTTTAATTTAAAAAATGTTTATTTTAATTTCATTATGACACAGAAAAGATACATGGCATAGGAGGGGATCCCTCAAGTTTTACATTTGGAACTCGCAACTATTGACAACGAAGAAGCCCGAGCCCTAGGTTTCTAGAAGAGGGTGTTGGATCCTCTGTGAGGCAGTTGGGAGCTGGAAACCAAACTTAGGTCCTCTAAGAGATCAGTGTGCATTCTTAACCGCCATGCCATCTCTCCAGCTGGCCCTGTGTTACCATGAAGCTGTGTTACTGTGCCTGTGTAAAACACCTGATGGTCTAATAAAGAGCTGAACGGCCAATGGCGAGAGGAGAAAGGATAGGTGGGGCTGGCNGGCAGAGAGAATACATAGGAGAGATCTGGGAGAAAAAAGAAGGTGCCAGAAAGGGAGGAGGACTCCAGGGGCCAGCCACTTGGCTACACAGCCAGCTACGGAGTAAGATGTACAAAAGTAAGAGAATGGGAAAGGCCCAGAGGAAAAAGGTAGATGGGATAATTTAAAGTTAAGAAAAGCTGGCTAGAAACAATCCAAACTAAGGCCAGGCATTCATAGTTAAAAATAAGCTTCCCTGTGTGATTTATTTGGGAGCTGGGTGGCGGGCTCCCAAAGAGCAAGAGCCAACAACCTATCTATAGTAGTGTCTATAGCAGTGGTTCTCAACCTCTAAGTCATGAACCATTTGGAGGGCAGGTGTTGAACAACCCTTCTACAGGGGTCGAATATCAGATATCTGCATATAAGATATTTATATTACAATTCATAACAGTAGCAAAATTATAGTTATGAAATAGAAACGAAAATAATTTTATGGTTGGGGGTCACCACAACATGAGGAACTGTATTAAAGGGTCATAGCATTAGGAAGGTTGAGAAACACTGGTCTATAGATATATAAATCCACAAAGAAGCTTGTACAACAACATTCATAGTAGAATTATTTATAACAGTTAAAAGAAAAGGCAACCCAATGGTATTTATCCATTTACTAATAATGAAAAAAACAGAATTCGGTATATTCATACAATGAAGTATTACTGGCAATAAAAACAAACACTATAAACAGAGATGAACCTTAAAATATGTGAAAGCTAGTNAAAAAGAATCATACATTGGGGCCGGAGAGATGGCTCAGAGGTTAAGAGCACTGGCTGCTCTTCCAGAGGTCCTGAGTTCAATTCCCAGCAACCACATGGTGGCTCACAACCGTCTGTAATGAGATCTGGTGCAGGCAGAACACTGTATATATAGTAAATAAGTAAATCTTAAAAAAAAAATCATACATTGTATGGATAGGTTAAACTCATAAAAGTAGAAAGTAGAAAGCTGAGTGGTGGTGGTGGCACACACCTTTAATTCCAGCACTCAGGAGGCAGAGGCAGATAGATCTCTGTTGAGTTCAAGGCCAGCCTGGTTTATAGAGAGTTCCAGAACAGCCAGGACTGTTACATAGAGAAACTATGTCTCAAAAAAAAAATAAAATAAAATAAAAAATTAAAGATTACCTAGACCTGAGATAAGAGTAAGGGGAGTAAAGGCTAAGTATATCAGGATTTCTCCAGTCATAATAAAAATGTTATAAAATTTATTGTAGTGGCCGGGCAGTGGTGGCACACGCCTTTAATCCCAGCACTCAGGAGGCAGAGGCAGAGGCAGGCGGATCTCTGTGAGTTCGAGGCCAGCCTGGGCTACCGAGTGAGTTCCAGGAAAGGCGCCAAAGCTACACAGAGAAACCCTGTCTCGAAAAACCAAAAAAACAAAAA
>LZPO01116605.1:803853-850191 GCA_001675575.1 Neotoma lepida | reverse complement strand
CTTTCCTGGAACTCACTCGGTAGCCCAGGCTGGCCTCGAACTCACAAAGATCCGCCTGCCTCTGCCTCCCGAGTGCTGGGACTAAAGGCATGCGCCACCATCGCCCGGCCTTTTTTTTGGCTGTTTTGAGACAGGGTTAGCTCAGGCTAGCCTCCAACTTTCAATCCTCCTTCCTCAGACTCTATGCTGGGATTTTGGGCATCCACCATCACTCCCAGTGTTCTACTCTTTTCTGTGTTTGTTTGAGACAGGGCTTTTCTATGTAGTCCTGGCTGTTCCAGAATCACTATGTAGACCTTGAACTCTCAGAGATCCAACCACCTCTGCCTCCTGGGTGCTGGGGTTAAGGCGTGTGCTACCACACCACACCTGCTGTTTTTCCTTTAGAAGGCAAACCAGACCTCACTGTTGTCTTGGAGTTCTTGTGGGTGAGAGTTCTAAAGGCTGTCTGTCAGTGGCCAGGCTTTCTTCCTCATCTTTAGGAAGAGTTAGCAGTTGTCTAGACCAGTGGTTTTTAACCTGTGAGTCCAGACTTCTTTGGAGGTCAAACAACCTTTTCACGAGTGTCACCTAAGACCATTGGAAAACACATATTTACATTACAATTCATAACAATAGCAAAATTACAGTTTTGGAGTAGCAACAAAAATAATTTTATGGTTGGGGGTCACCACAACATGAGGAACTGTATTAAAGGGTCACAGCGTTAGGAAGATTAAGAATCACTGTTTTAGACCACTGTCTTTTCTCCAGTCAGGTGCTGGTTTTTTTAAGCTTGGGCACAGTAAGCAGAGCAATATGGGGATCTCATTAAGTGGGCAATTCAGGAATCTATTGGCACTTTCTTTTTTGTGGTTCCATGCTGGGGAAAAATCCAGGGTCTTGCACATGCTAAGTAAGTACTCTACTACTGAGCCATATCCTCAGCACACATGCCCCTCCCCCCTTTTTTTTTAATTTTGAGGCAGAGTCTTAGTTGCCCAGGCTGGTCTTGAACTTGTCACCCTTCTGCTTCAGTGTCCCGGGCACCTGGGCTGACTGCCATACCCTCATGTGGGGGCAGCCTGGAGACGGTTCTTCCCATTTTGCTCATCTCTGCTCTGCCTGCAGGGCTTCTCAGGCAGGGCTGAGGAGCTTTCTGTTCTTTCCTGATATGTTGGAAGTGAATTTCTGGTCCTGCTGCCCCAGGGGACACGTCTTGTCAGATTCCACTGTTGTGGCTGGCACTGNCTTCCAAGTCTCTACGTTGGAATATAGCACGTCTCNGAGGATGTTTCTGGAGGTGTTGGGAAGGGGTTGGTGCTTCTTCCTGGCTTGCTGCACTTTGAGGACTAGGATTCTGAGAGGGTGAAAGAGCCCCTGTTCCAGGCTAGGGAGCCTGGCTCTGCTTTCATCTGCACTTTCTGGGGTCCTCTGAGGGCTCCCTGGGAAGCCATCTGTCTGGCCTTGTAGGAACTGTGAGGTGGCAGTGTGCCACCTTCCCTGAGTGGCCCAGCTCTGGGCTAGGCCGCACACTGCTCCATTGTACTGTATATTCTGATGCAGCTCTTGTCACAGCCTTTGACGCCCAACTCTCTTACTGTTCTTTCCTCGGAGCCTATGGGAGGTGGTGGAGTACACTCTGTTAGCATAGGCCTGGATGGGTGGGTAGCTGCAGCTGTGGGAGGGTTTGTTCTTACAAGCCAGTGTTCAGAGTCCTGGTGCAGCCTGGCAGCAGTGTTTGGGAATTAGGGAGACAGGGAGCTGCCTTCCACAATAGCTGCCTTCTCTTGGCCAACCGAGAGCCTTGCTGTATGGGTCAGTAAGCTGGACTCACTGTTGGCAAGGTGGGGTGCTGGTCTCCCCAGGAGTGCTTTCTGGTGGTGGGAAGCCTCTGAGAGTCCCACAGTGAGTTGGAGGTGATTTCCTGGACAAGAGGACAGTGTACTCCTGAGGGATCCTGCAGCTTGGTCCTCTGTGCTCTCTCTTTGCAGCTCCGGAGTTGGGCTGCTCACACACCCAGCTGTCTGTTTATATGGAGTGCCTGGAGGGCGGCTACCATGAGTCTGTTGCTAACACCACTAACCGAGAGAGCTGGCTGGCTGGGGAGAAGACACTAACCCTGTGAGTCTGACTGGCTAGCTAACCTGCCCTGGGGTGCCACCAGCAGTGTGCATTCATTCTCCTATATGCTCTGCCAGGCTGCCTGCCTCTTTCCCTCAGTCTTGTGCCCTCTGCTTTCTGGGTCCCTTCCTTTCCTCTTTTCCATGATGTGGGCGGGATGTACCTCTTCGTCTTAGTTGCTTGTCTGTTGCTGTGTGAAACACCGTGGCCAAGGCAACTTAGAAAAGAAAGCTTTGAATTTGGCTTAGAGTTCAGAAGGTTAGACTCTGATGACATAGTGAAAGAGCAGCTGAGANCTCCTGTCTTGATCCACAACCTTGAGAGGAAGAGAGAGAGAGAGAAACAAACACACACAGACAGACACTAGGAATGGTGGGAGTCATTTGAAACCACAAAGCCTACCCCTAGTGGACAAGGCCACACCTCCTAATCCTTCACAAACTGGGGACTAAGCATTCAAGTGTATGAGTCTAAGGGGGCCGGTCTCAATCAAACCCCTCCCCCCCACACACCATGGCCAGAAGAGAGATGGCCTGCTACAGGACTCCTCTGCCTCTGCTTCTTCCATAGCGGACACCTCAGTCCCCCACAAAACAAATTGATTGGTGTTTCCATTCTGTCCTGTGCTTTTAGCAACAAGGAGTTGGAGACTCTCCCTCGTTACCAAGCTGTTCCCACTTCTCTTCAGAGACAGGGAGAGGAGGATAGGACCCCAGATAGTTTCCCTCGCTTTGTCAGGAGGGTGAATGTGAGTGGTTCCACCATCGTTGTCACTCAGAATAGGAAGTGAGGTTATCATCTCTTTTTGTTGTTTTCGAGACAGGATTTCTCTGTGTAGCCCTGGCTGTCCTGAAACTCACTCTGTAGACCAGGCTGACCTTGCACTCACAGAGATCCACCTGCCTCTGCTTCCTGAGTGCTGGGATTAAAGGCGTGCACCATCACTGCCTGGCTAGGTTCTCTTCTTGGTTGAGAGATTGAGACTTACCTTGGCCTGGCTTTGGAGACTTCTTGATCAGAGAGAGGAGTAAACTGATGCCAGATTCAGGGATCTGTGTAATGATGTAGTTCCCTCTGGTCATCATTGCTCTGAGAGGTGGAGTTTGATCTCTTACTGTTTCCACTCAGAGTGTCAGGTGGACTTTAGCCGAGAACTGGGAAGAGTGCCTCAGCGAGACGGGGCAGACCTGGCTTTGGATTCTTTAGGCGCAGGAAAGGTCCTGGCCTTTCCTGGGAGATTGGTAAGTGTTGCCTGGCATAAGCTGCTGCCGTAGGCCCTTTCCTCCTTNCTTGGAGCAGAGAAGGGACATCTGACAATCCCAAGAAGATCAGTTGCCTTGTTCTCTGGTGGTCCAACAAGTAGCTCTTTCTGTAAACTGTGTCTCCAGGCTCTGAAGGTGAGACTGGCCTGGAGCCTTAAGATTTGCAAGCCCTCCAGGCAGTTTCTGTTCTCCTGTTGGCTGAGAGAGAGAAGGCAGGGACCTGACTACAGTGTGGGAAGGGCATGTGTGAATGTGAGGGACGTAGGTGCTTCCAGGCTCCCTAAGAAATGGAGGGAGTTAGCAAGTTGAAGACGATTTGGGCTTGGCTCTGACTAGAAAAGCGAAAAGGAAGGCTGGCCAGGATTGCTGCTTTACTTTTCTCTTCCTTAGGAAAGGGCATAGAGTCTAATGTCAAGTGCAGGCCATGGACTTGGACACTTTCGGCATTCCTTTTGTTGGGGAGGGTTTGGTTTGCTTGGATCACCATCAGTAGTCTTTTTTAAACCCTTTGTTCCTGTCAAGTGTTTGCTGGGTAAGAGGCCAAGTGGATAGACAAGGTGTTTGTTCAGGTGGAGAACCAGGTGAGTTCTCACAGGTCACCAGCACTGGTTCTGAGGCTTCATGATGACTGTGGTTAGAATGATTCTCTCCCTTTTGGGCCTTCAGCTTAGGGTAGGCAGGGGGCCAGGTGAAAGCTACAGGCAGCTTATCCCAAGAGGGTGAGGTTGTACTTGCCCAGAGGCATGTATCACTATTGGAGGGGCGGCAGGGCTGGTCTGGGCACAGACTGGCTTCTTCTACCCTAGTCATCAGCCCAGAGCAGCATCTTTGCCCAGGCCCCACCCTGGGAGCTGCTGGCTGCCTGCCTGCCTGCCACGCGCCCAGGATTGCTGAGGGCTTTGCTCATGTACCTCAGAAACAGCTGCATGCCGGAAACTGGGGGCTGAAGCAAATGAAAGGGGGTGGGGGTGCAGTGGGGAAGGCTAAATCCAGCATTGTGCTAAGGACTGCTCTCTTTACAGCAGGCAGAGTGGAGGGGCTGATTGCAGAAATGGGCATCTTCATGAGCAGTTCTCAGGGCTCCATGGCTGGGTCATTTGCCATAGGGTTGACCCTTGCAACATAGTGGTTTATGTTTGGAGGCTTTTGATGGAGGCAGAGCCTGGATTTCAGAGGCTTCAGAACCATCTAGGTTTATATGGCAAGCANGTTGCCTGTGATGTGCAACTTCCCCAGGTTGCAGAGGTCAGAAACTTGATATCCATGGCATGTGGCTCAGGAAAGTTAAGGCAATACCTTGTTTCCTGTGTGATCAGGATGCTGTGATTTGGGCTGGTGGGGCCCTTCAGAAGGGCTGGTGTTTGTTTTATTACCTATTTATATCCTGCTAGGTTCCTAGGGAATTAAGGCTATACACACCTCAGCTGTCTCCCGAGTAGGGCTGGATTTCCCTTTCATTTAGAAAGCAGCAGCAATTACTAACTTCTCTTGGAAGCATTACGAGGAAAAACTTTAACGATTCTTGTAGTGTGGGCCCCACCCTGATTCAAAAGGTCGGGTTCGTTGACCCCTCAAGGTTCCCTACTAACTTAGTTCATTTGCAGCTGTGAGCCGACTTATCAGTGGGGTTCACAATAATCTGAGACCAGATAAGTGACGTCCTTTCCTGAAGAAGGTGTTGGTGGGTAGTAGGGAGATGGTCTAGTTGGGTTGAATGCTGATCAGGGTCAGTGAACTTGTTCACACTGNTGTGCAGANTCTGAGGAGCTGGAGGAGGCGTCTAATGACGGAGGCTGACGTGAAAAAAGGTGAAGAGCAGCATCCGTTTTGGATTCAGTCCTGTTCCCTCTTCTGTACCAGTGATGGGGTGGGGACAGTGACCTCTGAGTCCTTGACAGGCAGACCTCAGTGGAAGGAGGTAGGAGGGAGTAGGAGAGCATCCCAGGCTCTTGGGCTCCTTTCTGTTGCTCCCGTCCCTTGGAAGCATTTGCTCAAGGAGAACAAGGGTGGTAGTTTGGGTGAGTCAGGGATCTGAAGAGATCTCTTTTCCACCTCTCTCCAGGAGATGGCATCAGTGGAAGCCTCTGGCCATACCCACCCACCAAAGGGGAGAGATATGAGTCCCAGCTCCTGGCTAGAGTGGTGTCCTTTGAGTAATTGACCCTAGCTAGCCTGCCCCTGTTCTTATCTGTCTGCACTCTGCTCAGCTGCTCAGTGGTTCACAGTGCAGGTCCTCTGTGCATGCTGAGTCCCATTGCTAATGAAGGGAGACTTTGTTCTCTGAAGGCAGCTAATCGTGCCCCATGGGCTGTAATCAGGGAGAAGGTATTTAATACAGGGCAGGTGGCAACAGGCGGCCGCATTGACTGGCAGATTGCAACATGGCAATTAGCAAGCTATCACCCTCCTCCCCAGCAGATAGGAGGTAGTCTTTCCTCTGAACTGCCTTTGAATAGTGAAGAATGAATGCTATGTAGCAAAAGAAGGAGACAGGAAGGTGAGCTAGGATGGGGTGGGGGTGGTGAGGGTGAGAAGAGCCCCTTCTTCTCCTGCTTCGGGGTATCTGGGCATCTCCCACTGCAGGTCAGCAGGTTCATCCCAAAGAGCCACAGCCCATGCTGGGTCAGTGAGGGTTCCACCTGGGCACAGCTCTTAGTACAGACCCAGTATGCAAGCTGGTATCCCCCATCCTGAGTCATCTGATCCTGCTTCCTAAGGCCCAGGTAGTTGGGAGTAGAGTTCTTCCTGCTCGTTGCCAGATCTTCCTTCAAAAGAGTCAACTTGGCAACTAGAGGCCACAAGGCCCCACAGGCTGACCTTGTCTGTGGCTTGCCCATGGTGGCCCAGGGGATCTTCTCAGCCCAAGTCTTCCTTGGGCTGAACTCTGGAAAACCTTTAGGTAAAAGAGTTGTGGTCAGTGGAGGCTACAGCTGGTAGCTCAGACTTCCTGGTGAAACTGCTCTGATGTCTTCTAACTCACCTTTTAATCTTCTCCCAGCTTGGGGGCCTCCAGATGCAGCTATTCTTCACTCTTCCCTGGTCTGTTCTCTAGTCCAGGACAATGGGCTGTCCAGTGCTGTCCGTCACAGGTTGGATCCAGGGCACTAGGTAGATTTTGGGAATTGAAACAAAGGCCCAGGTATCCCAACATGCCCTGGTATTTATGGACACGGGACAGAGAGTGGCACAGATCTGCCTTGGGGAGTAGGGTTGGGGAACCTGGAAGGTTCCCTGGTACATTGTCCGTACTTCCCTAGTCAGGAGTGTTTCCCTCCTTGTGACACTGATGTGTTGAAGGGTCTGATAGAGAAGTAACCTTTCACCCCANCTCCATCCTTAGGGTCCCTGTCTGCATTTACTGTCGTCATACCCACATCGTCCCCCAACCCAGCAAACCAGATTGCCTCTAACCTCAGAGAAGCTTGAAAATAAAAACATTCTCATAGCTGCAGCCAGGACTTACTGGCAGGGCAGGGCAAGCTATAGGTGCCTCAGTGAGAATTACGAAGTACCTGAATGTCTCTGTCCACCCGGCCTGCCCACTGTTCTCCTAAGTGCCCTGGTGCCTAGAAAAGAGTGTGAGCCTTGGCAGGAATTGGGGCAACTAAGTAAAGAAGAGGCTAAGGCTGGAGGAAAAAGCACACAAGGAGCCTGCAGAGTGAAGGGTTCCTCAGCCCTGGGGTACGNNTNGGGGTGGAAGAGACAGGACAGGAAGGNCACAGAGAGCTGGCTTGTGTGAAGAGAAGGGAAGAGGCAACGGCCAGCTCCTGAGAGCTCTCCCATCATTTTCTAGTTTCAAGTTCCACTGCCTGTCTCCCCTTTAGTCCATAGCCCTGGTCCTACCTTGTTTTCNAGGCATACACACCCACACATAGACACCTTAGAGTATTAGGGCCTGGGTACCTGCACTGGTTTGGGACTTTTCTAGGCCCCTCCCTCAGGCCAAGGAGTCCCTACTCCAGGGCCCTCTGGAGGACAGCCACAGAGGACCTGTGGTTTATCTTGTTTGTTCCCCCTTACCCCAGGAATGTGGTGTCCTTTCTGGCCCTCCCAGATTCCTGTGCAGGGAGTCAGCCTGACAGCATGCTACTTGTGCCCTGTGGGGACACGTTCTGCCTCCTGTCAAAGGGGCGGAGGCTGGCGGCTCATGCTTTTGCTACTACACTGAGCTTTCCCCCAAACCCAGGCCAGGGACCTTATAGAGGAGGGAGACTACTCCTGCTTCCCCGCCTTCCTTTGCCCCCACCCTGATGCCCCAGGCCCTGCTGGAATGTGACAGGAGTCATGGCCAGGGCATGTCCCAACAGTAGAACACATGCTTTAGCCCGTAAGGCCGCCTGCAGCCCCCAGCACTGTTTGGGTTGATGGGGGTGGGAAGAGATTGTTTTTATGCTCAGAAAGCCACCTAGGGTTACTATTTCCACTGCTCACTGTGGTGCCTGCTGCCCCCGTGCTGCCTCCCAGCTTATTACAGGTGCTTCTCAGAATCCCAAGAAGCTGAGGGGACCTTCAGATCACTTGGCTCAACCGTGTGCATAGGTGTAGAGCAGGCTTTTGCAGTGGGGAAGCATGTTACTCAGGCACTTCAGTGTGCCAGAGCAGCCTGGGCCTGGAAACGTGGGTCTTGACTCCTCAGACTTGGGTTTAAATTTTTTCTATTAAATTTATTTTGAGTGTATGTGTGTAGGCACATGCTTGCCACAGTGCACATGTGGACATCAGAGGACCACCTGTGGGAGTCAGTTCTCTCCTTCCACCATGTGAGTCCCAGAGATCAAACTTGGGTCATCAGGCTTGGCAGCAAGCACCTTTGCCTTTTGAGACATCCTGCCAGCCCCACAGTTGTGTTTTATACAGCAGCAGCTCTCAACCTCAGCACTATTGACCTTTTGCCTTGCCAGCTCTTTGTTATGATAGCTCTCCTGTGCACGGTGGGATGATTCATCGGTGTCCTGGCCTTGACTTACCAATGGTACCCCTTCCTCTGCAGATACTGAAAACTAAAAATGTCTCTAGACAATTGCCACTTGTCCCTGAGAGAAGCAGGGGCAAACTCACCCTTATTGAGAACCATTGCTCCTAGTTGCTTAGTTTCGGGTTTTCTTTCTTAGACCTACCTTTGCTCATTGCCAAGTTTAGTGACCACCATTGTACACAGAAGTCTCTGGGCTTCTTGTGGAACCTTTGCTAGGGGCACTCTCTAGCACCATTGTCATCTTGCTCCTCTGCTAGGCCCTTGGTAGTCTCATTTGCACACTCTGTTCCCCAAATTTCCTAGCTGCTTAAGACTCTGAGAAGCCTAGGAGATGAGCAGGACAAATAGGAGGTAGGAATAAGAACAGTACCAGAACCTGGGCGGTGGTGGTACATACCGTTAATCCCAGCACTTGGGAGGCAGAGTTTGGTGAGTTCAAGGCCAGCCTGGTCTACAAATCGAGTTCCAAGACAGCCAGAGCTGTTATGCAAAGAAACCCTGTCTTGAAAAACCAAAAGAAAAAAAAAGTACCAGATCTGCTGGGCAGTGGTGGTGTACACTTTTAATCCCAGAATTCAGGAGGCAGAGGTAGGCAGATCTCTGTGAGTTCGAGGCCAGCATGATCTACATAGTGAGTTCGGGACAGCTAGGGCTACACAAAGAAACCCTGTCTCAAAAAAAAAACAAAAATAAAAAAGAATAGTAGCAGGCCTCTTCCAGAGCGGGGCATGTGGTAAGTTGAGACAGTGAATGTGNATGTGTAGACACAGGTGTTGTCTGGAGAAAGGCAGATGCTCCTGACTTCAGTTGTTTCTTTTCTGAGTTGGCTTCACTATGTAATCCATGCCACTCTCCTACCTCTCCTAACTCCCTGTCCTGTGGTTCTCCCTGCTTGCTGGTTTCTGGGAGCCTTCCAGGTCGCAAACTGGTGTCCACTTTCTTCCCTTCTCTGGTTTCAGGAGATCTTGGCTAGAGGAAGTGGAGGGGCCGTGGGATGTGGCCAGCCAAAAGCTAACTCCAGGACAGCAGAACAGAGAGAGCTGCCAGCAGCCAGACGGTATGTCCTGATGAGGCCCTTATCCCCGCCTTGGATCTCTTCTGGGAGGCCGGTGGGTGAGGTGCTGGCTAGGTGTTCTCTTTTAGTGGGAGCTAGTCAAATAAAAGAGGATGTTTGGGGCCAGATGGGTTTGGCCTTTGTTGGCAGTGTCCAGAGAGTGCTCTCAGATTGGAGACACTTATCCAGGAGCCTGGGTTGGGTCAGTATTCTCAGACTTTTAAGGTTTGTTCACAATTCATGGAAAGCANACCTGTATTTAACATTACCTAAGTGCTGGGCACTGTTTTTGTTTTTGTTGTAAACAGTCTCACTATGTAGCCCAGGCTGGCATCAAATTTAGGACCCTCTTTCCTCTGCCTCCCCAGTACTTGGTATTACAAATGTGTATCGCTGGTCTCTCTTTCTCTCTCTCTCGGAGACATTCTCTCTTCCTCTCTCTCCTTCTCCTTCTCTCTCCCTCTCTCTCCCTCTCTCCCTCTCTCTCTCCCCCTCCCTCTCTCTCTCTCTCTCTTTTTCTCTCTCTCTCTCTCGTTTATTGAGGCAGGGTTCCAGTATGTAGTTCTGACTGGCCTGAAACTCACTATGTATAGACCAGACCTCGAGCTCACAGAGGTCCACCTGCCTCTGCCTCCTGAGTGCTTTGATCAAAAGCGTGGGCCACTATGCAGCCTAATCTGGCACTGTTCTTTTTTTGTTTTTTTATGGCTGTCCTGGAACTTGCTGGGTAGACCAGGCTGCCCTGGAAACTCACAGAGATACGCCTGTGTCTGCCTTCCGATTGATAGATTAAAGGCGTGTGCTGCCACTGCCTGGCTCTGGCACTGTTCTTACGGACTGATAGAATCTTCAAAAGAGCCCTGTGAAGCTGGTGCTGCTTTTAGCCTCAGTTTGGAGTTGAGAATCAATGCTTTTGCAGCTCTCTGTGGCCACAAGTATGGGCTGCTCTTGAGGTTCCCCACCCTACTGTTAGAGGAAGGCCTGCTTACCCTGGGGCCTGCCTTTCCCTACCTGTTCTCCATTGGCTTCTTGTCCTCATCTCCAGCACTGCTCTGATCCATCAGGACTGACACACCAAAGTCCCGCCCTTCTAATGACCCAGCTGTGGCTCAGGCCNGCCTGCCTGGGCACTGCTGTCCGCATACATCCTCCTATTATCTTCTTAATTCTCGGTCCAGGGGCTGCTTAGAATTTGTTTTCCATTCATTGTGTGTGTGTGCATGTGCCACAGTCCCAGCTATAGAGGTCAGGGACAGCTTGTGGGAGTTGGTTCTCTCCTTCCATCATGTGGATTCTGAGGACAGACAGGTTGTAAGGAGCAGTAAGTGCCTTTACCCACTGAGCCATCTTGGTGGCCCTTAAAAACCCCTTACCCACATCTTTGAGCCTGTATCTTCCTGGCTTCTCTTGGCAGGTAGACGAGCCTGCACCTTCCAGAATGACCAGTGCTGCCCCTGCTAAGAAACCTTACCGGAAGGCACCTCCAGAGCATCGAGAGCTGCGTCTGGAAATCCCTGTGTCCCAGCTCGAGCAAGAGGTCAGCAAGACTGGTATCTGACCTTGGCTAAGCAGAGGCAGGCCTCTGAAGCAAATTGTCAGCTGGCTTCTCAGGCCTGAGATGCTAGTCGTGTGTTAGGGCAAGAGAATCACATTGCTGATGGAGCTGTGGCAGTGCCAGTGGGGTGTCTGTACGTGTTCATGTCTCTGGGATCCNTAGTCTCTGAGCTCAGCAGAATTGGTCCCAAACACNGCAATTCTCCCTCTAACAGCCAGCCCATTGGACCGTCCAGGCCCTGGCTGTGGGAAGCTGGACTCCAGGCCTCTGTGATGGAGGAAAGTCATTCAGGCTTGGCCTCTGTAGGGAGCCTAAGGAGGTGGCACTCCAGCCGCTTCCCACCACAGTAGCTGTTCTACATTGTCACTTGGAAGTCCGGCCCTTCACCCAGCTAACTTAATAACTTTGTACTTTCTGCCAGGATCCATGTTAGGCTTGCTCTTAGGAGGCCTGTGGTCAACTGCCAGACACTCCATTCTAGTGAGATGGGGGTTCACGCAGCTGTTAGTCTTCCTCCCACCCCANAGTGCACAGAGTCCAGTCTCATGCTGAACAGCAGCTGTGTCGTGGCCTCCTGTGGACAGTCCAGGGAGAAAATGCCACCATTTGTTCATTGCAGTTCAGGGAACATTAGATAAACCTTCAGGTTTAGAAAGAGGGATTAGGATTCAGTGAGGCGANGTCTTCACCAGTGTNCTGCTGAGTAGGGTCAGATCCGGTTGTCAGGCTAGAGTCCCCGATCTGAGCTNTTGGCTTTATTGGCTTACTCATGGCCTGCAGTTCTAAGCTGTCCCTTCTGCGTAGGTTGGGCCTGCTCTGCTTGGCTGGGCTCTGGCGCTTGGGTCATGACCATTGTAGGAGCTTAGGAAAGTTGGGGCAGGGGTTTCAAAGCAAGACACAGAATGGTTTAGTGGTACATACGTCTNTTGGAAGATGGAGGCACTGAGGTCACCTTCAGTTACATAGTGAGTTTGAGTTCAGCCTAGTTGTATGAGAGCCTACAAACAAGCACTTCCCAACCGAAAGGCCCATAGCATTTTGTTCCCCAGAGACTCTTCAGCCATTCAGCTCTTCACCTCATCCTCTGAGGTCCTGATTCTGTCCATCTTCCTCTGTAGGGGCTGAGAGGGCTCTCTCAACTCACAACTTTTATACTGTGCCTTGACTTACTTCTCTGGAAAGTATGTGCTATGCTTGTGAGGAATGTGGTGGACACCTAAGAGGTGCTTTCTTCTTGGGGAGAGATGGCATGGGTACTTGGTCCCCTTTGAAGATAGCTTTAGGATTAAGGGTAGACTTGGAAGAGGTTCTAGAATTTTCTGGTTGGCATGGGAGAGGGCTCTGTAAGCTCATCCAGACATGACTGGCTTTTACCCGTCACTAGAGCACCGACACTCTCTTCAGTGACACAACCCTTTCCAGGGCTGTTTGAAGTGTGAGCCAGCCAGGAAGCCAGTGGCTGGGTCTGAGTCTCAGGTTTTTCCTATTTTTTGTCCAGGAGCCCCTGACTGACGCAGAGAGGATGAAGTGAGTACTGGCTGTCCATCACTGTCCTGTGCACTGTGCCCCTTTTCGCCTCCTGCTATAGGCTGTTGTACTACCAGGTTCCTCCTTACATCTGGCCTTCTGACATTGTGNTACAATGTTGTGACCTACACTTATTCATGCTCCAGAACCATAGACTCGAATTAGAAAACAAACAAAAATTGCAGAAAAATATTAGTTTTAAGTAAGTTTACGATTTTTGTGTTGGGCTGTATCCATGCCCTTTCTCGCCACACGCAGCCCATGGACTACTCATGCTCCGCAGAGGTAAAATTTAGATGGGGTGTTTAGGGCTCAGTGTTGTACATGTTCTCCCTGGGAAAAGGGTTTTCCTTGATCTGTGGGCCGAGGACCTGCCCTGGCAAAGAGCCCTTGTCCGGCTCCCAGCTCTAGAGAGTGACCCCACCTGTGTCAGCTGCCTCCTCTCTGTCAGCATTTGAGGCCTCCTGGAGAACAGCAGTGCTGGCCTGGATTCACCAGAGATTAATAATGGAGAAGTCTGATTGTTAGTGGGGAACTGGAGCTGCAAGGCTTGGTGGCCTGCTGGCCTGGTGGTAACCAGAGGCAGGTTGGGAGCTGTAACCTTTTCTTCTGACCTNGTATTCTTCTGTACTGGTGAGGGGCAAAGTGGAATGTTTNACACCATACCCTCTGCTTCCACCCTATCCCATCTCCAACCTAGGCCTTTCTTGAGGCCAGAGGGCCTGTATATGAAGAGTCTCCCTAGCTAGACTGAAGCTAAAGGGAATCACTTGTCTGTCCTCTCCTTTCCCAGTCCTGTCTGAAGCTCCAGGGTTAGCTGTCTCTGATGGCTCCCCCCACCCCCACCCCAGACTTTTGCAGCAGGAGAATGAAGAGCTTCGCCGACGCCTAGCCTCGGCCACCAGACGCACTGAGGCCTTGGAGCGGGAGCTGGAAATAGGGCAAGACTGCCTGGAACTGGAGTTAGGCCAGAGCCGAGAGGAACTGGACAAGTTTAAAGACAAATTCCGCAGGTATGGGAATAAAGGGCCAGATATCTCCCCATTCATGGAAGTTAGCTGGAAGCCTCGGATCCCACGTGATTTTATTTAGAAACCCNGGGACTTTCCCAGACTCCCATGTAGAGGAGGCTTGGTAGGGCCTGAAGATTAGCCTCTTGACCCAGGGCTCTCTGCCTTGTCTCCTGTAGGCTGCAGAACAGCTACACAGCTTCCCAGCGGACCAACCAGGAGCTCGAGGACAAGCTGCACACACTGGTACTGTGCTGGCAAGGGCAATTTGGCTGGCACTGTGTACAGCATAGCAGTGGGCTAGGACTTGCCAGAGGGATGCCATTCACCCTGGGGCTTCGGGAGGGTAGGGCATGGCAGTGTGGGGAGGGGACTGCAGTGTGCTGCCCGTCGGGACTGTCTTAATGCTCACCACTGTTTCTCTTCTCTCTTCGTCTCCCCTCATGCTGCCTCCGCTGCTGCTGCACNCTCCTCTCAGGCCTCTCTTAGCCACAGCTGGATTTTTGCAGTTGCGTCTGAGTTTGTGTGGTTTTTTTTCCCCCTGGGCCTGGCCTCCTTGGTCCTTATCAGGGATTGTGGGGCCCCAGCTGTTTCCCTCTGCCCCTTGAGCACATCTACTCACTGTGAGGCCCATTTAGTAGTCAGTGCCTCTACCCCGGGAAAGAGCGAGGGCTGGGGTTCTGCTCCTGGCTCTGGCAGAGGTACTGGTTGATAGCAGCCCTCAGAGCTTGCCCAGCTTTCCAGCCGCAGTGGCAGTGAGCCCAGGCTGTGGGTAGACGTTAAGGGAGCTGAAGATCAGAAGTCTGCTTTGGAGCCTGTAGCTCCCTCTGTGCCCATCCAGCTAATCTCATAGGTGCCCGCTCCTAGCTGATTTGGAAACAGCTGCTCACACAGCCTTTAGTCCCTGACTGCAGTTACCACCTCTGAGATGTTAGTGCCTTGTCTGGTGCCTAGAGTCCCTTAAGCTCCCTCAAAGAATGGGTAGTTTCTTAGACTGCCTCTGTCCTGAATTCCCATGGCATTAGGTTCTTCTCAGAAGGCCCCTTCTCATGAGCAGCCTGCAGAGCAGGAGAAATGCCGAGTCTCCTCCTGTCTGTTGTCATTCGTCTGCTCTGTCTGCCTTGGCTGCCCTAGCACCTGTGGCCTATGTCTCTGGGCTGGAGGTGGTGGAGGGAGAGGGCTGGCTGGGGTCCGGGCTGGCTTCACCACAAGTCTGTGCTGCAGATCAAGAAGGCTGAGATGGATAGAAAGACGCTGGACTGGGAGATTGTGGAGCTGACCAACAAGCTACTGGATGCCAAGAATACCATCAATAAGCTGGAGGAGCTCAATGTATGTGCCCATGCTCACTGTGGCTGCATCTTATACCCTTGTGCGGGCTGGGTCCTAAGCAGGTCTGTGTCTGCAGGAGCGGTACCGGCTGGACTGCAACTTGGCTGTGCAGCTCCTCAAGTGCAACAAATCCCACTTCCGGAACCACAAGTTTGCTGATGTGAGTGACACACCTGCCTTTTCAGGACTCTGTCCATTTTCTGTATCTCTGCCTTCCTACTTCCTNTGACTTCCCTTTCCACTTTTCCTACCTTTTGCCCCTGGGTTGCACTTCTGGGTGCCACTGAGGGCCCGTTACTAGTGTTGGAGCTGGCTCTGTTAATATTTCTGTAAGATACTCTTCAGTCCGAGGAGCCTATGCAGGAAGAAGGGGTGGCCAGAGCTGTTAGCCATGCCACTAAGAAAGCCCTCTGACCCCATCCCTCTCTGGGTCAAAGCCTCTGCCTCCAAGCTTCCAACCCAAGGCTGAGCTGGCCTACAGACTGGAGGTACTTTCAGGTCTGTAGTGGCTGGAGCTCTCCAAGTCTGGTTTTGGCGCAAGCCGCCTGAGACAGAAGAGATGGATGTTTCGGTATACATAGGTCTTAGCAGTGAAGCTGGTTAACTTCATGTTATATACAGAACCGATTTTTTTTCTCTGTGAGGTGAGGTTGTGTGGAAGCTCGAAAGCTGAGTGCAGGGTTAAGCAGGCCATGGTAGCTCTTGTTTCTGCTGTGGGTCAAGCTGTCTTGAGCGGGCCTTCTTCATGTCTTGCCCCTCTTCTCTTACCTTAGCTACCCTGTGAGCTACAAGACATGGTTAGGAAACATCTGCATAGTGGTCAAGAGGCTGCCAGCCCCAGCCCTTCTTCCAGCCTGGCTGCAGGGGCTGTGGTGCCTACCTCAGTCATTGCCCGGGTGTTGGAGAAACCGGAGTCTCTCCTGCTCAATTCAGCCCAGTCAGGCAGTGCTGGACGCCCCTTGGCTGAGGATGTATTCGTGCATGTGGACATGAGTGGGGATGCTCCAGGNGACTCAGCCAGCCCCCCAGCCCCTGGCAGTCCCTCTCCACAACCCAATGGGGAATGCTGCTCTGTGAGTACTGCAGGAGGCTCCCCTGAGGAGGAGCTGCCCCTGCCAGCCTTTGAGAAGTTGAGTCCCTACCCTACCCCTTCCCCACCACACCCATTGTATCCTGGTCGGAAGGTAATAGAGTTTTCTGAGGATAAGATTCGAATTCCGCGCAACAGCCCCCTACCCAACTGTACTTACGCCACTCGACAGGCCATCTCCTTGAGCCTGGTGGAGGAGGGGAGTGAGCGGGTCCACCGAAGCCCAGTGCCTAGCAATCCTGCCTCAGCTCAAGGCTCACCCCATCACCAGCCTAGTCCAGCCCCCTCAGCACTCAGTGCCCAAGCCAGCTCGGCCAGCTCTGAGGAGGACCTGCTGGCCAGCTGGCAGCGTGCATTTGTGGACCGCACCCCACCTCCCGCTGCTGTGGTCCAGCGCACAGCCTTTGGACGAGATGCACTCCCTGAGCTACAGTTACACTTCTCCCCGAGCCACTCGGAGGCCCCACCACCTTCCCCACACCATGAGAGTGGACTTCTGCTACCAACAGAGCCTGACTCTGGCTTTCCCAGGGAAGAGGAAGAAGAAGTGCTGAATCTGCCTGTCAGCCCTGAGGAAGAGCGCCAGAGCCTGCTGCCTGGTAATGAGGGTGCAAAGGAAGGACCTAGCACTCCCCACACTGATGGCAGGGCCTGGCCACTCCCCAGTTCCAGCCGCCCTCAGCGCAGCCCCAAGAGAATGGGAGTCCACCACCTGCACCGCAAGGACAGCCTGACGCAGGCTCAGGAACAGGGCACCCTGCTCAGCTGAGCTCATTGCCTTCCTGCCGCCCCCTCGGGGCTGCGTATGGCTCCTGAACTCTTTCCTCAGACCTGGGTAGCTCTGTTTCCTATGTGAACGGGGCCCACACCAAATCTTGCAGCTACATTGGCACTGACTGGTGGCAGCTTGCCTCCTGATATTTTCTTTTCCTCTTGGAATACTTATTCTCCAAAGGTAATAAGTCATTTGAGTCCCAAGTCAGCCCAGGTGTTATCATGGGGAGGCGCCCGGCTTGCCAGTGTTCCCTTTCCATTCTCCTTTCATATCCAGGAGCTTTGGTTGTTAGGGGAGGGTATCACTGATGCTATTGACCTCTGATTACTCTTTTCCTCTGCATGAGCTGCCCCCTTTGGACCTAGGGACAAGGGTGGACTCACTCAGGGCTCTCCTCAGCTGTTCCTACTGTCCCTTCCAGAGAGAGGGTGGGATTTCAGGGGCCTCAAGCTAGGCTCCAGGTGAGGCCTGGCCCCCTCTTAACCTTGGCTCTAGACTGTTACTCCCAGATTTGGGAAATTTTCACATTAATGACTTTTAAAATCAAATAAAACTTATTTTACAGGTATGGCTTAATTTGCCTCAATGACATTCTCCTTCCCGCTATAATCCCCATTCTTGTTTCTATTTTTGAGATGGCATCTCGTGTAGACCAGACTGGCCTGGAACTCACAGAACCACTTCCCTCTGCCTCAGAGTGCTGGGATTAATGGTGTGTGCCACCATGCCTAGCTAACATTTTTTGAGTGTGTGTGTGCGCGCTCAGCATGCAGGTGCCCACAGAGGCCAGAGGTTTGGTACCCTGGAGCTGGAGTTAGATGTTAAATGCTGAACACCTCTCCAGCACCCAAGTATTTCTAGTCCAGCTTTTCNTAGTCTTTGCCAGAGACTCCCCTTTAGCCCATTCTGCCTGGCTTCTCTTGGCCCAAGGCATGGGGAGGGGGCGCTCAAGTAACAGAAGGGGCTAATAATTAGCTTCCCTGCAGAAGGAGGATAAAGTTCAGCCCAGCTCCTTGCTCTAGTTATCTTCAGGTGTCATCTGAACTCCCAGGTCCTAGACCTAGGCAGACCTAGAGTCTGCGCTGTAGGGTGATGCCCTAGTTTCTAGAGCCTGAGCTGTAGGGTGATACCCTAATTTCTGGTCAGTGGTACTGCCAGTCCCTCCCATTGGTCATCCCCAGTGACCACAGCTGCAAGCCAGGTTTGGAGTTTATAAAATCTGTTCCGAGCCAGCGGGTTGCAGCCAGAGCTGCCAACAAGTTCAGAGTTCAAGTCCTCCCACCCCCCAAGGCTGTTTCCCAGTGACAGCTTCCAGAGCCTCCCACAACTACCAGGAGCTGCCAGAGCCCCAGCCAGGACCTTTCCCTGCCATGTGGAGGAAGGTAGTGGGGACACAGACAAAGGTGATGATGCACAGACGCCCAAGTGGAGAGTCACATCTCGGTCTCAGCCAACAGACTGTCCCCTAGTCCTGATGTCATTAGCACCATCTGAGAGCTGGGATCTGTGGAAGGGCAGAAGGATGTTCAGCCACCAGTCATTCCATAGCATCACAAATAATGAAAGCCATGGCCTGGTTTCCCAGCTTCACCCCCTTGTGCCAAGTCTTCAGACCTAGCTCTCCTCCATTCTCCAGGTTCTTACCACTGGGGCACATCCAGGAGCTGCCACCCCGCTGGTGGGCAGCAGGCTCCCGCCCTCTCCCCCATTCCTGTGTGTCAACAGCCCCTCCTGCGACCTCTTCCTCTTCTTCCCCCTCAGAGAGGAGGTCACAGATCTGCTGCTGCAGCTCTGGGCTAATGCTGTTCTCAGCCAACACCAGGCTTCGCAAAGCTGTTGGGTAATTTTCTACCATGTCCAGCAGGGTCTGAGGAATGGAAGGGCACAGGAAAGAATAAACACAGGAGAGATGTGGCTCAGTGGTTAAGAGCAATGGCTGCTCTTCCTAAAGACCAGGGTTCAAGTCCCAGCAC
Organism: Neotoma lepida; assembly: GCA_001675575.1. Classification (NCBI taxonomy): domain Eukaryota; kingdom Metazoa; phylum Chordata; class Mammalia; order Rodentia; family Cricetidae; genus Neotoma; species Neotoma lepida. The sequence continues at coordinate 831,535 of LZPO01116605.1, read as the reverse complement.
CCACACTCGAGCTATAACTCCAGTTGCAGGGGATCTGATACCACCTTCTGGCCTCCTTGGGCACCNCAGACATATAGGTAAAACATTCATGCACATAAAATAATAAATATTATAAAATTAAAACAACACAATTTAGGCAGCCCTTGGATCCAACAGGCCAGCCCTTGGGTCTGTCCCCAGACACAATGATTATTTCACACTTTCCCCTAGCTTGTCTCCAAAACATGATGGCCTCTCACCTGAGCTGACTGGTTGGTGAGCCCTGTGCCCTCCAAGTCTAGGACTTCTAGGGTACGGCTTGAGGCCACAGCTACAGCCAGCATCCCTGCCACATGGTCACCTAGGGAGACAGCACAAATTCTCGGCCATCTGAGATAACAGAGGTCTGTTAATCCTTAGTCCTGGTCAGGACCATGATGCCTGGTCAGGAGACACAGGTGAGTGGCCAGGAAGGGAGTGNNTGGAGATGAAGCAAGTCAGATCCACGGGTTCTGATTGAGGCTTTAACCTACCTGTTGGTCATCTGGTACTCCACAAAGGATGGCTCTGTTATGAGACCCCTGGGGGTTCTCATCATCTTCCCTCCATCTTCCNTCCTTTGAGTGGGGGTTACTATGGCAACTGGTGGTCTGAGGGTTTTGGATAGGGCAGGAGCAGTGAAAATTGAAGAGAATGGTCTTAAGCTCACCCAGGGGGTTGTAGTCCAGGTTGAGGACTCGGACTTGGGAGCTGTGGGCCACAGCAATGGCGAGGCGGCTCCAGCCCTTAGGGGTGATGCCAGGGTTGGCACTCAGTGTTAGCTCCTTCAAACCTAGGCAGCAGCATTAGTGAGAACCAGAATGGGTAGAGTCAGTCCCTTCTCTACCCTGTGTCTATGGGGTTAGCCTAATGGCTGGGAGACACCTTGCCCCCAACCACGGTAGTCTGGAGCAAATAGGGACCTACTCACTCCTCCCCTGCCTGGGTCACCGTGTTTCCACTTGGCTCAGTCCCTAAGTTTCTCCCTTCCTGAGGATGGTAAAAAGGGATTCTTGCTGTACCCTCCCAGCGCTTAGCACTGGGCCACACCCCCTCCTCCGCATTCACCATCAGTCACACTAGCCCATGCACTCAGTAGGGCCCTGCTCACCAGACTTGGCCCCATCTGGAGGGAGGAGGCCACAGATAAGGTTGATGGCTTCATCACCCAGCATGCAGTCCCCCAGGTCAAGAGCCACAAGGGCAGGGTGGAGAGCCAGGGCTGGGTTCAGCAAGGCAAGTCCTGCGTCTGTCAGTGGGCTCCCATGCAGGCTGAAGGTTGAGATGAGATTAATTATGAATCACCAGCCTTATCTGTTTGGGAAAGCTGCCCCTCCCCGAGACAAGATTGGGAAGGGAAAATGGAAATTCTAGATTTGAAGGAGTACGATGGAAAGGGAATTNGGTTTCTTTTCTGGGGTAGGAACTGGTAATGAGAACATTGCACAAGGAAGGGTGTGTGGATAGTGGGCTCGGGAGCCAGCACACATGCTCACGGGTCTCTGAGATCCTTCAGTGGCTAGGGCTGGAAGGGCTGGGCTGTAGNCTCCATGGGAGGTGACCCTTCCTCAGAAATGAGGGGCTTCACAATGAAGTAACTGGGGGGTGGGGTGGGGAGGAACGACATTCCCTACCAGGAAGGGCTAAGCATCCCAGCTCTCCTGCGGGTCTGAATGTGGAGCAAAGTCTAGAAACGATCCATGTTTCTGGGAGGGTGTGGTGGACCCAGAAGAAAGATGAGGTGTGCATTAGAGGTTGGGACGGTGGGAAAACAGGTACTGGAAGGTAATGTGGAGATACAGGAGGTGGTAGGGGGTGCAGTAGCCGGGACCCCCTTGCGAGGGGACACACTCACAAGAGGGACTGGATGGAGCGGTTGGTCCGTAGCGCTTCCGCCAGCTGCTTGATGCGGCTGGGGCTGGACACGACGCCCAGGTTAAGGTTGAGCTGCGCCAGGGACGTGGCTCCAGCTAGGGCCCGGCAAATGCGGCCGAAGTCGCGGTCGCACAGGCGACAGCCGCGCAGCGAGAGCAGGCGCACCGCGTTGTCTCGCAGGCCGCGGCAGATGTCCCGCACCTCGGCGCCTGACAGCGGCTCCCCCGAAATCTGGATGGAGCTGGGCAGCATGGTCCCCACGACTGGGCCTTGGGGGCTGGCGCCGGTGTCCCGGCCTGGGCAGAAGTTGGCCCGGTTGCGGGCGGGGGCGGGGCGGGGACTGAGGTCGCGGTCTCGGTTGGGGTCGCAGCTGGAGCGAAGGCGGAGGCGGAGGCGTCAGAGGCTGCGGCGGAGCTGAGGCAACCGCGGCTGTGGCGGCGACGAAGCGAGCCCGGGCCGCGGCGGGAGCGAAAGCAGGCGCGGGTCCGGGATGCGGAGGCGCCGAGGCGCGGGGGCGGTGGCGGCCCGAGGACAGAGCTGCAGCCGCCCCGCGCTGGTCCTCTCCCTCGCGGCTTTGGAGGCCGCGCCCGCTCTGCCGGCCCCCGGGCCCGGCAGTACGGCTCGTGGGGACAGCCGGGGCGGGATGCAGCTCAGCTTCAGCTGCTGCGCCGGAGCAGGCGGCGAGTTCCTATGGCAACAGTTGCGTCACTGGCTCTCGCCCCGCCCCCCCCGCTCGGCATGGACCACGAGGCCAGCGCGCGATGCGTATCTTAGGGTGAAGAACTAGGATCCGAGGGCTTGACAGCGTGAAAAGAAGGTAGAGGGATGCAGCATCACGTGGGGAGGGTGGAAGCAAGTCACGTTGAGACCACCTTTGATGCCATTTCGGCTCCTTTTACTTATTCTCCGGTGCTTCTCCATTCTTAAGGTCTAAATCCCGAGATTCCGCGCCTTCTCCAAGACCCTGGACAATCAGTTCTGCTTGGAAGTCCCTAGGCCCTTTAATCAGTGCCGCGCCCCGCCCCCATGTCCCAGTGACGCGAGGCGTAGCATGCGTGGGGATTCCGGTCCACCGGGACTTCCCGGGACAGAATCCCTAGGGTAGGGCAGGTGAACCAGACTTGAAGACGTTTTAACATCCAGGAGAATGGGATTGCCAAAATCAAAGGGCTTCAGATCACCCCAAAGCCATAGGAATGGGGTGGGGAGGGAGCTTGTGAAGTGGCTGGAATACAGTGAAGCTGAATTTTATCCCTATGATTGCTATCCCCATGGGGGCTTCATTTGTGCAACAGGGCAGTGTAATAGGAAGAGGAAGTGTCGATTCCCCCCCCCCCTTTAAAAAAGTTAGCTAGAAGCCAGGTGGTGGTGGCGTATGCCGTTAATTCCACGGAGGCACAGGCAGGTGGATCTCAGTAAGTAGACTGGTCTACAAACCGAGTTCCAGGATAGACAGATGGGAACTGAACCCAGGTCCTCTGCAAGAGCAGCGCACTCTTAACCACTGAGCCATTTCTCTAGGCCCTAGACTTTATTTTTAATTATGTGTATGCATGTGTCTGTGCAGTGAGTACAGGTGCCCTCGGGGATCAACGGAGCTCCTGGAGCTGGAGTAACAGGCAGTTGAGAGCCACCCACAAAGGGTGCTGGGAATGGAACTTAAATCCTCCCAAAAAGGCAGTGTTCACTTTTAACCAGCACCCTGAATTTACTTTTTGTTGAAACAAGGTCTCACTGTGTGGCTGACTGGTCTGGAACTCACTTTGTAGACAAGGCTGGCCTTGAAGTCACAGAGATCCACCTGCCTCTGCCTCCTGAGTGCTGGGATTAAAAGGAATACAGCCTGAATTTACTTCTTCAGTGGAGGTTAAAGGGTAGTATTGCTTAAATATATTACTTGGAGGGAGGACAGGAAACTAAAGCCTCAGTAAAACCATGTTTGGCTTCAAATGTCAGCTCTATGTGGACATTACCTTGGTGACCCAGGTGCAGAAGGTCCTTGTAATGACCTAAGTGTCAATTTTTGTTCATTTGTCATTGCTGCTTTGGCTTTTCAAAAGGACAGCCAGCCTAGACTTAAGCCTGGTGTGCATCTCTATGAGGACTGTGGTTCTCATGCTTGGGGCTTGCCTGCTGCTCTGTGGGTCAAGTATCTCCAGCCCTCAGGGACAGTTTCTATAATCAGCTGCTGCCTTCTAAGTAGGCTGCCTGTCCTTCCTTCATTCTGCCTGAGTGAGGGTACACAAGGCATATAGCATTACCGCTGCTGACAGAACAGAAATGTGGATCAGAAGTAGGGTGACAGGAGAATGGCTGGAACAGGAGCTGGAGTTCCAGACTTCAATCAATATTTTAATTACCAAGTCTATATTTAGCAAGACAAGAGGGGAAGGGAGAGAAAAAAGGGGTAGGTGGTGAGGGCCTCAGAAGAGCTGACCCATATTTTGCACCTGGCTGCAAAGGTTTGCAGTCCTGGCCAGGAGTTCCTGCCCTTGTGCCTTTCAGAAGCCAANACCTGTGCCAAGGAGGTGTTTAGGCAGCAACAGCTCAGTGGTTGCTGCAGACCTCATCAAAGAGACACATGTCCTCAGTACTGTCCTTTAATCTTCCTCTGCTCCAGAGCTGGGGGAGTCAGGGCTGGCCAAGGATTTCAGGTAGGGTCAGTGTGACTGCAGGGTCACTGCTATTGCCTTGGCGGTGGCATTGACTACAGTGACAGGAAGCCTGGCAGCAGGGAGCACAGCAGGGATGTCTCTAGGGACCCTCTGCATAGGTGGGACATTGGGGCCCTCCAGAGTGTCCAGGATCCCTAAAGAAGGAAGGATAAGGATGAATGAGAACTGGCTGGGTAGACCCCCAGGTCAGCTCATCCAGCCCAGGCCCCCACACAGGCCCTCCGGCCACTTACCCTCCACCACCTTGTGGTAGGCAAAATGCAGATAGAGCAGGAAGAGCATGTGCAGTGCAGCCAGTGTGCCACAGAGGAGCAGCCGCTGGGTGGGGCCTACAGTCCGTGACACCAACACCGCCACCTAGGGCCATAGGTATACAGTTCAGAAGGCCTGTTTTCAAAGGGACAGATGGAGAAGATACCCAGGACAGAACCTGTTATGGGGTGGAGAGCAAACCTGCTCAGCTTACCATGCGCAGGGTGGAGAGCCCACCCACCAGCAGCCAGAAGAGATAGAAGAGGGCATGAAGGTGAATATTATAGGTGATGAACAGGACAATACAGTGCCCGAAGAGGCCATAGCCCTGGGAAGAGAGATGAGAGGATCATCACTTGGGCTGGAGTGGCCTTTGGCCCCTTGGTGGGGTGTTCTGGCCTGCTCCTCCCACCCCAGGGCCACAGATTCCTGGAGAGCAGCAGACCAAGGCCTTACTTATCTCCCTGCCCACTCCCGGGCTCAGCTCCTTACCAGCAGTGCCAGCATCTGAAGCATGGTGATTTGGGCATTGCACAAGTAGGCAAGGAAATAAATGAAGGACGAGACACCCAGCCAGTATCCGAAGCAGGTGCCAATGGCTGTGCCCATCAGGGTGCCCTCACGCTGTGGGGTGAAGGCTCTGCTTAGGGCGAGACACCTCTGATCTCAGCCTCCCCAGGGCTTTCTGCAGGGGCTGCTCCTGTCTCACTCNTCCATCATAGCCTCAGGCAGTTTGCAAGCTACATCAGCCACGCCCCCTCCCCAAGGCCTGTGTCCTGCTTACGATAATGGTATCGGAAGTCTTCATCCCATGCAGGAGGATGGCAACCAGTGTGAAGACCAGCATGAGAGGCCCATAGAGCTCACCTGCGACTTTCTGTTAAGACATAACACATTCAGACTGGAGGCTGCAATGCCTTTTCTCTTCACACCTTCCCAGGCCTGGCCTGGTGGCCCACCCTCTACCGGGATGCCTCCCCCTCTTCTGCAGACATGCNTTTCCCTAGTCACCTGGGGGAAGTTGACCATCTTGATAGGGATCATGGACTCCAGGAGCCTGGAGAGGAGAGGAGAGATGAGAGCAGAGCAGCACTATGCTGAGGTACTGGAGGGCAGGGTCTGACTCTTATTCCTGTCCTACCTACATACTGGATGAGAGGGGAAGGGGGAGGGGTAAAGACAGGGAATGAAAAAAATCACCTTGAGGAAGGACAACTCTCTGAGGTGAGTGGAGTAGCAGCTATTTTGAAAACTTGGAGAGACTTGAGGATTTGACCATTTACCTACATGGCCTATAGCAGGTAGGCAAACATCAGCAGAAGGTACCCAAACTGTAGAAGCCCTGGGAACAGTGCAACTACTGAGGGAGGCTCCTGACTCTTTCTGATTTCTATTCTTCCAGGCAGTGAGCATTTTCCTTGAAAAATATACTTGAAGTGGTATGAAAATGCCACATAGAATAAAAAGAGATCATTTCTCTCTTTGCCTATGGCTACTATATCTTCAGTTATTCTTGTTTTTTTTAGCAAGGTTTCTTAGATTATTCTTTTTAATTAAGATATTACTTCCTCTGGGAAGCCTTCCCTTTTGAACCTTGCAGCCTTTCAGAGCTCAGGTGTCCCTCTTGTGTGTCCCATAGTTGTACTGGAGTACTACGCTGTGGCTGCACTCAATAGCAAGGCTCTGCCTATCTTCACCAATGAATCAGATATCATAGAATAAAAACTCAGTGTAGAGTGGCCCCAGGTTTTCTATCAGCACCGGTNAGAGGATGAACAAAGAACCAAGCCAGGATTGAATCCAGTTCTTGCTGTCTCTTATACACATCTAGATGTGTATAAGAGACAGGGGTACACAAGGCATATAGCATTACCGCTGCTGACAGAACAGAAATGTGGATCAGAAGTAGGGTGACAGGAGAATGGCTGGAACAGGAGCTGGAGNGCTCCTGAGGAGACCGACTCAGGAATAAGAATGTATTGCAGTTTGAAGAGCCACCTGGTAGAAGGAGGTAGAGCTGTCTAGGAGCCCTGGCTGAGACCAAGGGGGAGGACTGAGAACAAAGCAAGGCTGTGTGAGCCAGCGAGGTGTGGAGGGAAGATGGGTGCCACACTAGACAGAGGACACAGCCTATGTGCTTCCACCATGTCGTATTCAGCAACAGTTTGGTGACTAGGGCGATGGGGTTACAAGTAGGGGAGCCTACCAGAGCTTAGGGNTCAGTATCTGACTGTAGGCTGGATGAGGGACAGGCTCTTCTGGGAAGGCTCCTCACCTGCTTCGGACCTGGGCAGGCTCCACATCAAAGTAGGGTCTCAGGATGTCGATGTTGGCATACAAGCTGAAGGCCCTGGAAGCTTGTCTCTTCCCTGCCTGCCACATCTGAAGGGAGATGGGTATTAGGAAACTCTTGGCTCTAGACTGTTACCCAGTCTCTGCTAGATTTCTATGTAATTCTAACTGGAAAACCTACTTGGGACATACATGGGTCCACTTCCCCATCTGCTTACCTGATCAGCCACCTGCCGGCTCAGCTGTCCCTTAAAGCCTTTCATGCCAAGGAACTCCCCATCCTCTTCCTCTGCAGCAGCTGCATCAGCATCTACTTCTTCCTCACGCAGGCGCTGATGCAGCTCACCCATATCCTCGAAGCTGGAGCCTGAGGTATCATCCATGTTCTCCATATCAATCACAGCTGAGCCCCCACCCTGTGAAGACAACGGTTCCTAGAGTGAGGGGCCCTTCTGTCGCATCCTTCTATTCTCTGCTCAACTCANGGTTTGAGGCTTTGCTCTTGCACTGATGAGGATATTGGAATTGGTACCCATACTCCTTCCTTTCACTGCTGGCACAACTCTTGGTCGCCACACTTTTGTAGNTCAGCAAACATACTACTTATCTGCAACTCACGTTGTTTTCCTACTTTCCCTCTCAGTGCTTCAAAGTGCTGCACAAGAGCATCCCTCTGCCTTCTCCGATCCTCAAACAAGCCTATGCTCACAGTATATCTTTGGGGAGTGCCAGCGAATCCTATCCTCTAGCCGTACACTATGCCTGACCCAGACAGACCTTCCAACCTGTCCGCAAAGCTNCGGGCAGGCACAGAGACCCCAGGCCCGCTGGAGCCTTAGCCTGGCCCTTTCACGTCAGCACAAGCCCCGCACAAGCCCCGCAGACTTTCGCGTGGAAGACTCAGAGCTCAGAAGGTGTTGCAATGGAGCCGACTACCAGGCCGCGAGAGAGAAGAGCAACCACACTTGGGGCGGCCGCAAGCCCGGGGGCTGCTGGTAGCCGGAGCTCCCAATACCTGGATGTTTTCTTCGAAGCCTCCCCATTCCGGGCCAGCTCCATTTCGGACGCCGCTGGCCGGCGCCGCCGTAGCCGCCATGTCCCTCGAGGCTTTCCGTCGCTGAAGCTCGCGCGCGTGGGAATAGTGTGAGACCTGAGCCTGAGTGAAGAAAACGTCCAGGGAAGAGAGAGGGCGAGGTAGTATCAGCCGGAATGCAACACGGAGAAACCCGGATGTTTGGCCCCAATTGACGTCCGGAAGTGAGGGACGTGGACGGAGGCGGGGCATGATATCGCGACATTTACGAGTTCAGGAGGCGGGGTGTTGCCGCGGAGACGGCGACGGGCCTCTTGTACGCATGCGCGGATCTGGAGGCTTCCCTTGCGGCGAACGGTGGGAAATGGCGGCGGCTCAGGCCGTGGAGGAAATGCGGACCCGCGTGGTTCTAGGAGAGTTCGGGGTTCGCAATGTAAGCTCTGATCTGAGCTCAGGCGAAATGAAGGCGGGACAGGGAGGAGGATGGGGCTGGACCTCACTGCCCTTCCGTGAGCAGATCTCTGTTTGTTCTAGGTCCATACCACTGACTTCCCCGGTAACTATTCGGGTTATGATGATGCTTGGGACCAGGACCGCTTCGAGAAGGTGCGTGGGGCTGGAGGTGTCCGGACAGCTTGAGGGGCCAGACCTCACAAGTTGGTTTTGGGGTTGGGGGTCGTACATTGAGCCATGTGCTAGGTGCTCCGAGGACGGGCCGTCAGACACGGCTCCTCGTCCTGGAACAGGTTCTTCACTCTCGGTGCGGTAATGGACCACGCAAACAAATGATNCCAGAATAGTGAAAGAGCGGTGAGGATGGCTGGGATGGGGTAGGGGAATCACGTAGATGCACTTAATCCAGCCAACTGGAGGGACGTAGTTAAGGGTCAGTGAAGGAAGTGACATCTGAATTAAGCTTTCAACTTTAAATAAAAGCTGATCAATGAAGGCCTAATTGGAGCGTTATTATAAACGCTTGTGTCAGGTTTGCTCTGAGCCTGTTCCAGCAGTTCGTTATTGTCAGATGTCAGTACGTCGGCATGAGTGGCAGACAAGATTGGGGTGTATCTTAAGCTCTGCAGATTTAATAGAGAGCTTTTCTTGTTTGTGTTTTCAAGATTCTCTGTATATCCCTCGCTGTCCAGAAACTCGCATCTGCCTCCCGAGCACTGGGATTAAAGGTGTGCGCTACCACGCCCAGCTTAAAGAGAATTTTTCAGTAGACGAAATTTTGCTGCCTTAATAGCTGGGAGGGGGGCTGGAGAGATGGCTCAGTGGTTAAGAGCACTGCTCTTCCAGAGGACGTGGGTTCAGTCCCCAGCACCCACATGGCAGCTCACAACCGTCTGTAACTCCAGTTCCAGGGAATCTGACACCATCATACCAATGCACACAAAATAGTTTAAAAAAAAATAGCTGGGAGGGAATGAAATCTGGAAAATCTGCTAGATAAGTGTATAGGAGCTGAGATCGAGGTCATGAATGAATTCCACTGGTAGTGGAAATGGAGCAGAAAGAATGAGAACTAACAAGTAGTGTCATTGCTTTGGTGAGGGCTGTGTGAAAAAGGATCTTGTGATTCTTGGAACTTCAACATTTTGGGGGGGGTATGTGTTTGCCTGTATGTGTGCACCATGTGTGTGGCTGGTGACCCGGGAAGTCTGAGGAGGGGGTTAGGTCCCCCAGAACTGGAGTTACGGATGGTTGTGAGCCACCATGTGGGTGCTGGGAACCAAACCCAGTTCTGCAAGAGCAATGAACTGCCCTTAACTGGTGAAGCCATCTCTCAGGCCCCACTGGAGAACTGTATTGATGGTTGATTGTGTCATTTGATAAACAGGAGAACAAGAGCGACAATACATTCAAATTCCTGTGTGTGAAGTGGACAGGTCAAGTGGGTGATGTTTGACGTGAGATAAAAAGTGAAACCAAGNTTTGGGAGTTGCCGAGTAGTTGCCTAAGCCAGGAGTGTGGTTGAAGTCACCCAGGAGATTAGAGCCTGGGACAGAGTGACATTTACAGGGTGAGTGGGAGAGAGAATTTAGANGGAGTGTCGGATAAGAGAGCTAAATTGGTGTTCAGAAACCAAGGGAACAGAGTTTGAAAGAAAGAGGGATTAAGAAACTAGAAACAACAAAAACACAGGATTATTAACTGGTCTAAGAGGTGTGGGAAGTTCTTCTCTTCAGTCCAGCAGCGTCTGTGGGTTGTTTGTGTGGAGCCGTATTGCTTAGGGTCTTCAACTTCAGACAAAACTGAGAAGCCAGACATAGTAGTGTACACATTTAATCCTAGCACATAGAAGACAGAGGTAAGTATTTCTGTGAGTTTGAGGCCAGCCTCGTCTACATAGAGAGTTCATTCAGGACAGCCAGGGCTATCTATATAGGGAAACCCTGTCTTTAAAAAAAAAAGGAAGAAAGAGACAAAACCAGGCAGGCTTCCTATAAAACTCAGGAGTGGGGCTGGAGACAAAGGTCTAGTGATCATCTGGGCAGAGGGATGTTTTAGGATGAGAGGGTGGAAACACTGAGAGGCATTGCCAAGGTGGTAATCACAGAGGGAGGCATGAATTACACCAGAGAAACAGGTGGTCATTGGGTTTTTTTCTCTCTCTAGAATTTCCGTGTGGACATAGTACATATGGACGAAAGTACACTGGAGTTCGACATGGTGGGGATTGATGCAGCCATTGCTAATGCTTTCCGGAGAATTCTGTTAGCTGAGGTAGTAGAAGATGTGCTGAGAGGGCTGGAGTGGGGAAACTATACCATCACCTCATTTGTAGAAATGTTCCCCAAAGCCATTGCTCCCGGGCAGGTGGGATGGATCACAGCTCGAAGATGAGCAGTGACTACATAGTGAAACCCTGGCTCAAACATCTGAGGAACAAAGTAAAAGCNCTCGCTCTCTTACTTTCCCAGGCAGGGAGGTAGAGATCAGTTGGATGATTCTGCTTTCTTGGACAGGTGCCAACAATGGCTGTGGAAAAGGTTCTGGTGTACAATAACACGTCCATTGTCCAGGATGAGATCCTTGCTCACCGTCTGGGGCTCATCCCCATTCTTGCTGATCCTCGTCTTTTTGAATATCGGAACCAAGGTGAGGCTGAGATGAGATTCTGAGTTAAGTGGAGGAACTGTTCTGAAGTAGATTGTNGGCTCACATCCCAAGTTTANTAGTGTATGACCTTAGTCCAGGTACATTTTGTACACTGGCTNTCATCTGGGAGAACACTTGCCCTTGCCTTAACTTTGTCTATATATACATAAAGGCTTTCAGCATAGTGCCAGCACTCAGATGTATTTTAGTTCTTTTCAAAACTGTGTGCATGTACACACGGGTGTGGAGGTCAAAGGACAGGTTTTTATGTGGGTCCCAGAGTGAACTCAGGTCTCCAGGTTTGCTTGACACCTTTACTCTGTGAGCCTTCTTGCCAGCCCCTGTTATTAGAGCTAGGGCCAGGCATGGTGCACATCTTTACTCCTAGCACTGGCAGCTGCAGGGTGATCTCTCCTGAGCTCAATCAAGGCCAGCCTGCTCCACATAATGAATTCTAGGACAGCCAGGGCTATCAAAACCCTGTCTCAAGCACAACAAAACCCTGCTTCTTCACTTGTACAGGGGAGGAGGAAGGAACAGAGATAGACACTCTGCAGTTTCGGCTGCAGGTCAGGTGTACCAGGAACCCCAGTGCTGCTAAGGATTCCTCTGACCCAAATGAACTCTACGTGAACCACAAAGGTGAGCAATGGTAAGGAAGAGGACAGGCTGATGGGTGCTAATTTTAGGATCTGGGATTTTCTGACATATTTCCCTCCAGTATATACCAGGCATATGACATGGGTCCCCTTGGGAAACCAGGCTGATGTCTTCCCGGAGGGCACAATTCGCCCAGTGCATGACGACATCCTCATTGCTCAGCTGCGGCCTGGCCAGGAGATTGACTTGATTATGCACTGTGTCAAAGGCATTGGTGAGAACCCAGTCTGCCCTGGGTGGGGGCAAGTCTGATTGCAGTAGTGCATAGTGTAGCCAAGGAGCTCAACTGGGGTGTTACATTGGCAGGCCAATGTGCTTCTGTTGTCCCTGGCATAGGAGAGTAACAGAATTTCTCACAGGCAAAGATCATGCCAAGTTCTCACCGGTGGCAACAGCCAGCTACAGGCTCCTGCCAGACATTACNCTGCTTGAACCTGTGGAAGGGGAGGCAGCTGAGGAATTGAGCCGGTGCTTCTCACCAGGTGTAATTGAGGTGCAGGAAGTACAAGGTATGGTGTTTGGTGTTCAACTCAAGTTGAAGACTTGAGTATATTTTCTTTGAGGATGGCAGACTTAAGCTAAGGTGTAACGTTTTCTTTAGGTAAAAAGTTGGCCAGGGTTGCCAATGCTCGGCTGGATACTTTTAGCAGGGAGATCTTCCGGAACGAGAAGCTGAAGAAGGCTGTGAGGCTTGCCCGTGTTCGGGACCACTATATCTGTGAGTGGGGGTGGATTTCAACTAGCCCGTAGGAAAAGGTAAATCCTGCCAGGGCTAAAGTGTCTTTTTGGTCCCTAGTTTCTGTTGAGTCAACTGGAGTTTTGCCACCAGATGTGTTGGTGAGTGAAGCTATCAAGATACTGATGGGGAAGTGCCGGCGGTTCCTGGATGAACTAGATGCGGTGCAAATGGACTGAGGCTTCTATAGCACTTCTGGGATGGCCTGGCTGCTCCTGGATCCAACCTCTCCCCACTGCACTGCTGTGCCCAGTGTGACTAGAGGTCCAACTGCAGTCTAATTTTCAGTCAATACATTTTATTAAATGTGCCACAGACTAAGACTTATGCCTTTGTAAGGCCTTTGATGTAAATAAATTGATATCCTAGCAAAATTTTTTTTTCAGAATTACTTTTGTCTAAAAATAAGGAGCCTTGCCTCAAAGAGGTTGACTTAACAACTAAGGACCAAGCAAAGGTGTGTAGGTCCTAAAGCTGTCTGAGATAGGCCAAGTTACAATAGCTCTGGGGATGTGCTGCTTACACCTCTGTCTCCTGGGCTTCCAGTGAAAANGGTGTCTTTAGCTTCAGCCATGTTGCCACTGACAGCTCCATAGAAGATAGCCATTTCCTTNGGGACAGACTTGGGGGGCCAGGTGCCAGGTTTTGGTGGTCACAGATAGAAACCTGACTGCCTAATAGCTTGGCTGGCCCATCAACAGGTTTTCCTGTTTAGTCCCCCTAACAGGGAGTCACTGGTCTGAAAAAGGAGGATTGGCCCTTTCTGTATGAAACGGAGATTTTTACTGACATGCAGATGTACTTTTGAGTTAGCGTTTCTACAAAAGGTTCTAGAAACAATAGAAAATTTCTAGCATGAAGTCATAGGATGTTAAAAATATTACAACATAATAAATACAACTACATCCTCCACAGCCCTAACCAGACAGTAGGCAGCTATCAAGTTTGGAGGGAAACACTGAATTCACCTTGACAACCTGTAGACTCCAAGCACCACGCAATGAGGGATGGCCTTGTGCTGCTGTAGACAGTGACCTGGCACTCTAGTTCCCATCTCCCAGCCTAGCTATGTGCCTGCAGCTTGCACCAGGTCAGAGTGAGCCTGTCAGAGCACAGACACACAGGTTAGATCTGCCTTTCCTAACAGGCAGGNCCAGGTCTCTCACCCATCTTGCTTTGCTTGTGTCCCTTCCAGGGAGAAGCAGCCCTTGAGAAGAATCATCGGAAACTTTCACAGGCACCTGGACTTAGCTAGTCCCAGGACAGTGGCTTTGCTAGCTTGCCAGATATGAGATTAATTGGTCTGGATGCGATTGGTGTCATGTGATACTGAGTAGGCCCTGAGGGGAAACCCTTGAGGGTCACTCATAGGAGGGCAAGATGTGTATTTTAAAGAACACGTTAGACTAAACTTTGCCCAGCTCTTGTCCTGTGCATACTGTGCTCCGACCTTAGCAAAAGCCTGTACCATGAATCCCAAGTGACCAGATTCTTGCTTAAGATAAGGATGAGAACTGGCTTAGTATGGTTCAGCACGTAGCACCTAGGCCAAACATGCCTCCAGGAGTAGAGAAGGATCCCTGTCAGCCCAGCAGCAAGGGGCTCGAGTGAGTCCCTTGTAGTCCAAGAGAAATTGGCTGAGCTCTTGCAAGTCTGGTCAGTGGTGTTGGGCACAGCACCTCATCCTGTCCATGCTGGTGTAGCTGCTTTGGGGGAAGGCCATTGTGCTCTAGCTTTTCTTGGAAAAGCCCAAATTGCAAGTTGAATGCCAACTCCCTAGGACATCTGTATGGAATGGTGTAAGTCCTAACTCCCTTTTCTCAATACTTCAGTAGTGACTTGGGCCCCACATAGGGCCCACGCTTCTCCAGCTGGTCCTGGATCTGAGCATCTCCAGGCTGATACGGTGGAAAGTGAGGTGGCAGTACAAGGGCCTAGAGATTAGCTACAAGGGGTAGAAGAGATGACAACAAAGGCCAAAGAAGGATGCCCAAAAGCTTGATTCAGGGTTCAAAGATGGTGGCCAGTCCACCCCCCTCACTGTCCAACACTTCTGTCTCCAGCATTGGTTTTGGTTTTTTGAAAAGCATGGGAAGGTTCTTAATGTGAACTTCTTTTCGGAACTGTTCTCCCAAGGGTTTCTGTAGAGAACAAGAGAAAAGACTGATGGTGGGTCGGGGGACNCCCCACCTTAAACACACACAACAGAACACTCAGTGACTCATCNGGTTTGAATTTACCCACAACAGTCTTAAGACAGCAAGCAACTGTGTGGGGCTGGGAGCGATAACGGATGATGACTTACCCCAATGCAGCCAGCGATGAGACGTTTGAAGTGGTCCTTCCGGCGTTTATCAGCTGCTTTTTGAAGGGAGGGGTTTAAAAGCTTGCAGTCAAATTGGTCCAGAGACTCCTTGTGTATTTCAGGGATCTGCTCCATTACTGCTCTTATCTCTAGGTACCTGGGACGCTGGTTAAGTGGGGAATAAACTCAATGGATATAGGTTTGGCCTGTCACCTTCCCCATTCCATGCCACACCCTCCTCTCAGGGGCAGCATAAGCAGTATGGCAGATGCCTGGGTTTAGGCCACAGCTCAAGATCCTGGGAGGTAAGTTAAGTGAAGCGGCTAGACTGCCAGCCATCCTGCCCTGATGTGCTCTCCACTTACCAGTGTCTCGTATATCTGGAAGGCCAAGTGGACCAGGGAAGCCATGCACCCATCGTGCTGCCCATGCATCTGTAAACCTTTCAGCACACTGGTGAAAAGCCATGTGACAGCATCTGCGAGCAGGGTCCCAGACATCACCTGGGAAGATAGCTGTGCTCAGGAGCCACAGAGCCTCTGAAGGGCCCACCTCCCAGTTCTTCCAACTGACTCAAACTTTGAGAGAGGCAAGGAAGTGGTGGTAGTAAGGACTGACTCTGAACGAGCCCCTATCATGTTCTGTACACTCCATCAATCTCTGGCTATTTTGAAGCTGTAGAGCCTTTAGAAGTTGGGGCCTGACTGAAAGAAGTAGGTCACAGGGTAGGCCTTTAATGGTTATGCCTGCCCCTGTCAAAATCTGTGCTCTCGGCTTCCTCTGCTGAGATATGAGGAGCTATCACAATATGCTCTCGCCACAGTGAACTTAGCCATGCTTTATCCCCTATAGACTGAAATCCCCCTGAAATCAGTTAGTCTATATTAGGTGAATTGAGTCACAGCAATACAAAAGTAACTAGTAGGATATAGGTCTGTAGCCTCAGCTACTCAGAAAGGGGCAAGACTTAAGGCCTCCCTGGGGTTCAAGGAAAGCTTGGGAAATTTAGTCAGACCTTTGTCTCAAAAAAGAAAAGAGACTTGGGGATGTAGCCCAGTGGTGAAGTGCTTGCCTAGCATGCTTGTAGCCCTAGGTCCATCCCCTTCCTGCCCCCCGCAAAAAACCAAACAAACCCATCCCTAAAACAATGAATAAGCTTACTTGTTTGAGGAGAGGCCAGCAGAGCTGTGTGGTTGCCCTCTGACAAGACAGAGTATCCTTCCAGGTCAGAGAACTGAACGCTGTAATTAATAGTGCTGTGCAAATATCCTAAACAGGAAAGGAAGAAAGATAACAATAGGAAATAAATACTGTTCCTCTGATTGCATTATATATCAAGTCAGGACTTTAGTTCCAGCAGCCAGCCTGGGCTACACACTGAGCTCCAGGGGAGCCAGGGTTATGCAGTGAGACCGTGTCTCTTGGGGAAAAGAGTGGTGGTGGTGATTGGGGGGAGTGGGGAGAGTTGTTCATGGGAGGACAGGCAAAAGCTCAGGCCTACAGAGGCCAAATACCAGGCATCTGCAGCAGTGTACCTGACGTTTACTGAGAACATCTGCCCAGAGCGAGGAAGTTGGACTCTGGTCAAGGAGAAAAGGTACCACCTGTCCCCTCTACCCACCTCATGCTTCATCAGGCATTTGCCCAGGTCTGTGAGCTCTGCCATAGATGAAGGGGTTACTTCGGCGGCCATCATCTCTTCATCTGTAATCAATGCAGAACATTAAGCTCCATTCTTTGACAGCAAAGAGGAATACCCAAACGGAATGTCCTCAGCTGGCTGGTATTGAGCAGTACTACACAACCCTCTACCCCAGGCAGGCTGCAGAAGCTCAGGGGTGACACACTCACATACGGATAGTACCCAAGAGCACTGCAGGAGCTTCTGGGTGGTACCTGGCTGCAGACACTAGGATATTTCATATGTGAGTGCCCATGCAGGCATGGGTTCAGTTACTGGAGTATAAAAGAAATAGCACAGTCCTTTCTATGACAGCCTACATAGTGAGGGAGATAGGCAATAAATGAATTTAATAAAAAAAAAAAATGCAGGTGGTTGAAATAAAAACAAAGCAGAGGAAGAGATTACACAGTGCTTGGGCTTGTAATGTTTGGCAGATTAGACATGAAGGCCTCTTGGAAGAGATTCTATATGAGCAGAGACCAAATGAGCAAGAGGTTAGGGTCATGTCTATCCTAGGAAGAAAACCACTTTGAATAGAGGAAACAGCAAGTAGGCCAGCACAAGACTATAGCTAGATATATCCTGGCTCTTTCTCCAAGGTGGAGCCACAGATCACTTACCATCTCCATCCACAGCNGGAACAGCACTGTGGTCGGCAGTCTTCTTCGATACACAGCAGGTCGCTGGAAGAGAGCAGAAGGTAGTATCGACCCACGGCACAACAGTCACCTCGTCAACTGATCCCAGGCCATTGCTGGCCAGATGAAAGCTGGTAGGTAGATACTGTCCAAGGACTAAATTGGCTTCACCATTAGAAGGAGGTATTCTGAGGACCCCAACCAGACTGTGGGTTCCTCTTCCAGTCAGCTAGCTAGGGAGACATTACAGACAACTCTGAGAATAAATGACCAAGGAAGGTGACTGACACATCTTTAANTACTTTGGGAATAAAAAAACCAATACTGAATTCTTCGATATTTCTGAAAATAAAAAATTGATGTCCATGTCTAAGAACTGAACTTTTCCTATCTTGATCAAGTAAGAAAGTTATTGCCAGCATTAATTCAAGTTCCCACTTTGGATCCCTGTCTTCTTATTTGGTACAATTTAGTTCACGACTCAGAACCTGTCTGATTGACTTAAGGACTACTAGCTTCTGCTTGTCAGCCCGAACCTCTGCCACAAGCCTAGCCTGTGTGGGCGGCTGAGTGAGTTGCCACTTACTGATTAGGTCCATGACTTCTCGGGTTAACATCCTCACCAGTTGTTCCTCCAGCATCTCTTGAGACTCGGGGTTGTCCTCTGCAATCTCATCCTCTCCACTGCCGAGAACCAAGGAGCAAGTTCCATGAGAGAGCAAAGGAGGCAAGGACCAGGAAAATGGTGACCCTCACCAGACTCCCCCCACCCCCACCCCCGCCCGGGCCCCAAGCCATTCCTCTTCTGGCTATCCCCAGGGTGTGTTCTAAAGGTACGTCAGAGATGGACAGTAGTCCATTGAGGGACCTTATTTCTTGTGACTCTGCTTGGTTGGATGGAGGGCTCAGGATCAAACTCCAGAGTAGGTTAGGGGAAGGTCCACACAGGAAAGCTTAGTCTCACCATCAGGCCACAAACTGGTAACAGTCTGTCCAGACAAATCACCTCCCATGCAAGCTGGGAATGACTATACCAATGCTATTCTAGCCCTAGGATAGTCAAAACCTTGCCCGACTCAAAGCTGGCTGTTGGCTCACCCGCCAAGGAGTGGTTGGTTATTCCTTACCACAGCGCGCTCCTCTGGCTGATGACGTGCCACTTCTGGGAAAGCCTCTGGAGAAACAAGAGGAAGTGCTAGGACGGAGAGAGGCCGGAGCACATGGTATCCAAGGTCTACTTTCAATTTCTTTGGTTCTTTTTAAGAGGCTCTTACTCTGTAGCCTAGGCTGGCCTAGCACTCCACTATAAATCCCAGGCTGGCCTTAAACTTGTGAGTGACCCTCCTGTCTCAACTTCGTTAGTGCTGGGATAGAGGTGTAAGCACCTACACATAGCTATTCAAGTTTACTTTAAGCAAAACTAGTTACCCAGAAAGAAACTAATTCCTTACATCGACCTAGAGACATTTTCTGAACTGTAAACTGAATTGTACCAAGGCCAAAATATGAAAAAGGAACCTAACACAGGACCTTGAATTAATGTTGGCAGTAACTTCTAGTATGGTCAAAACAGGAAAGAGTTTAATTCTTGGTCATGGACATCAATTTTCTATGTTCAGAAATGCTGAAGAATTCAATATTGGTCATTTACTGTCAATCCATGGTAGTCAGGGATGTGTCAGTCACCTCTCTGGTCATTTAGTCTCCCCCTAGCCACAGCAGACCACCAAATACAGTGGAACAAAGGTTAAGCTTCTGTAACCTTACTCCACTAATGACAAGGACACATATCCAGTCTCTCTGCTTAGATTGATACATTGAGAAGTTTTGGGTCTCTCTGGGCACATCTGTTCTCTGTTGAGCTGGACTGCTGCCTCATTCCAGAGACAAGGACAGACTCGGAGGAAACAGTTCCTTGATCATTTCTTCTTGCAGGAAGATGGGAGCAGAATTTACACTAGAAGGCACCCCACAGTAATGAAGCTGCTTAGTTCTTTGGGGGCTGTTTAACCCACAGCAACAGTAACCTCCTGGGATGATGCTGCACAGCCAGCATGGCAGGGCTGGGAGAACACTATCAGGGGCTTCTTAAGATAAGACTGAAGAGCAGTCATCCACCTCAGTGTGTGTGGTGTNTGTAGTGTTTGCATGGAGTGTCTGCACATATGTGGAGAGGCTGATGTCAGATGGCTTACTCCATCACTGTCCACCTTAGTTTCTGAGTGCAAATTTCCCTGAACCTGGAGCTTACCAATTAACATAGTCTGTCTGGAAAAAGAGCTCCAGGGTTCCACCTATCTCTCTACCTCCCCAGTGCTGAGGTTACAGATGTGTGGCACCACATTTGGCTTTCATGAGTGTTNTGGAGATCTAAACTTAAGTCCTTATGCTTGTGGTCACTTTAGAGACCATCTCCCCAGCCCAGACCATGTATTTAAGAGTGCTCTTTGCCCCACTTCCCTGACCCACTTACCATGTGGAAGTAGGTGAAGAGAGGTCCAAGGATGGGAGCTATCAAGGTTTCATAGTGTTCTGGGGGACAGAAGAGCACGAGGGGCTTCACAAAGACACATGCGACCAGGGTTAAGAAGTTCTAGCACATGAGCAGACCCTTCACTTTACAGCCAACAGACTGTGCTGCTGGGCAGTCTACTACAGGGCTTTTAAGATAAAAATAACATCCTATGATAATAGGAAAAACCGTTCATTGTCCTAGAATCCTAAGCTGAACATATACTCAATTATTTTGTATTTTTAGTTTAACTGTCTTTTCTATTTAGCTGTACATTATGGCCCTGTGTTGCTAAAGGGTAGAAGAATTAGACACCCTCATATAAAAGGGTCCAAAAGATGATGAAATCTTGGGTGTTCCTTTCAAAAGAAAGCAACTAGCTGGGTGTACAAGCATTATTCACCTATAGTTCCAGCTACCTAGGAGGCTAAGGCATGAGGGTCTTATGCCCAGTAGTTCCAGCTCAGCCTGGAGAACAGTGAATTATCACTCAAAGCAAAAATAAAGCCGGGTGTAGGAGTGCCCGGCACTTAGGAGGCAGAGGCTGGTCAAGGCTATAGATAGATAGCCTGTCTCAAAACACCAAAACCCCCAAGTAAATAAATACAAAACAAAAGCCAGCTGGTGGTGAATGCCCAGAACCCCAGCATTCAGGAGGTAAGGCAAGAGAATGGCATGTTTAGGAAGAGCTTAGACTAAATGTATATGAAGTCCCTGGCAAAACCAAACCAACCAGAAAAAGAAAGCACTAAGCAAAATATGGAAAAGGAAATAAATTTAAAATTTTTATATTTCTAAGAAGTAGGAAGACAATAATTTCTACCCAGAGAAAAGCTCAGGGAGTTTTTGTAAGACACTCCACCCTCTCCCTGAGCTGCCCTCCTGTTTTCCCCACTCCTTACTTACTTATTTATTTTAACCCTTCTGTCTGTAAAGAGGTCACGATGCACCTAAGTGTACAGTCCCACCTGGTCCTGCAGTTAAGTTTTCCTTTCATCTGTCCTGTCTCAAATTTTCTGACCTTCTAGGTTACGTAGGGCCATTTCAAGGATATGAAGCATAGATTTGAGCCGGAAGTCAGGAATATTATTCAAGTTGACAAAGGCTGAACCAAGGAGCTGGGTAGCGAGGCCTTCTACAGTGTAGAAATCTTGCTGCATGGAAGGGCCTGCCTTCCCTAGGATATGGTAACTGTAAGGCAAAAATCACTGGTGATAACTAATACCCAATAAAGTAAGTCTTGTGGATTCTTCAAGGTTCTCCAATACTTGGTTAACTGAGGCTACAGCTCTGAATGTGGTATGCATGGGGCCAAGTATCACTAAACCCTACACCCAGGACCCAAAGACAAAAACCTGGCTGGTTGCTTCTCCCTATTCCATGAGGAACAGACTACAAGCACTAAGCAGTCAGAGCAAATGCAACCCCACTTCTCTAACCCTTGGCCTCATCATCATACACTAGAAACACACAGTGGGTATAAACTTCAAGTCCTGTCCAGGACTGCGAGGTGCATGTAACAATGAGGATGTGATGCAGGAAACAGGTTGCTCCCTTGGACTTAACACTACCACCAACTTCCCTCCGACCTCTTGCCTCAGCTCACCTCTAGAATTCTTGATCAAGTCTCTGTGTTGCCATCCCTACAAAATGAACATTCTGGCAAGGGAGCATGAAGCAGCAGGGCTAGGGCCTTACCAGTTTTCATAGAGGATGCCAAAGAAACGCTGCATTCTTTCCAAAGTCGTTTTGTAGACAGGGTGTTCGTTGACTTCCAAGAGAGGCTGAGGTAATCCTATAGACAAATGAACATTCCAGCATCCAGTCTGTGAATATGTGGACTATATTCCAAAGCAGTGGGCCATATAGTCTAATAGATAGAGTACTAAGAGTTTCCCTCTCTGCCATCCTCTCCTAACTGGGTACTGGACCCAAGGCCAGGCACATGCTAGTTAAGCTCTATCCTCAACCCAGTATCTCCTCTTGCATCTGACACAGTTATTTTTTACTGGTTCTTCAAGAAGCAACTTCCCAGATCAGACTCAAATATATCTAGAACCTCGGTGAAAGGCTCTAGCATTTTGGCTAGCATTTCCGGTGTGTATAATGGAGAAACATGGGTCTACCACCTACCTACTACTACTTGCACACTAAACTGAAGGAGGGATTTTTTTTTTAATGTTAACTTTTTAAAATCTTTTTTTAAAAGTTTATTTTTTAAATTTTATTTTACATACCAATCCCAGTTCCCCCTCCTTCCACTTCTCCTGCGCCCCCACCTCCCCCCATCTATTCCTCAGAGAGGGTAAGGCCTCACTTGGAGAGTCAATAATGTCTGGCATACTAAGTTGAGGCAGGACCAAGCACCTCCCCCATGTGTCAAGGCTGAGCAAGGTATCCCACTCTAGGGAATGTGTTTGAAGGAGGGATTTTTTTTTTGTAGAATAATCTTTTTGTACACTGTGAAGATGTACCTTTGCCAAGGTGTCTTCTGATTGGTTTAATAAAGACCTGAATGGCCAATAGCTAGGCAGGAAGAGGTTAGGTGGGACTTCTGAGCAGGGAGAAGAGGAGAGGTTTGTAGGCACAGGAGAGATACCAGAGGAGTCGGAGANGAAACAGGAGGTGCAAGATGGAAGAGAGGTAAAAACTCACAAGACAAAATGCAGATTAATATAAATGGGTTAATTTAAGTTCTAAGAGCTAGTGGGACAAGCCTAAGCTATAGGCCAAGCTTTGATAATTAATAAGAAGTCTCCATGTCGTTTTTTGTGAGGTAGTGGCCCAAAGGAAAATCCCTCTACGAGGATTAATAGGGGAAAAGCTACTCAGAAGACTATTTCAGTTAAGAAGATCGATGACACATGAGCTCTTTCAGCGCCTCTACAAGCTCCACAAATATATTTCCTGACGAGTGGTCATAGAAGGCAGGATGAACTCAGCAAGGAGGCAAAACCTTCTTACCTAATATTGTTGTTTTTTCAGATTCAAGTATATCCAGAACCTTGGTGAAAGGCTCTGCCATTTTGGCTAGAACTTCCGGTGTGTATAAAGTGTTGTGGGTTCTGAAAGAGATGAGGGTGTTATGGAAACATCTAGCTGGTCTTTCGAATAGATTCCCTCACAACATTGCTCACAGCGGGGGGGAAAGAAAATAAAGGATTAAGGATTCCCCAGAGAAAGATGCAGCCTTGAAGCTGTTAACGACATAGCATACAATCCCCACGGCCTAATAACACACACAGTATCACAACAGAGTGACTCAAAATCAAATCCTGTTAGACTTGAGATGATGCATGAACTGATACAAATGTCAGCGACACTGTATGTGCAAAGTGCAGGACAGAGCAATAACCCATCTTTCAATTCTCTGCCTCTATTTTTNGAGCACAGACCTAGTAATAGTCACCACAGCTTCCTAGAGGAACAAAATTCAAACATGTCTCCATCAAAATGACTATGTGTTACTAAGGGATAATAATCAATGACTGTTATTATTTCATGTANTACTGGACTTTGAAATCACTTCAGCTNGGTGTGGTGGTGCACACCTTTAATCCCAGGACTAGGGAGGCAGAGGTAGGCAGATCTCTGTGAGTTAGAGGCCAGCCTGGTTTACAGAGCTAGTTCCAGGATAGTTAGGGATGTTACATAGAGAAAAACCCTGTCTTGAAAAAANGAAAAACAAAACAGCAAAAAGAAATCATTTCAGAGCCAGGCATGGTGATACATATCTTGTTTTTTGTTTGTTTGTTTGTTTGTTTGTTTTTCAAGACAGAGTTTCTCTGTGTAGCTTTGGTGCCTTTCCTGGAACTCACTCAGTAGCCCAGGCTGGCCTCGAACTCACAGAAATCCGCTTGCCTCTGCCTCCCGAGTGCTGGGATTAAAGGGGTGCGCCACCACCGCCCGGCGGTGATACACATCTTTAATCCTAGCACTTAGGAGGCAGAGGCCAGGAGGATCTCTTATAAGTTTGAGGCCAGCCTGCTCTACATATTGAGTTCCAGGACAGCCAGGGCTATGTAGAAAAACCCTTTCTCAAAAAAAACCCAAACAGCCAGTCGGTGGTGGCACACACTTTTAGTCTCAGCACTCGGGCAGTGGCAGAGGCAGTCAGGAGTTCGAGGCCAGCCTGGTTAACAGATCAAGTTCTAAGACAACCAGGACTACACAGAGAAATGCTGTCTCGGAAAAAACAAACAAACAAACAAACAAACAAACAAACAAAAACAACAAAAAAACCAAAGACCAACCAAAACAAACCAACACGCAAACTTCAGAGTGTTTTTCCTTCCACATACTTATAGAGGCTTTTCAAAGCTTCTAAAAAGCCTTAGGTTGCATTCAAGATCCCAGAAGGTGTCATGGTCACAGATGATAGTTCCGTGCATGTCACTGGCTGTGGGACCTTTTACTTCTTTTTGAGATAAGATCTATTCTGGAGGNGAGGCTACCTTTGATCTTTTGCTGATGCTCCTGCCTTACCCTCCCAAGTATTAGAGACAGATGTGCTCCACCATACTTGGCCCCTGCAGACTTCTCAACAGGACAACATGTGGAGATGGAGAGCTGATGCTCATGACACTGACCTTGGGCAGGTCTAGGCTAATGTGAGTCCATGCCTTCATTTTTTGGGGGATGGGATGGAGAAGGGTTGGGGAATGAGCAGGATCTCATATAATTCAGAATGGTCTTAAATTACCTAGATAGTCAGTGCTAGCCTTGAGTGTAGGAATCACAGGCCTGCTACACATGGCTATGCCTTCATTTTACAAGTTTAAAAACTAAAAACAAGCAAGCTCCAATCCACATTCAGAAAACAGATGTGAAGAAAACATTTCAGGGGCTTGTGAAATGTTTATAGCTCAGTAGTAAAGATGCTTGCCATCAAAACTGATGACCTGACTTTGATCCCTGAGACTCACAGGGAGAAGAAGAAAATAACTTCTTACAAGTTGTCCTCTGACCTTCATGGCATGCTTAAGCCTACCTCATACAAAATGAACAAATGTAAAAAGCAACAACAAAGGGATAAAGAGATGGATCACCAGCTAAGAGCACTTGCTGCTCTTAGAGAGGACAGGAGTTTGATTCCCAGTACCCACATGGTGATTAATAACTTCATATAACCAGCTCCAGGGAACCTAACACCCTCTCTGGCCTTTGTGGGTAGTCCACAGGTGGCAGGCAGCAGGCTGTTGGCCCAGAACCAGCTGTATTGTAGTCTGGTCTTGAACTCCTTGTCCTCCTGCTTCCATTTACCAAGTTCTGGGCTTATAGTGTAAAACACCATATCTGCAATATGTCTGTCCTTTTAAACTGAGCACAAACATTCAAACATTTAAAAATCTATTTGTTTAGTCTGGTAGCATACTAAGAACATGATAGTAAGCTAAGATCGTTACTGGAAGTGACCGAAGTATTCAGAATGTGTTGTGGAATAATCTTTTTGTACATTGTGAAGAAGTGTCACTTGGAATGGTTTAACAAAAAACTAAATGGCCAATAGCTAGGCAGTCTACAGAACATAACACTCATATTCCCAAGAGGTGAGGGGTGGGTAGCTTTGTGGTTATCACTTAGGGGGCTTGGTCACAAGTTGTTATTGGTCATGGTCAGGGAGGATACTAACAAAGGAAATTAGATTCAGGGATCTCATTCTGAGAAGAAAAAGGGGGGACATAGAAATGATGGAATAAAAGGGTAGATTATTGTATCTACTTTCAAACTAAAACAACTACTACTAGTCTCAAATATTTTACATTAGTATGGATTTTGTATATTGATACAAATTTAAGGTTATTGTTATTTCTGTCTCTTATACACATCTAGATGTGTATAAGAGACAGATGTATATGTTTCTATTCTTGTTTAAGATATTGTACCTATGCAGCTCATAAAAAATGTAATATAAAGTTTTAGTTCTTAAAAGCTATTTAGAATAATAAAGAAATATAGGTTAGTAGTCAGTCATCTATCTGTCTCTTATACACATCTAGATGTGTATAAGAGACAGATTGTACCTATGCTGTTCATTTGTAAATGTAAAGTTTTAGTTCTTAAAAGCTATTTAGAATAATAAAGAAATATAGGTTAGTAGTTAGTCATCTATAATAATGAAACTTATAGTCAGTCATGTTAGGTATGTTTTCAAGGTCATACAAAGATATTTTAGATAGATAGTCTTCAAAATACTTCAAAGACATACAGAATACGGCATTTAAAATGTTTTGTTAACATAGGGCTTTTCATGACAGTGAGACACATCTGGTCCTGGCAGCACCAATTTACTTCAGAAAAGATGATGGGCATCGAAGAAACTCCATGTGGATATTTCAATGTGGCAAAACTAGCCATTTAGACAAGAACCTGCTCTTGTCTTGACTGCTGACAGTATGCTGTACAAACTGGACAAGCAGGACACAAAGAAAAAAAAGTCTGTTGAACTCTGCCAAGATAAGGCGGGACAATCCTTCAAAATTCCTGTTTCATAGAAAAGTCTGCCAGACATTCTGCAGGACACACAGGAAAGCAACTGCTGAATTTTGCCAAGACCAGGCAGGACAGTCCTTCAAAATTCCTGCTGCATAAAAAAGTCATCAGATATTCTAGGCCTATAGGCTGAAGATGGATGCCCCCAATCTGCAGAAGAACTTGGGTGACTGTCTAGGCAGTCAGATATCTGTCATTTCTATAGGTCTGGAAGTGGCTTGCACTACATTTCCTGTTTACTCAGGTAATATTATATCCTTCTGGGATCTTTGATGAAGTTGAAGACTAGATAATTATAGTTATACTTTTCCTTAATTATAATAGAAAGTAAATTAGGTACAAAACTTTGGACTCACCAAGATAGGATAAATAATGGAGTATTTTCTTTGAATCTGCCAAATACAAATGGACTGGATATTGTAAATGTAATCCTTACTTGATAATTGTTGTTATCATATATAGTTTTACTATGTTAGAGTTCAAACCTTTCCTTTTTTAGACAAAAAAGTGGGAAATCTTGTGGAATAATCTTTTTGTACACTGTGAGGAAGTGTCACTTGGATTGATTTAATAAAAAGCTAAATTGCTAGGCAGAGCTTATGGGGCAAGAGAACGCTGGGAAGAAGGCAGGGAAGCCAGATAGACACAGAATGAATAGGACACAAAAATGGGATAGAAATAAAAGCCACGAGGTAGAAAGTAAATTAATAGAAATGGATTATTTTAAGTTATTAGGAGCTGGGTAGAAATAAGCCTAAACTATCNGCTGAGCTTTCATAATTAGTAAGTCTGTGTCATTTACTGGGGAGCCGATGGTCCCACTGAAAAGGTCTGTCTACAAGAATGGACAAACATGCAGTGTAGGGTACACAGCAGAGCACACTCTTTTGTGTCCTTAAGCTATCATTTCTACTAACTTCTCACCAATGTGTAGAGCAGCTGCCAGTNCTGGGAGCTCCACTCATGGTGAGGGCACACAGTGCAACATCATTACTGTTTCTTTATTTAAAAAAAATTTTTTTTAAAGACAGGGTATCACCATGTATCTCAGGCTGACCTGGAACTTGATATATAGATCAGGCTAGCCTCAAACTCAAGGAGATTCATCTGCCTATACTTCCCAAGTGCTGGGATTAAAGGCATTTTCCACTATACCCGGCTTATTTTAAATGTCTATTGTACTTATTTATGTGGGTGTGTGCATGTGTGCACCATGGACAACGTGTCAAGAGATCAGAGAACAACCTGTAAGAGTCTGGTTCTCATCAGGCAGTGGTAGGGAATGCTTTTAATCTCAGCACTGGGGAGGCAGAGGCAGGCAGATCTCTGAATTCAAGGTCAGCCTGGCCTACAGAGTGACTTCCAGTATAGTCAGGGCTAAATAGAAAAACTGTCTTGAAAAACCACA
>LZPO01116605.1:754349-767871 GCA_001675575.1 Neotoma lepida | reverse complement strand
AGCTCACCGATTCAGCTTAGGCCAGCTGGCCAGCAAACTTCAGGGATCTACCTGTTTCTGCCTCAACAGACCGAGGATTAAAGGCATGTACTGCCGCACCTAGCTTTTTCTGTGGGTCCTGGGGATTCCCAGCTCAGATTTGCTTGCTTGCATGACAAGCACTTTACTGACTGAGCCATCTCCCCAGACCCTCTTAGTATTTAAAAATTTTCGTGTGTGTTTGAGTGTTTTGTCCACATATATGTCTGTGTACCACCTGCATACAATACCCACAGAGTCCAAAATAAAGTGTCAGATCCCCTGGGACTGGAGTTATTGATCGGTGGTTTTAAGCCACCGTGTGGGTGCTGGGAATCAAACCCGGGTGAAATGAGCAACTAGTGCTCTTAACCCTTAACCATCACCCCAGACCCCACTGGTATTTTAATCTATGGAAACTCGATGGTTCTGTTCTAGGTCTTGTTTTGAGATTTCTGAACTGCTGTGTCTGGGACTGAATAATAGCATTTGTCGTCACAAATTTCTAATTTTATGTGTTTATAGCCTACTTCTGTTAAAGTTTGTTATTGTTTGAGATCATGTAATATTTCTGGTTTTGTTTCATTTTCTCTCCCTAACTTTAGAATTATTGCAGTGAGTTATGAAGCTCGTGCATTTGGNGTCACTAGAAACATGTGGGCAGATGATGCTAAGAAGTTATGTCCAGATCTTCTACTGGCACAAGTTCGTGAGTCCCGTGGGAAAGCTAACCTCACCAAGTAAGCAAAAAACATTGTAAAAGAACATAGAGGACTTAGAAAGTGTTTTGTGGGTATGGGAGTGTGGCTGGCTCAGTGGTAGAGTGGGTTGCCTAGTGTTCATTAGATCCTAGGTTTAATATCAAGGGCCACTTAAAAAAAAAGCTACAGGTGATACTCATTACTGCTAGCTTGTTGCTCCTTGCAGTGTACTCAATAAAGTTGTTCAAACAAATTTGAAAATGTTTTTCTATCAGCATCCTGTGTTGATGAGTTAAATATTTTATGTCTGCTTCAGTAACAGTTTTATTATTGCTTTTAAGTTCTTCCCTTTAAGGAACCACTTATTATTATCTTCTTTGTTTAAAAATCGATCGTTATGGGGAAATGAAAGATAGCTCAATAGTTAAGAGGAGGTTCTGCTCTTGGAGAAGATGTGAGTTTGAGTCCCAGCACCCACATTGGGCAGTTCACAACTGCCTGTAACCCCAGCTACAGAGGCATCCAAGGCCTCTGGCTTCTGAACGTGCACTCAGGTTCACATTTTACATACACATACACATCATTCACATAATTTTAAAAATAAATAAAATCTTTTTTTTCTTTAATCCATTATTAGCTGGGCGGTAGTGGTGGCACATGCCTTTAATCCTAGCACTCGGGAGACAGGTGGACCTCTGTGAGTTTGAGGCCAGTCTGGTCTACAAAGCAAGTTCCTGGACAGCTAGAACTGTTACACAGAAAAATCCTGTCTCAAAAAAACAAACAAAAAAATCAATTATTATGGGGCTGGTGAGATGGCTCAGCAGGTAAAGGCACTTCCCACCAAGCCTGACAACCTGACTTTGTACCTAGCACCCAGATGCTGGAAAGAGAAGCAACTCCTGCAAGTTGTCCTCTGACACACATGCAAATGGCACATACACATGATAGGTAGGTAGGCAGATAGATAGAGAGACAGATATAGTAGATAGATAGATAGATAGATAGATAGATAGATAGATAGATAGATAGATAGATAGATAGATAAAATAGTTGTTATAATTAAAACCTTATACTGGGCCAGTGAGATGGCTCAGTGGATAAAGGTGTTTGCCACTAAGCCTGATGATCTGAGTTCAATCCCCATGATTCAGGAGGTGGAAGGAGAGAATCAACTCCCAAAAGTTGTCCTCTGACCTCCACACATATGCATGGATGAGCATTTACTCACACAAACATAAAAACATTTTAAAAATATAATTAAACGGTCTAGAGAGATGCTCAGTAGTTAAAAGCTCTTGCTGCTCTTCCAGAGGACCCCAGGTTCAGTTCCCAGTACACATATAGTGGCCCACAACTCTCTTTAACTCTAGTTCTGGGGAAGCCAANGACCTTTTCTGACCTCTGCAGACACCAGACACACATGTGGTACATAGACACATAAAATAAAAAGTAAATCTATAAGCAGCAGGGACACTCTAGAGAGTTTGCTCTTTTAAGAGCACTTGACATAAGTAATTTAAAAGACNGTAAAATTAGCCCGGCCATGGTGGTGCACACCTTAAATCCAGCACTTAGGAGGCAGAGGCAGGTGGATGTCTGTGAGTTCAAGGCTAGCCTGATTGATCTACAGAATGAGTTCCAGGAAGGACAGCCATGACTATGCAGAGAAACACTGTCTCCAAACAAACAATCAAACAAACAAATAAACAAAAAAGACTGTAAAATTAATAGTTTTTCCAGGGAAGGTTGAGTCAAACTGACAATGTTAGTGAGAAATCTAGAATTGTTAGAAAGAAGGAAGAAGTAGGGAAAGAGAACCNAATAAACTCAAAGGAGATCACTTTGTTTTCTTTTTTACTTTTTTTGCAGTTCAAATTTATTTGACATTCAGCGGGTAAGTTCTCATCCACACTGACTGTAGATTTTTGAATGTGGTAACAGGCACATAAGTCACTAATAGGTAGAGCTTATTTGGTGAGTCCTCAACCTCATTACATTTTTTTTTTTTGGACAAACATACACGAATATGATATGGAGCATTCCCTGGGCCCAGACAGCTTTATTGAGCCTGGTATCAGCATGTATATCTGGAGTCCCCATCTCCTTCATGGCAAATTTCTGAGTTTCTTCAGTGCCTGAAGGGCATGCTTCTTGAAGCCCACTCCATGAATGCACTTGTGAATGTTGATGGTGCATTCTTGGGGTCACCTCCTTGTTGAAGGCAGATGGGCCCTTCTTATTGCTGCCCTTCTTTGTGGGAGCCATTTTGCTGAGCCCAAGTTGGAAAGGACAGGGGCCACTATTTTCTTTATATTTTTTAAAGTTATTTATTTTTATTTCATGTGCATTGGTGTTTTGCCTGTATGTATGTATGTCTGTGTGAGGGTGTCATCCCCTGGAACTGGAGTTATAGACAGTTGTGAGCTGCTGTGTGGGTGCTGAATTGAACCCGGTCTTCTGGAGAGCAGCCAGTGCTCTTAACTGCTGAGCCATCTCTCCAGCCCCTGCTTTCTTTCTTTAATTTTTTTTTTTCTTTTCAATCAAGCCTGTTTCTCTGCAAACTTGAAGGTTAGCTCTAGAATGAGAGACCTGAAGGTAGGCACAAGCCCCAGTCATCATAACAGTTCTGTCTTAGTCAGTGTTCTATTTCTGTGAAGAGACACCATGACCATGGCAACTTTTATAAAAAGAAAGCATTTAATTGTGGCTTGCTTAGACTTTCAGAGGTTTATTAGTCCATTATCCTCATGGCAGAGAGTATGGTAGTATGCAGGCAGACATGGTAGCTCAGAGATCTACTTCCAGATCTAAAAGTAGGAGGAAGAGGCAGAGCTACTAGGTCTAGCTCAAGCATTTGAAACCCCAAGCCCACCTGCAGACATACTTCCTCCAGCCAAGCTACACCTACCCCAACAAGGCCACATCTCCTAATCCCTGTCAAGTAGTGCCACTCCCTAGTAACCAAGCATTCAAATATATGAGCCTATGGGGGGGCATTCCTTTTCAAGCCACAAGTCCTAATAGTTAATACATACTGAATATATATTCCACGCAGTGATCTTTATGGGGAATAGCTCTGTTCACGCTCACATTATTTCTAGGTAGGTACTAGTACAGTTTGTAATCCTGTCTTTATAATGGTTTTGGTTTCTTGAATTTTATTTTTGTTTTTGAGAGACAGTATCATATATCCCAGGGCAAGTCTTAAAATCACTCTGTAACGGAAAGGATGACTTTCAANTCCTGGTCCTCTTTTCTCCACCTCCTAAGTGCTGAGATTACAGGCCTGCTCTACCATATTAGGTTTCTGCAATGGTGAATCCAGGGTTTCACGTATGCTAAGCAAATACTCTACAGACCAAGCTACATTCCCAGCTCAAAAGAGGTTAAATAGTTTAAGTTCAACAGCTGAGTGGAAGACTGAAGATTGACATGTATTTGTAGCTCGAATCCAAACTGGTCTTAATAAAAAGCTGGAGCCAGATCGGGGTAAATACTGAAAGATCAGAGAGACAAAGGATCAGCCACAGCCAACTCCTCAGCCTGAAAAAGGAGTGAGCTCCTGTCTCCTCCTGCCTTATAGTGCTCTCTTCACCCAGCCATATCACTTCCTATCTCCACCTATCTAGTGCTAGATCAAAGGCTGAGATCCCAAGTGCTGGGATTAAAGGTGTGTGCCACCACTGCCTGGCCTCTATGGTTAACTAGTGGCTAGTTCTTTACTCTGGTCTTCAGGCAAGCTTTATTTGTTAGAGCACCAACAAAATATCAGCATATATATTTTTTTCAGAGTCTAGTATCTACATTCTCACAGTACGCTATGTAGTACAGTATGCTACAGGTATCAGGCTTTGATTTGAGACATGAAATATTTCTGAATTGACCTGTGAACTGAATGTCTAAAGATACAATTGACAAAAAATTAGTAGCTTTCCCGGAGGTGGTGGCGCATGCCTTTAATCCCAGCACTAATGAGGCAGAGACAGGTGGATCTCTATGAGTTTGAGACCATCCTGCCATCCTGGTCTACAGAGTGAGTTCCAGGATAGCCAGCCAGGGCTACACAAAGAAACCTGTCTCAAAACAAGAAAAATAAAGTAGCTTAACCATAAAGCAGAATTAATTCAGTTAATGGACACGCAATATTGCTTGCTATGTTAGCAGTATAGATTCTATGAAATATATGTTGTTGACTTTAAAATTTGATTTGGAAAAGGCATACTTCACTAACTTAAACTGAACCATTTATTTTTAAAACCTGAATAGCTGGGTGTAGCATACCCCGGTAATTCCAGCACTTAGGATGTGGAGACAGGAGGAGTTCATGTGGAGTTCAAGGTCATTCCCAGATACTTAGTGAATGAGTTTCAGGCCAACTTGGGCTATATGAGACACTGCCTCAGAAAACAAAGCACAAAGCAAATCTATAATAAATCATGAACAGTTGTAGATTTAGGATATTTAGGAATGAGTATATAGGTCAGAGAGTTTAAAAGACCGGCAGTTTAAAATCATTTTAATGTTAAGTTAAGATACAAGGTTATAAAAATGCTCTTTGCAAAAACATGTGCACTAATAGTTTGTATATTATCTTTCAAATAGTTTGTATAATATCCTTCAAAATAAAGTCATTTGCTTAAGAGACTGTAAAGACATACTAACTACTATAATAGGATACCCTCTTCCAGCTTTGTGTGTGAGTTGCACATTAGTTTGTTTTTTGGTCCTTTGAGGCGTTTTCCTAATGCAAATAAAGATTGTAAGAGAAAAGTCAAATAATCTATAATTCTCATTTGATGACATTTTGGAATAATAATCATAATAGTTTTTTAGGGCATCTTGGTGAAGACATGCAAATGTTTCCTTTTTATGGAAAATATAACAAGATCAAAGAACTTTAAATTATATAGCAAATCCAAACCAAAGTAAAGAAAACATCCAGATTGTTGTAGAAAACTAGTTATTTGGCTGGAAGAACCATTTATGATTATCTTAGTTTGCTTTCTATTTCTGTGATAAAACACTGACCAAAAGTAACTCAGGGAAGAAAGAATTTATTTGACTTACATCCCAGGTCACAGTCCATCACTGAGATGAAAGTCAGAGCAGGAACCTACAACAGGAACCTACAACAGGAACCTAAAGGCAGGAACTGAAGTAGAGACCATGGAAGAATGCAAGACCATGACTTGCTCCCCATGGCTCACTCAATTTGCTTTTTTAAAGTAAGTTTTTGAGATTGTAATTACATTTCCCCCTTTTCCTCCTTCTAAAACCCCCCTGTACATACACACACCCCCTTTCAAATTCATGACCTCTTTTTCTTTAATTGTTATTACATACATATGTATTCGTGTATCCATGTATGTATGGATGGATATACTTGGTCTGTATACAGTTTGTTTTTTTAATACAACCTAAGATACCTGCCCAGGAGTAGCACTGCCCTCAGTGAACTGGGCCTTTCCACAGCAATCATTAATCAAGAAAATGCCTCCCAGACTTGCCTACAGGCCTATCTGATGGAGGCATNTTCTCAATTGAGGTTTCTTTTCCCAGATGACCCTAGCTTGTGTCAAGTTGACAAAAGACTATCCCAAGTCTTAAATAGATCTGTGATGAGATGGTATTCCCCTAAAGAAGGTAGCCCACCTGCCCAAATGTATCCCTAAATCCTAGGCACTTGTCTTCATAATTTGAATGATAGTATGTCCAGAGCAAGTGGGTTGCACTAGCCAAACACCATTATCTGAAATTGAAGTCCATAGTTTGTTGATTTGTAGTGAGAGTTGCTGTCATAAGAAAAATCTGTTCTGCTGAGTGTCATGTTCTNCCTAAGTTGTGTCTTGTTTGAAGATAGACTCTGAAGCAAAAGATTTTTGGTTGTATGTAAATAGCAAAGGGATAAGTGAACATAGTAGACTGTTTCATAGTGCTAGGCATTTCTCTTCTTTTTTAGAGAGGTCCCTGTCACATAGGTGTCTTCAGGGTCTGCATGCCTTTTAACTTGGTATAATGCTAGCACTGCATGAAAAGGCTTTCCTAGGGTTCTTCCTTTTCCTTGTTTCTATTGCTTATCTACCTATCCATTGTTCCCTTCAGTTGGGTAATTATTACATCTTTATTAAGCCATTTGTCACTTGCTTATAGATAATCTTTTTTTTTTTTTTGAGACAGGGTTTCTCTGTGTAGCCCTGGCTGTCCTGAAACTAGCTCTGTCGACCAGACTGGCCTTGAACTCACCAAGATCTGCCTGCCTCTGCCTCCTGAGTGCTGGAATTAAAAGCGTGCACCACCACGGCCCGGCGCTTATGGATATTCTTTTCATTATGGGAAGAACACCATGGGGCTGACAGTTTCAAGGTTGTGTCCATTTATGGCCTGCTTGTATGATCCTTATACTCAGGTACCGGGAAGCTAGTGTTGAAGTCATGGAGATAATGTCTCAGTTTGCTGTGATTGAGCGTGCCAGCATCGATGAGGCTTATATAGATCTGACCAGTGCTGTGCAAGACAGACTTCAAAAGTTAGATGGTCAGCCTATCTCAGCAGACTTGTTACCAAGCACTTACATTGAAGGGTTGCCCCGAGGCCCTACACCAGAAGAGACTATTCAGAAAGGTACTTGTATAGCATAACATTACTTCTGCTTCCTGCTTTTAGAACCTGCTTTGCTTGGTTATGCTGATTCTTTTTAGAGTGATACTTAAATTTATTACCTGTATATATCATAGAAACTCATATGAAAGGATATACAAATTCTCTTTATCTTTCTGGGTATATGCATGATGAGAAGCTGTGAAATTTTTATAAAAGTAAATAGCTCTTTTTAGGTATGTAATCACTTCAGTTTAGTGTTATCAACAGAAGGTAGGAGGCTGACTGCTTCCTTCATCTGTAGATTAATTCATATTATTGTCCTTTAGTTTCTTGATTTATTCAACAGCAAGCAGAATGAGCTTTTTATTTTTTACTTATTTTTATGTGTTTTGCCTNCGTATATGTCTTCATACCACATGTGTACAATGCCTGAGGAGGCCAGAAGAGGGTATTAGATCTCCTAGGGCTGGAGTTACAGACAATTGTGAGCTGCTATTTGGATGCTAGGAATTGAACCCAGGTCCTCTGGAAAAGCAATCAGTGGTCTTAGCTGCTGAGCCATCTCTCCAGCACCAGAATGAGCTTTTTAAATGGAGACCCTAGGAGTAGGGGTTGACTAAAATTTTTCCTCAAGAGAAAAGATCTTTCTGTGTAGCCCAGGCTGGCCTCAAATTCTCTATGCCCCGCCCCCCCCCCAGCTGTTGGAGTTACTAGGATTATAGGCATGTCACAGATATATATTTATGTCTTTAACACAACAGCCCTGTAAGTTGCAAGTTTTGTGAGCAGCAACAGCAGTTTTGAACAGGAAGATAATGTTGATAGATAATACTAGTAGTTAAGAATTTGAATTGTGGGCATTATATGGTGAGTTTTGGGTTTGAGCCTTTTGTTTTGCACTGGAGACAAACCCAGGCCCTCCAGTGTACTAGCAAGTGCTTATCCTCTGAGTGGACCCTCAAACCAAGTGGGAAGAGTTGAGGTGGTAGGGCCTGTGATATTGTTCTTGTTCTGCAGGTGTCTTATTTTTCTATTGCTGTGCAGATGCCATGATCAAGGCAGCTTAGAGAAGAGTTTATTGGGCTTATACTTTCAGTGGGTGAGTCCTTGACTGTCATGGGGAGCATTGCAACAGTGGGCAGGCATGGTGCTGGAGCAGTAGCTGAGAGATTACATGTTGGACAACAACCACAAAGAAGAGAGAGAGCTAACAAGGAATATCATGGGCTTTTGAAGCCTCAAAACTTACTCCAGAGGACACACCTCTTCCAACAAGGCTATACCTCCTAATCTTCCCAAAGAGTTGTACCCACTGGGGACCAAGTATTCAAATATATGAGCCTCCGAGAGTCATTCTCATGCAAACCACCACAGCAAGTAAAGGCATTTACTGGCTGGTGACTGAGTTCAATCCCTAGGACCTGCATTGTGAAAGGAAATGACTGACTCCTGCAAATTCTTTGATCTCCACATGTGTGCTTTGGTGCATACCCCTTTCCTCAACCTATAAAATAAATACATCTTAATTTGTTTTTAAATTGAAAGGGTGCTAGAGAGATGGCTCAGTAGACAGGAGCACACACTGCTCTTGAAAAAGACCCACATTTGGCTCCCAGCACCCACATCAGGCAGCTTACAACCACCTGTAACAACAGCTCCAAGGAATTAACACTCTCTTCTGGCCTCTTGAGAACACCTGCACTCACATGCACAGTCTTATACACAGACACACAAGTATACACATAACTAAAAACATAATTTTTTAAAAGAGTTAAGGTAGTTTAAGTAAGGAATAAAAGGTGAGTAAAGCAGGATGAGTTGTAGTGATATGGGAAATGATTTTGAAGTGGGCTCTGTTGACTGACTACACAGTGAAAAATGGGGTGGGGGCAGCTAATGTTATTTAAATTCTAAGTTTTTATTAAGAACAGAGGGTAGCCCAGCACTCCTTTAATCCCAGGCAGGTGGCTCTCTGAGTTCAATGTCAGCCTCTTCTACAGTGAGTTCTAGGACTGCCAGGGATACACAGAGAAACCCTGTCTTGAAAAACCAAAGAAATGTAAAGAAAATTTAAGGGAACACATTTTAAGTCATTGCTCCTGGGTTGGGAGTATAGATCAATAGTAGTATGTTTGAACCAGGGATTCAGCACTGCAAAAGTCAATAAATCATTATTCATAAATGATTATTAACATAAAAATTTTTTACACATTATCACTACAAGTTTTAACCTAAGCTGAAACTAAGGCTTCTGGAATTGGTATGTTCGAATTGATTGGTTTTCTAAACCTGTATATCTAGGCCTGGTGAGATGTCTTAGCAGGTAAAAGGGCCTGCTGCCAACCCTAGCAACCTGGGTTTGATCCTGTTGCTACATGACNGCACATGTGCTGTCCAGTAGCCAAGCAAGAGGCTTAGTCATCCCTTACATCCTATGTAATCTGTGCGCTGTGTAGTTGCATAATTTGCATGCAGCGTGATCACGAAATCTATGTGCATTCGTGGTGTAGCTATGTGAGCCCATACACGCACAGAGGGGGGATCCATAAGAAGTGGGTCACAGACTCCTCCCCCTTTCTTCCTCTTCCTCCTCTCTCTCCCTGCACCATCTCCATAGGCCTAAGCACATTCTCTTCTGTCTCCTTCACCTAATAAACTCTTAGAGTGGGTTTTGTCGCACCTCGTGGCTTTTCTCACATAGTAAACAGTGCCCCTTAATGAATAACATTGCGCTGCATAAAACTAACAGATCCCTTTGACCCACATGTGCATATGCCCATGCAGACAAAACAAATAAAATGTAATTATAAATAAAATGGGGCTGGAGAGATGGCTTAGTGGTTAAAAGCACTTGCTGTTCCTCTAGAGGACCCAGATTTGGTTCCCAGCATTCACATTGTGAGACCACCTTCAACTCCAGCTCCAAAGGATCCAAAACCCTCTCTGGCCCCCAGGGGTACCCACACACATGGCATACACACACACACACATAAATAAAAATAAAGTTTAAAGTAAACCTACNTGTCTAAAGTACCTAAAATCAAACCATTTCTGCATTGAATGGTAAATATAGTCATGAGCTGCTTAATGTCAGGCATATACTCTGGGAAATGTGTCACCGGGTGATTTCATCACTGTGCAAATATCATGGATTTAGAGAAAGCTAGATCATATAGCCTACTATACATTAAGTTCTAATGCCATATACCATCATGTATGTAGTCTGCCCTTGAGCAAATGTTATGTGATTCATGACTGAAAATAACTNATTTTAAAGATGTTTAAATGTAATCTCAACTCTTTTCAGAGGAAATTCGAAAACAAGGCTTGCTTCAATGGCTTGGTTCTCTTCAGAGTGGTGAGCCCACCTCTCCAGACCTCCAGTTGACTGTGGGAGCAGTGATTGTGGAAGAAATGAGAGCAGCCATAGAGAGAAAGACTGGTTTTCAGTGTTCAGCTGGAATCTCACACAATAAGGTGAAGGCTTACTGTAGACTTCAAAGAGAAGCACTGATAGTTTTACTAAAGTACAGCAAGGATGGATATTAGTGGATATTTAAAATTCGTGTTGAGAGCCTGGTGTGTTAGTGCATGTCTGTACTTCCACCACTTGGGAAGTGGAAGCAGGAAAATCAAGAGTTCTAGAGTTCCAGGCCAGTCTACTCTATGTGAGACCTTGTCTCAAAAAAACTTNAAAAAAGTGGGGGAGGGGACTGGAGAGGGGACTCATCAGTTAAGAGCACTGGCCATTCTTCCAAAGGACCTGGGTTCAATTCCCACCACCCACATGGTAGCTCTCAANTGTCTGTAAATACAATTCTAGGGGACCCAACACATCTTCTGGCCTCTGAGGGNGTTGCATGCACAGCTATACAGACATAAATGCAGGCAAAACACCCATACACATAAAATAATTTTTTTAAATTGTTTAAAGTTTTGGGACGGGTGAGATGGTTCAGTGGGTAAGAGCACTTGCCACCAAGCTTAACGACCTGAGTTCTACCAGAACCCACATGATAGAAGAAGAGAACCAGATTGTCCCTTAACCTCCGTATGTGCAATGCCCTCCATAAATGTCATTTTTTTTAAAACTTAGCTAAAATAAAATTCATAGTGAGACTCAAATAAAAGCTTAAGTAATAACATTACTTGACACACATAAGTACTTTCCTAAGCAGCAGCCTGAAAGCTGACAAAAATTATATTTTCTTAATGATTGAACCATCTGTATAGAAAAGCTGAGGCTTGGGGCTGTAGAGATGGCTCAGCAGTTAAGAGCACTGGCTGCTCTTCCAGAGGTCGCACATGGCAGCTCACAACTGTCTAACTCCAGTTCCAAGGGATCCAACAACCCTCACACAGACATACATGCAGACAGGCCCAATGCACATAAAAATAAATCATTTTTAAAAAAAAAAATATATTATTTAAAAGAAAAAAAGGCCAGGCTGGTGGGTCTCTGTGAGTTTGAGGCCAGTCTGGTCTACAAAGTGAATTCCAGGACAGTCAAAG
The DNA here is from genome assembly GCA_001675575.1 of Neotoma lepida. Classification (NCBI taxonomy): domain Eukaryota; kingdom Metazoa; phylum Chordata; class Mammalia; order Rodentia; family Cricetidae; genus Neotoma; species Neotoma lepida. The sequence goes on along the minus strand of LZPO01116605.1, from coordinate 756,037 downwards.
CTGTTACACAGAGAAACTATCTTGAAAAGAAAAAGAAAAGCTGAGGCTTTGAACTTTTATATATTAGCCTACTTCTTTTGTCACTTGCTGTATATTTTTGTTGTTTCGTCTTATATTTTTTGGCTTTTTGAGGCAAGTTCTCATGTAGCTCAGGCTAGCTTTGAACTTTCTGTGTACCAAAGACAACCTTGATTTTCCTATCTCTACCTCCAAAGTCCTGGAATTACAGGCATCTGCTACTACACTTAGCTTTACTGTTTCCTTATATGGAATTGCCTAGATATTTTATGCTTTTGTCTATTCCTTGTGCGTATATGTATACGGATGTGAGTTTGGCTTTTGTTTGTGATGTGTGTGTGTGTGTGTGTGTGTGTGTGTGTGTGTGTGTGTGTGTGTGTGTGTGTGTGTGTGTGTGTGTGTGTGTGTGTGTGTTGTGTGTGTCATAATCCGTCACTCACTCCTCTGCTGTACTCCTTTTAGGCAGGATCTCTCTCTGAACCTAGAACTAGCGTTTCTTTGGAGGAGAGTGGGCTATCCTAGCAGCCAACAAATCCCAGAGATCTTCCTGTCTCTTCCCCATCCAGTGCTGGNCTTGCAAATGTGTGCAGGATTTTGCACAGCTTGTTTCATAGGTGCTGGCATTCAAACTCCAATCCTCAGGCNTGAGCAATTGGGGCAATAAGAGAAAGGTGGCTGCAGTAAAATTTTAATTTGCACCACTATTTTTAAAATAGGGAACATAGACAGTCCTCAGTAGTCCAAAAGCAGAGCAACTGATTTGCTAATTAGCTGTGAATAAAGTGTAGTGAGACNATAAGACTTCCATCGCCGGGTGGTGGGGCGCAAGCCTTTAATCCGGGAGGCAAAGGTATGTGGATCTCTATGAATGCAAGGCCAGCCTGGTCTACAGAGTGAGTTCCAGGTCAGCAAGGACTACACAGAGAAACTCTGTCTCGAAACAACAACAACAACAAAAAAGACTTCCATCAACTCTAACCAAGACTCAGTAATGAGCAGGAGCTGACCAGGTCACTGCCCCCTGCTTCTGCTCTAAAAGAAGGAAAGTTGTTAAGCTGCCCAGAAGAATTTCTGGGTTTTTTTTGGCTACATGAAAGGGAGGGGAACAATATTCCTAATGTAATATAATATAGATCATACTAAATATTATGTAGTTAAAGTTACTAAAGAATTTTACCAATAGCTGGTCATGGTGGTGTACATTTTGTGTGTGTGTGTGTGTGTGTGTGTGTGTGTGTGTGTGTGTTTTAATTCATCTACTTATTTTACATCCCAACCGAAGCCTGCCCCTGCATCCTCTCCTTCTAGTCCCTTCTCAGCCCCTCCCCCACTTCCACCTCCAGTCCCCTCCTCTTCCTTCTCTCTCCAGGAAAGGGCAGGTCTCCCATGAGTATCAATAAAACATGGCATATCAAGTTGCAGTAAGGCTAAGCACTTCTGCATGTATTAAGGCTGGGCAAGGCAACCTAGTAGGAGTAGGGTCCCAAAAGCCAGTAAGAGTCAGAGACAGCCCCTGTTACCGATGTTAGAAGTCCCACAAGAGAACTAATCTACATAACTGTAACATAGATGCAGAGTGCCTAGGTCAGGCCCGTGCAGGCTCCCTGGTTGTCCATTCTGTCTCTGCGAGCCCCTATGAGCCCAGGTTAGTTGATTGTGTGAGCCTTCCT
>LZPO01116605.1:723572-736973 GCA_001675575.1 Neotoma lepida | reverse complement strand
AATAATTTCCTTTTGTGGTAGAACCAGAACTTGTCATTTATTAATTGAATCTGGTCTCTTAAAACAGTGACTTGGTAACTTCCTTGTTCCATTACTTTGTACACAGGTCCCCTCCCCTCACAATGCTCTTCCTCTGTGCTACCAAATTCTCTGCCTCTGCCCCTTCAGCTTGCACAGACATCACCGTCTTCTTGAGCAGTGACTCAAGTTGTCAGCTAAAGTTGCCAACTGCCAGCTCTGAAACTAAGACTCAGGGAACTGGTCCAGCTTTGCCCACCTCTAAAAAGGCAACCACATCTCTGGAGTCTTTTTTTCAAAAGGCTGCCGAAAAGCAGAGAATGAAAGAGACTTCCCTTGCACCTCTTAACACGTCCACAGACAAGTCACCAGCCAAGCCCTCGCTACCGTTCCAAACCAGCCGGAGTGCAGGAATTGAGCCCTTCTTTAAACAGAAGAGGCTGCTGTCACAGCAGCCACAGCTGAAGAATTCTTCAGCTCCTTACTTTCCACACAAGGACTCTGAAGCGGCATCAACAGAGTGTGCAGATGGTGGTTCTCTTTATGAAAGAGTGTTGAAGCCAGCATCCTCTAAATCAATTTCTACAGAAATGGATGTGGCTGGGAACAATCCAAACATGCTTGATTCTTCAGTTTACAACTCTGAGGAGGTGGCCCAAAGGGCAACTGAGGACCAAGTGATCTGTGAGAAATGTGACTCCCTGATTCCAGTGTGGGACATGCCAGAGCACATAGACTACCATTTTGCATTGGAGTTGCAGAAGTCTTTTTTACAGCCTTGTACTTCAAAACCCCAAGCTGTTCCTGCCATGTCTCCCCAAGGCAAAAGAAATCCCAAGAGTCCTTTGGCTTCCAGTAATAAACGCCTCAGGCTCCACGGCATGCAGACACTGGAATCATTTTTTAAGCCGTTAACACAGTAATGCTGCCCTCAGGCTTGCAGAGAGCTTTACTATTTTATTTGTAACTAGACGGAATCATGTTGATTTCTCAAGAGAATCTATGAAATTTTTAATACAAAATTAGGTTAAGTTTCCCTCTTCCAGTGGGATTCTGATCCTGTTGCTGATCAAAATGTTTCTAACCTTTAGGGAGACTCTATCGTAAAGGGTGTAAGGAGCCTTAGCAAACTCCTTCAGCTTTGAGCTATCTCACTTTGTTATCTATAAATTGAAGACCATTTTATGTATATATATATATATATTTAGAGGTGTAACTCAAGAGATACAGCCCCCCCAAAAAGAAAAAACAAAGCCCTAACTTAAAATTAGAACAGAAAAGGGGGGGGAATGGGGTTGAGGATATAGCCTAGTGTGGAGCACTGACCTAGGATAGCATGTGCAAGGCCCTGTGTTCAATTCCCAGTACTGGAGGGAAAAAAAACCCAAAACACAGTACTATAAACATGGGCAGATCCAAAAGGCTAAAGTAATGGATTTAATAAATAATTTTCTTTTTTTTTAATTTTTTTTTAAATTTTTTATTTTTTACAGATTCCCCTCTTCTCTCTCCTCCCAGCCCCCAGCCTTTCCCCCTAGCCCACTCCCATAAATAATTTTCTTAATGAGACGTATAATCTTCCTCAGCCACCTAGGTGTTGGGATTAAATCTTTTAGGCTTTTCTGATAAGATCTTGAATTATATATGAAACCAGGTAGTAGGTTCAATGANTAGGAAGAGAGCATTACACATCTCTCTTCCCATACATAAATACACATCCACTTCATTTTACTCCTTTATAAATTGGGCCTTTGTATTTTACTTCACAAGGAAGGTTTGAAATTCACTGTGTTTAGCAGGAAATGACCCTTTCCTTTGAATTTACTGTGGCTTTTCCCTAGCTCTATTAGTAGCTTCTTAAAGGCAAGGATTCCTGCAGTGCCTTGCACATAGTATGCTCTGCACATTGGTTGAATATATGTAGTAAAAAAATTATACATCTGATTACCCAAACTAGGACAATAAAAATATACTCTTTGAGGACCTGCCTTGCATGCTTTTATTCCTCTAAATGTTCTATTAATGTAACAAAGTAGCCTACTAGTGATTTTGACATTGGGGTGGGTAGGCTAGGCTAGACTGTCCTCACAACTGTGATCCTCCTAGTTCAGTTTTCTGTGGCTGGGATCATAGGTGTANATCAGTATGCCTATGCAACTGTCACCTCTTTTTGGTTGTTCTGAAAGTTGGGGTGACTGGCAATGAGGAGTAGTAGAGAAAAGTAATGTGTCGCCAAGTGTTTTGTACACACTTGTAATCTCAACACTTTATAGAGGGTAAAGGAAGGAGAATCAATCTGGAGTTCAAATCATCCCTGGTTAGATAACAAGTCTGAGGCAACCTGGGCTACATGAAAGGGGTAGGTAATTGGGGGGCTGGAAAGATGGCTCAGCAGTTAAGAGCATTGGCAGTTGTTCCAGAGGTTCTGAGTTCAATTCCCAGCAACCACATGGTAGTCCACCGCCATCTAAATGGTATCTGATGCCCTCCTCTGGCATGCAGGTGTACATGCAGATAGAACACCATATGCATAAAATAAATAAATCTTAAAAAAAAAATTAAGGGGGGGGTTAAAAAAGGGGGGATTGGGATGTTACCCAGTGGTAGAGTACTTGCCTAGCATGCCTCTTTTAAAGGGAAGTAACAAGCTAGATGTGACAATGTCGTAATCCTAGAATTCTGGAGTTGGAGGCAGGAGGACCTGGAGCTAAGTTCCAGGCCAGCTTGGGTAATTCAATGAGACCTTGTCTCAAAAGAGACAAGCAGAACCTTAGCAGAAGAGACACCTAGCAGAAACTTAGGTGTCACTCGAATTTCTAGAGATAAGTTGGAGGTCAGATGGAGGGTGGCGAGTGGAACAATGGAAGGCAAAGCCAGCAGTATANCTTGTTTTCTTGGGCATCCCTGCCCTATTGTACATAGTCTATAGGAGAGCAGACAGGCGCGCCTCGGTCAGTGTTGGGAAAGCACCATTGTGCTTCAAGATGACCTTGCCTTCCTCACTGCTCACAGCTTCTAATACAGGGGGTAGTTTTACCCACAGGCTTCTTAGTAGTATGTTAAGTCAATGGTATTTTTTGTTTTTTGTTTTTCCAGATGGGGTTTCTCTGTGTAGCCCAGGCTGTCCTGGAACTCGCTTTGTAGACCAGGCTGTCCTCAAACTCAGAGATCTGCCTGCCTCTGCCTCCTGAGTGGTATTTTTTTTAAAAACCCTGTCAGATATGGTGGCACATACCTGTAATCCTAGCTGAAGGAGATGGNTGAGGGAGGACTACTGTAAGTTAAGGCCACATAAACAAGAGCCTGTCTAAAGTACTAGAAATAGATATAGCCCAGTTGGTGCCTAAAATTCAGGAAGACCTAGGTTTGAGCCTTAGCATGGGATAAAAGCAGGCCTGAACCATGCCTGTAACCCTAGCAGTTGAGAGATAGAAGGATCAAAAGTTCAAGGTCACCCTCAATTACATAGTTTGAGGCCAGTGTGGGCTAGAGACTTACCTCAAAAAATAAAACTCTGGAGGCAGAATGCTGCATAAGGCTTTGGACCACATGTATCATTTGCTTTGCCAGGATTAGTATTCAAAAGAGTTCCTACTTCTGCCTTCGACCCTACTTAATATGGGGTGGTCAGAAAGGCTGGGAATAGAGCTCAATGGTGGTATCTGGTTAGCATGGGTTCCAAAATCTATGACAGTCTGAACACAGAAATAGGAAGGACTGAGGTTTAGCTTACATGCCCTCGATGTAGGGAAAAATGGGCTGGCTAAGGAAAGTGGCAACCTGGCCTTGGAGCTCTGACCAGGGAAAGAAACACAGCCTGGGTTTGGGATCTGAGCCAGAGAAGTGAACACTTTATCCCCAAACCCAGAACTAAGGAAACATGCCCTGACTCTGAAACTAGTACCATAGTAACACTCTTGGTCCCTAGAGTTAGAGTCAGTTAAAGACATGTGCCCTGGCCTTACAATTAGTGACCAAAAGCTAAGTAAGGCCAGTGAAAGAAACACAGTTTAGGCTCATGTCAGGGCCCTCTCTGTGCTGGCCAACTGGCTTGTAAAACTGACCAATCACAGAGCAGGAAAGTAGCTGCCCCTGGCCAACTGACTTTTGAAACTGACCAATCAGAGAGCAGGAAGTGGCATCCTGGCCCTGGAGCTCTGACCAGGGAAAGAAACACAGCCTGGGTTTGGGACAGGAAACATGCCCTGACTCTGAAATTAGTACCAAAATAACACTCTTGGTCCCTAGAATCAGAGTCAGTGAAAGATATGTGCCCTGGCCTTAGAATTAGTGTCCAAAAGCCAAAAAAGGCCAATGAAAGAAACACAGTTTGGCCCACACATCAGGGCCATCTTTGCCCCTAGCCCACAAAACTGACCAATCCCAGGGCAGGGAAAAAACTAGTCAATCCCTGTTGACTCCACCCCCTGGCCATTTATATAAAGGGCTCTGCCTGGGCAGTTTTGAGCTGTTTTCTCCACCCTGGTAGAGGCAGCTACTCTCCTGGACTCCTCCTTCCCAAATAAATCTCTTTCTCAAGAGTTTTGGGTGTGAAGACCTTCATTCGCTGGACAGAAGATCTTTGCTGGGACGTCCCACAGTGGACTGAGCAAAGAGGAGCTGGACAGAAGATCTCTGCTGAGACGTCCCATAGTGGACTAAGCAAAGGAGAGCTGAGTAACACTTAAGCCTGAGAAGCAGAGCTCTNCTAGGAAGCCCCCTTAAGTGGGGGCTNAGCAAAGCTCAGCTGTAGTGGCTTTCCAGGAGAGAAGCAGGATTGCTATATCCTGTGGGGAGACCATCCCCCACCACACCAGGTATAGCCTGACTTTCCGGAAGAGTCAGGATACCCTTCCCTGCAGAGCTGACCTGGCAGTTCCAGGCCTGACTCTCCCAAGCAGTCAGAATAAGTTCCCCTCCAGGGCTGGACTGTTTCTTTGCAGCCCCAGCTGTCAGAGCTGATCCAAGCAGCTCAAGGTGTCTGGGACACCTACAGGGCAGAGCTNTTCTACACAGCTCGAGGTGCCTGGGATACCTCGCCCTCCAAGGCTGGGCTGACTCTTTGCAGCCCCAGCCGTCAGAGCCCACTGAGTTGCAACTTTGTTGCTTACATTCCGGGACTAAGCCCACTGAGTTGCAACAAAGTACCTACACTCGATGCTCCAAGAATCTAGTCTCTAAAAGTGAATTGTGAGGACTGCATTACCATTCATCTCTAAGTCTTCATCCCTAAAGGGCTGGTACTCTAAGGAGAGGGCTCTTCCCATTGTTACCCATTGTCCCATTGTGTGACAAGTACACAACTTAAGTACAGTGGAGCTAGCTATTTGAGCTGAAAAGGCCTTTCCACTTTATACTCTGCTCACTTGAAGAATGAAGCAAAACAAGTCAGAACACACAATGCTGATCTGTGGGGGAGATGAAAAGAATGGCCACTGAGATATGGGATGACCTCTTTCCCAATTCAGAGTTCAACCATGGTAGGGTGTCACTTGTCTCTAATCCTGGAGAAGAATCTAGCTTTGGAGGCTGAACCTGTATCTTAAACAGAAGCACAACTCGGTCCAATAAAACATTTTTATTCTGTACAATATATATGTGTATTTAAATATATATACATATATATATACACACATGTGCAGAGAATCTTCAACCAACAAATCCCTGAGTTCATGGGAACCCAGGATGCTAGCAAAGGGAAAGGAGGGAGTCCATGCCTAGAAAGATAATCTTTCCCTTTCCTCCTGGTTCCCGGCAACAGAGGGAAGGGGTGGTCACTACAAATTACTAAAACAAGAGAAAATTTATGTGGGAGCAGGAATGGGGGTGAGGATGCCAGGATGCACAGCTGTGGGTCAGGTTCTGCAGCTACCAGGTTGGGAAAGGAAAACATACTATTTGATCTAGCATGAAGACCAACAGGTGACTTGCAGAGAAAAAGAAACTGATTGACATGCAGCTGGCCTTTGGTGTGCCAAGTCTTAGCTTGGCAGCCCCACGCCTGGGCCAGCACCACAAATAGCACCAAGTGGGGCCTCTAACAGGAGGATCTGGGGGAAATGGCCCTTAAGTGAAGGACAACAACATAAAGCCAGGAATATGCATCAGGACTCAACACAGGGTAGGAACACAGTCTTTCACGGTCTCTGTNCCATTTCTTCAGTCCCTGGGTTCCCCAGATGGCCAGGAGCACTGTCTTATGCTTATGTGGCCTTGAGAGGAGGTATAAAAAAAGAAGTGCTTTCAAGGACCACCCCTGTTAGGACAATTCCTGAAGTGCAGAGGTCACACTGGTGAGTCATGCCCAGTCCTGANAGTGGCCCAAGATGGCTATGCACCGCTCCCTTCAGTAGACAAGACCATGCAGCTGCCAGGGTTAATGAGCCAACCAGAGGAGGCACACAGCTGCTGAGAACTGCCCTGAATTGTCTTCTCCCTCAGGACTGCCCCTCCCTGGCCACATCAAGCTTGACACCTCTCCAGAAAGGTGGCCGGAAGCAAGTGGCAGCAGATACTCCTCTGCCTATTAACACACAGAGCCGCCAACGGTGGGCAGCATGGCCGGAAGTCACCTTATGTATTGTAGGGCAGCAGTAGAGCTGTTTTGAAGACTCAGAAGCCCATGCTGGCCTGGGCTTCTCCTGCTGTGATGGCTTGCACATCTGTGACATGACCGATGCCCTTGGTAACACCCTCCCGGAACAGCAGTTTGGCGCCCACCTTCAGGTATTCTGGGTGTTTCAGGAAATGGAAACGTACCACTGCCTTCTCCCCTGTCCGAAGCTTGTCCTTCAGGAGAAAAGCGGTCACAACCCTGGCCAGTGCCTCCCATCCCATTCTCTGTCAGCCTTGGCTCTACCCTTGAGGGTGGGCTGCTACCCACCCTGTATGGGCTTTGCTCCCTTTATGGGATCAGGCAACTCTCAGCAAAGTGTGATGTTAGGGCTCCCTCCTGTATGGAGGCAGAATACGGACTTTCCCTGTAGAAATGGAGACATGGCTGGGCCCCTCTCACCTTTGCATGGATCTTTTCCACCACTGCTGTCTGACGTACATTGCCCACATGAACTGTCACCTGGAATCCCCGCCGGAAGGTGGTGGCATGGAACAGTAGGACTATCTCTGCCTCAAACACTGAGCAGATGGTGGGATTCATCTCGGGGCTCACCATCACCATGCCCTGGGGAGGCATAGCCCCCAGACACAAGAAGGGCAGATCTGGCATTAGACTATTTCCAAGCACTCTACACCCTTCAGAACTCCTGAATCCCCCTTTCTTCTACATACTTCCAAAGAAAGGCCTCAGAAGACCATGGCAGCATGGTCATTTATACTTAGGGACCTGTGTTTTGAGTATCCTGACCCTTTCAATAGTCTATATAACCAGGCCTACACTCCCGAGTTAGAGACCATGTTTCCTTGGGTTTCTCTAGATGCTTCTCATTCAGTAGCCAGTCTTCCAGACACTTGCACTCCCTCTCCAACCCTTGTTCACCTCACCTTGCGAAGCAGTGCACGGTCAAAGTCTCCGAGGGCTAGTGTAGCAGCCTGACCAGCTCGCAGCACACGGCAGGCAGAGCGGTTGCGCTGGATGCTACATACTCTCAGCTCCAGGAAACATCCATCATCTGTCGGGCCTACCACCAGCTGGTCCCCCTCACGGCAGATCCCACTGCAGCCCAGACAGCAGGGAGCACAGTATCAGCATAGGTCCCTCTGACTTCTCTGCTAGGGTCACTCAGAATACCCTTGCCCTTGAACTGGGGCAAAAGAACCCTAAATTCCAGCTTGGAAGTAGGAAGATGACTACCTTGTCCAGCCTAGCATTCAGATTCTGAAGGCCAGCAGTAATGACTGGTGGAGGCACACCTGTGCTTGGCTAACAGCAGCTCACTAAAGAACAAGTTACACCCCAAGGTTTCCTGCTGTGCTTCATTAAGTCTCTTCCTCAGTTCCCTCCTTAGAGACGTTAGGTGAATGCACCATTTCTTCCTAGAGCCCATGCCCATGCTCTAGGGGCCTGGAGAGCTCCCTAAAACAGCAATGCCATTTCTCCCTCATAAGCCAAAAGTACTAAACTTCCTCCAAGTCTGTGAGTGAAAGCTAGTCTGCAAACAAGCACACCCTGTACATGAGCTCAGCTCAAGCCAGGGCGTCCTTCAGGCCAGAGGTCTTCAGGTACGGGGGTACACAGGTGTGGGCTGAACAGGTTGAATAGCAACAAGGCAGTCACCTGGAAAGTGTTCCTCCAACCACAGTCCCCACCTCTGGGACTGTGTAGATTTCATCCACCTAGAGTCAAAGAAAACTCCGTCAATGTCCTGCCACAAGGGCTTGTAGGCCCAACCTTTGTAAATACGCTCAGGCTCTGTCAGAACTGGGCCTGCCCTGCCCCCGCCCACGCCCCCTGCCTTCTGTTGTTAGACCAACTACCTGGAATTCTGTCAATTGCTGCATGAGCTCTTCCTGCTCTTTGCTGTTGGTGAGTGGAGGCAGGATATTCAGGAAGACTTTGAGAAGGTCCAGACTCTCTCCAGACACACTGGACAGTGTGAATATAGGGGTGACACTGTGGAAAGGCAAATGTATAAATGAGAATTGTCCTAATGGGAAGCAGTAGCCAGAAACCCACCCAAAAAGAGGTGAGCAGAGAGCCCCTCTCTGACTGTGAACAAGCCAGGGAATATGGACAGATAATGTCTTCAAGGCCCCAGGCATCAACAAAGCTCCAGGTTAACACCCTCCCACAATCCCAAACTGAAAAAGCCAAAGAACTGAACTATAGTGGATCTGGCCCTAGAGGTGGGACACCATGCTCCTGGACTCTGTGGCAGCCTTCCCTGTCCATCAAGGCTTTAGGGTGAGAGGCAGGCTCACTTGGGTGACTGGGCAAACTGCTGGGCAGCAGTGACAGCATCATCCTCAGAGGTGACCAGCATGGGGACCTTGTGGCAGCCAGGCTGCTTGAGGACCCGTTCCAGCTGGCGTACCGTCCTCTCCACTGTGCTCTTAGCACACAGGTCCACTTTACTGACCACGATGAAGAAGGGCACTTTCAGGGCCAAGGCCAGCCCCAGATGTTCCCGTGTGGTGCCGGCTACCTCATAGAAAGGAGGCAGGTGGCAGGAGAGAGAATTTGGGGGGAAGGAAAAGGAAGAGTTGGTGTTGTTCCCAGCTCTGAGGGGGCTCAGGGCAGAAGAGAGTCAGCTCCTCCCTTTGCCCCGCCCCTCTGCTCAGTGTCTCGTACCGATTCCAGTGTTGGCACTGACTAGGAGCAGGGCACAGTCAGGGCAGTANGAGGTGAGGCCGAAGATGGTGGTGTGCAGGTATTTATGGTGGCCCGCCAGGTCAATGAAGGTGATCATCTTGGAGCTGCTTTCACAGATCTCTTCTGCAGTCCGTGAGTCGCTGTAATTCACCACCTAGCCCAGGGCCAGGGCTCTCAGTGTCCCTGTGAACCTCCCCAACCCTGACAAGTCACCAGGACCTAGTCTAGTCCCTAGGCAGCCCTGTCTCCTAACCTTGAGCCCATTTTCTATTTCATTCCNTGGATTCTCACTTGGTTTTTAAGAGGGAGAGAGCTGTTCACAGTGCCCTCAGACTTCTCCAAAAGGTCTCCACACCCTGCCCCCAGCCTCTGTCCTTCACCTCTACCAGCCCATCCTCAGAGTCTGGCCCCACTGGGTCCCGCTGATCCCATGCACCTCTCCCTTGCTGTTAAAGCCCAGGATCTCAAAGCTGATGCTGGAGGTTCGGCCAGACTGAATCTCATGCAGATGGCGGAAAAGGTTGAGCCGAGCCCGGCCCCGCCCGTTGTCCAGCTCTCCTTGGGTCAGGACTCCAAGCAAGGTTGACTTCCCCGAGTCTACATTCCCTAGGACTGCCACACGGAGATCTAGGAACTGTGAAAAAATTGGCAGAGGTGAGTTCTCCAATCCTTCACCTCACACTGAAGGTTAAAGGTGTGGATGCTCCCTGGAGCGCACCCTCAGGACTCTAAGCCAGTGAAAAGCTTAACACCACAGAGCCTTCACTGGGAGGGAGAACATGGGACTTTGCATGTGCTCACCTGTTGGTTGTCAGGAACCTTTCGTACCAGCACCTCCGTGATCTTCCGGGGCATGTCACTATCATAATCCACTTCTCGCTCCCGAAGAACAGTGATGTCTGCCCCAACCCTGTCACAGAAAAGCCACAGCTGCCATATTCCACATGTATTCTCCTATTCCAGCCTGACTCTGGACCACAGAGCTCCTGACACCTCACTGTACTTCCTACCCTCTTGCAATCTACCCCCCCACACACACACACCTCTTTTGAAACAAGCATCTTAATTGAAAGGAATGGGGAGCCTGGGCACAGTGAGGAAATGAGAGCACACCTTGATTCACTCTGACCCTTCGTCAGGAGACTGCTCTAGGAGGAGCCCTGCCCGACCCCAGCCCTTCTGGACCTGGCTGGCTGGGTATGCATGGGTCCTCCAAGTTGGGGGAGTNGGGAAGGGAGGAGGTAGCATACTTCTCTGCCATCCGGTGCAGGGTCTTGAGGGAAGCCCGCATCTCCTCCTCAGCCAGCCCTACCAGCAGCCCATTGTCCTCTACCCCAATCTGGTAGACAGCCTCACCGCGTCCCTCCTGGAGCCGCCACTTCATCTGTGTCACCAAGTGCTCAAAGCGGTACTGGGATGGATTCACCAGCTTCAGCTTAGGACAGATGTGGTATCATGAGAAGAAGAAATCAGGGTTGTTCCTCCCAAACTCTAACTGTGGTCCCTTCTTGTCCTGCTACAATAACCAGCACCTTTCTTTTCCACTTAAAACCCTTGCTCCCTGGGGATGGAGAGATGGTTCAGTGGTTAGGAATACTCAGGTCAGGTGGCTGACAATGCCTGAAATGACAGCTCTAACACCTTATTCTGGCCTCTGAGACACTGGTACTCAGAAGCACATACCTACACACACACACACACACACACACACACACACACACACACACACACACACACAAATTAAAAATCTTAAAACAAAACAAAACAAAACCTTTACCCCTGACCACACTAGCAGTGAGTCTCTCCCTGACACAGTGGGGTTCAGAGAGCTCAGCATGATACCATGCAGCGTGAAGCTAGAGGGCTATCAAAGAAATCACCTCAACTGACAAGGGCAACTACTGCATCCCCTTCTCCTCCCCAACCTAAGACTCACTTTATATTCAATGTTTCCATCTTCAGCCTGAAAAGAAACAGGAAGCAGTTAACACACCCTGTTCAGACCCCATCCCTACTTCCTCAATTCCCAGTGACCTAGGGCATATGAGGCAGGAAGCAAGCCACAGTGTCACCTGCCTGTGCTCGAATATGCCANGCTCTAATGCGGCCTCTAAGGATACTGCAAGCCACCCTTTTAACCAAGGACCGGATCCCAGATCCTCAGCATGTTCTTTCTAGATGCAAGATCACCTCTCTCTCCCCCACTCCCCAGCCTAACACTGCTGTTCAGTCTGGGTTTTTTGGTTTTGGTTTTGTTTTCTTTCTGTGTTCAGACTGTTGACGACTTTCTTTGACATGGATCTGGTAGACACCACTTCCTTCTTGCTCATCCCTCTCAGCTGATGCCATCAAGTGTAAGAGGCTACAAGTGACTCTGGACCAGAGCCAAAGTGTGAGCTCAGCACTNGTCACTACAAACTCACTGAGATAGGAGGTCTAGGTAAGAGAGGAGCAGAACTCCAAAGTTGGGGCTTACACAAACAAAAGAAACAAGAAATTTATTAAAGGGACAGCCCCCATAAACTGAACTTACTATGCCTTTTACCCCTGTTCATACCTCAGTTGAGGTGAAACTCGGAACCCCTATCATAAGCTCTTCTCACAGCAGCCACCTTTTGGGCTGTGTGCTGCACACACCTGCCTCACCCCACCCTGCACCCCCTCTACAAAAGGTTATGAGATCTGCTAATATTGCACTTTTGCATTTCTGCATTCCTCCTCTCTGGCCATTTCATTTTTCTATTTCCCTTTCTGTCATCATGTCATCTTTACAGTCCTTAGAAGAGTCTTTACCCATAATCTAACCCCATGGAGTGTGCAGAAGCTCTTTTCCCATCAACAAAGAAACCTTTTAACTATTCTGCTGAAGATGAACAATTAGGATAGTTGATTTTAAAGACGATATAAAGATAATCTACGCCAATGGTTCTCAAAGTGTGGTTCTGGGACCAACAACATTAGCTTGTAAGAAATGCCAAATTCGGGGCTGGAGAGATGGCTCAGAGGTTAAGAGCACTGGCTGCTCTTCCAGAGGACCCAGGTTCAATTCCCAGCGCCCACATGGCAGCTCACAACTGTCTATAACTCTGGTTCCAGGGGATCTGGCATCCTCACACAGACATACATGCAGGCAAAACACCAGTGCACATAAATAAATAAATAAGATATGCCAAATTCTTGGGCCGTCCCTCACCTGGTGGATCAAAAATTCTAGACCAGAAACTGCAATCTGGTTAACTCTGGTATATACTTAAAGTCTGATAACCATTGATTGAAGCCCTTCCCACCTTGGGTTCTTCTATCTTTTGTTTGTTTTGTTTTCGAAACAAGGTTTCTCTGTGTAGCCCTGGCTGTCCTGGAACTCGCTGTGTAGACCAGGCTGGCATGGAACTCAGAGAGATCCTCCTGCCTCTGCCTCCTGAGTGCTGGGATTAAAGGTGTGCATCATCACTGATCAGCTGGGTTCTTATCTAACGAGGAAGGAAGGTAATCTTCTCTGCCTTAAGGATTCGTGGACTGGGTATATGGGGGCTCTTCTCTGTCTCCACACCCCAACAGGACAAGGGAAAGGCGGAGGGCTCTATCTAACTGTTCTCTGGTTTTGTGTGTTGAGTACCGAGGGGCAGGGAGGGAACACATTGCTCTTGTCCCGGCTACTCCCCTTGCCCTGTGGACCAAGTTTAGAACAGCGGTGGTTACTCTGCCTGCCTTCTTATCCTAGCACAGAGTTCCTACCCCACTCCTGGCGTAGGTAGGNGATCAGACATCCTTTGCTCTTCTCAGGGGGATAGGATTCTCATCTCCACTTTTCCAAAGGTTATGTTAGTGAAAGGGGCAGTCCCTTCCCGAGGTCCTGACACCGTCTAGTCTTGACGCCCCTCTTTTCTACAGGGTCCTGAGACAGGAGGAGGGGTTCTCTTCCCCAGTCCTTCCTCCCTGGGGTCTTGACACCGGAAAGGGGGATTAATTATCTCTGTCCCGCCTCCCTGGAGTCTCGGAGACCGGAAGGAGTAGTTCCCTACCGCCCCGCCACTTTTCAGGTGCTCACCTCTGGGGGCAGGTACGGAGGGTTGTTGGCTTTTCCTCCTCTGTTCCTTCCGTTCTTCTTCTTCCCC
>LZPO01116605.1:687004-706634 GCA_001675575.1 Neotoma lepida | reverse complement strand
GGGCCAGAGACTGGGTAAGTTGTGAATGGGGGCCATAAATTATTTTGACATGAAAGACCTATCAGCCAGGTCAGCTGTCCTCAAATGCTCATTTTTAAAAAGCCGTGATGAACAATGCTCAGGCAATCAAAA
Source organism: Neotoma lepida (assembly GCA_001675575.1). Taxonomy (NCBI): domain Eukaryota; kingdom Metazoa; phylum Chordata; class Mammalia; order Rodentia; family Cricetidae; genus Neotoma; species Neotoma lepida. The sequence continues at coordinate 706,502 of LZPO01116605.1, read as the reverse complement.
CAAAGCAATTTAGACATATTTCTCTATGGGCTTGGCGTGGAGGCCCAGGGCGTTTTGGCTTCATGAGTCTTCCCCAAAGGAATTCAGAAATAAAAAGCTTAGTCACTACAAACCAAGCCTAACTTCCCTGAAAATAAGCGTTCGGAGGAACCTGTTGATTTTGAGTTCTTCTGGGGACTCCAAAAGCGGATGTTAAATAGCAGTGGTTAGGTTAGCCTGAGGAATGCAGAGCCCCACCAATAGTGGGGTGCTGGTCTTCCATCTGTTACCACCATTTGAGTCTAAACAGTTGTGGGGCCCAAGGTCATGTACATGTAGGCTGTAGTAGTGGCTTCATGTAGGCTGTAGTAGTGGCTTCTTTTTTTGAGACAGTATCTCACTATGAGCCTCAGCTGGCTCCAAACTTNGTAGGTAGACCAGGCTGGCCTAGAACTCAGAGATCTACCTGTCTCTGCTTCCTGAGTGCTGGTATTAAAAGTGTGGGCCACCACCCCTGGAAAATGTCACCTTTTCCACATCGTCCTTTTCCAAGGAGTGGGTCTGTATCTTACTTTATTGTCTAATTATTTGTCACACTAGTCCAGGGAGTAAAAGCTCTCAGGTGAAAACTGGATAGAGCCTACTTGGTGAAACCTGGCTTCGGGTGGGCTTAGAGAGTGTCAGAAACTCTTGCTTTTAGAGAAGGAGGTGTCAGACTTCTCTTCATAAAATTCTCAGGCCAAGAAGTGATATGCCCGGGCTGAAATAATACAACTAATGCCCTTAGTGGGGCTTTGTATTGATTTTCTTCCCAAGTCCCTGTCGGGCATAGGTGGAGCATAGGACTTAATTGTGGGGCGTGTGTACGGAGCTGGTCTGGCACTTCCTATGGTGAAGCTACGGCGCCGGGATGATAAAAGACGTCTGATAAAAGACCGTGCAGCAAGAGGGAAGGGCTGGTGTGTTCCCGGGCTCCAGGAAAGGGCGGGTTTGGAGAGATGGGCGGTCCGGTGGGTGGGATTTTGTTTCCTGCTAGACTGAGGGGCGGGGCTCAGGGTCTCCATGGAGACGGCTTCTACCCATCGGACTAGAGTGGAGGAAAACGGCTGGCCCGATGGATGCGGATAGCCTCTTGTTGTCTCTGGAGCTGGCGTCTGGCAGTGGGCAGGGCCTCAGCCCAGACCGTCGAGCTTCCCTGCTCACGTCCCTTTTGCTGGTTAAGCGCGATTACCGCTTTGATCGGGTCCTTTTCTGGGGCCGCATCCTCGGTCTTGTTGCGGATTACTACATCGCACAGGGCCTGAGTGAGGACCAGCTCGCACCCCGCAAGACGCTGTACAGGTGAGGCAACCCTGTGGCAGGCAAGGCTGCAGGACAACAGTGTAGGGTGGTGGGTGCCGCTATGGCTGGGAGGGATGGGTGGGCAGGACCTGCCCTAGAAGCACTGAGAAGTAAGTGACCTGTGGGCAGGGCCGGAGGAAATGGACAGTTGAAGAGCTTGAGGACTGTGAGGGTCTTGTGGACCTTGATGGGGTTGGAAAGTGGCTGGGGGTGGCGAAGTTCGGGGGTTGTCAGCCTGAAGGAGCAAGAGAAACTGGTGTAGATGGATTCGTAATAGAGGGAAAGCTAAAGTGAGCAGGCACAAAATGAGAGGTCCTGGAGAAGGCAACTTGGTATAGAGTTCAAGTTCCAGCTGTGGACTGGATTTAGTTTGGAGAAATCAGACTCTCTGGTGGTTGTGCTGGAGCGCTGTTTGGAAGCGTCTCCCACGGGGATGCGAGCTCTGCAGCAGGAGGTGCTCTTGGAAGCAGACTTGTGGAATGGGCAAAGATCTGGGGGAAATTCTGCAATGTAAGACTACCATATAGGACCATTCCAGCCTCTTCCTACGTTCCCCAGGACAATGGGAGAGCCTACCACTTTATAAAGCACTCAAACTGCAGTTATCTGGGGTCTTCATTTACCTACCCATGCCTCAAACCAGCATTGAAGAAGGTTCAGAGGTTCGAGGGCAGCCTCCGATAGTTTGAAGCCAGTCTGGGCTACATAAGACCCTGTGTTGGGGCCAGAGAGATGGCTCAGTACTTAAGAGCGCTGGTGGGGGCTGGAGAGATGGCTTAGCAGTTAAGAACACTGACTGCTCTTCCAGAGGTCCTGAGTTCAATTCCCACCTACCACATGGTGACTCACAACCACCTATAATCATGCCCTCTTCTGGCTTGCAGGGACACATGCAAGCAAAACACTGTATACATATAAATAAATAAAAATAAATTAAAGAATTGATGGCAAGGAAGTAAAAAAAAAAGAGCACTGGTTACTCTTCTAGACACCTGGGGTTTAATCCCTTGCACCCACATCCTAGTTCAGAACCATCTATAACTCCAGTCCCAGGGGACCCAACACCCTCTTCTGGCCTCCAAGGGCACTGCACACATGAGGTGCATGTACAGATATGCAGGCAAATCACTCATACACACAATTTAAAGACCCTGTCTCAAAAAGAAAAGCCAGAATTGAGGTGTACATAAAGAGATACCAAGAGTCCTGCGCTCCTGGAGAATAGCTAAATAAGCTTGATCAGGGAGCACCTACTCTGGGTTCTGAACACTGAGCACTTCCCCACAGCTGCCAGCCCTAAACCCTAAAAGCTCCTGCACTCTGACTAGAGAAGGCTTTGAATGTCTGGGGAAGAGACAGAAAGTGAACGTGACAGGCAGCATGGTTGGAGAAGTCAAGGGTTTGAACTTTGTCCATAGGCCACTAGGGGGCACCAAAGGGGCTATAAGCAAGAAGAGCCTGCTCAGATCTGAGTGGGCAGTGGTCTGGAAGTGTGTGTGGGGTGAGCATTTAGGGGTCTTTACAGTGCCTAGAGGTGAGGACTTGGAAGGGAGAATAGCTCAGGGGATGGAGGCAGTTGAAACCATTAAAGAGCGAGACTGACAGGTTGGATGAAGGTGGGGGAGTGCATTGTTGGCCCATCCAATGGATGCAGCCAATGTCAGCCCTGCTTGCTATTGAGAATCCAGGCATCAGGATCTGGCCCAGGTCCATAATCCCAGCACTCGGGAAACTGAGGCAGAAGAAGTTCAAGGCTAGCCTGGGCTACAGTGAGAGACCCTACCTCAAATAACAAAACCACCCACAAGCAAACAAACCAAACCTAACAAAAGGCAGTGGGAGGGCAGAGTGACTGGTATAGGGTGTCTAGGGGCAAAGCATGATAAGGCGCATTAAATACAGACTGGGAATTCACATTTGGGCTAANGACAAAGAGGTGTGGGACTCATTTCATTGTATTGTATAAGTCTTTGTTGAGCTCCTTCTCCTACTATATGCTATGTATTGATTTAGGCACCAGGAATTCAGTCTGCCTGGAAAAGTAGGTAACACAAACTCTTTATCTCCATGGAGCTTCTGTTACAGTGTATATTTGGGAGCCACGTGACAGGGTCAGACTAAACATCCACGTCTGTCACATGATGGATNGTGCCAAGGGAGGCAGGGAATAGTGGGTGGGGTAGCATTTTCTTTTATTTTTGTTTCCTTGTTTTTTCAAGATAGGGTTTCTCCATATAACCCTGGCTGACCTGGAACTTGCTCTGTTGATCAGGCTGGCCTCAAACTCAGAAATCTGCCTGCCTCTGCCTCCTGAGTGCTGGGGTAGTTTTATGTCAATTTGACATAAACGGAGTCATCTGAGAGGGAATCTCAATTAAGAAAGTGCCTCCTGGGGAAATGCATGCATCCCTCTTTGGGCCCTCCTTGTTCTCCAGCCTCTCTGGGGCAGTGGGTTGCAGGTTGGCTGTCCTGTGCTTTACTCCTAATGCCCACTTTGGGGAGTGGGGCATGGAGGGATGGGAACTTGAGGGAGCAGGTTGGGTGGGCGGTGTGCAGATGGCGGGTTGGAGGTAGGACAGGAAGAGTAATGCAAGAAACGTCTTGATGAGGGGGGATGTTTTGGGGTTAGGGAGAAACCTGGTGCAGGGAAACCCCCAGGAATCCACAAGGATAACCCCAGCTGAGACTCCTAGCAATAGTGGAGAGGGTGCCTAAACTGTAATCAGATTAGTGACTACCCTAATTGTCATCTGAGATACTCTATTCAGTAACTGATGGAAGCAGATGCAGAGATCCGCAGCCAAGCACTGGGCTGAGCTCCGGGAGTCTTGCTGAAGAAAAGGAGGAGGGATTGTACGAGACAGAGGGGTCAAGGTCATGATGGAGGAACCCAAAGAGAGAGCTGACCTGAGCTCATGAGAGCACATGGACTCTGGATCAACAGTTAAGGACCCTCCATGGGACCGACGTAGGCCCTCTGCACGTGTGTGACAGTTGTGTAGCTTGGTCTCTTTGTAAGGCTTCTAACAGTGAGATCAGGACCTGTCCCTGGTGATTGGCTGGCTTCTGGGAGCCTGTTCCCTATGCTGGGTTACCTCGCCCAGCCTTGATGTAAGGGGAGGAGCTCAGTCCTGCCTCAACTTGATGTACCATGGGAGGCCTGCCCCTTTCTGAATGGAGAAGGAGGAGTAGAAGGGGAGGGGAGTAGGAGGACTGGGAGGAGAGGAGGGAGAGAAAACTGTGGTCAGTATATAAAATAAATGAAAAAATGTTATTAAAAATAATAAATAAAAAAAGAAAATGCCTCTGTAAAATCAGGCTGTAGGCAAACCTGTAGGGCATTTTCTTAATTAGTGATTGATGGGGAGGGCCCAGCCATTGTGGGTGGCACCATTCCTTGGTAGTGGTCCTGGGTTCTATAAGAAAGCTGAGCTGGGCTGGAGAGATGGCTCAGCGGTTAAGAAAGAGCACTAGCTGCTCTTCCAGAGGTCCTGAGTTCAATTCCCAGNAATCACATGGAGGTTCACAACCATCACTAGTGGTACCTGATGCCCTCTTCTGGCATAAAGGCGTACATGCAGATAGAGCACACATAAAATAAATAAATCTTTAAAAAAAAAAAAACAAGCTAAGCAAGCCATGATGAGCAGCACCCCTCCATGGCCTCTATGGCCTCTGTGTCAACTCCTGCTTCCAAGTTCCTGCCCTATTTGAGTTCCTTCCTTACTTCCTTCAAGGATAAACAGTGAATGAACAGTGAATGAACAGCCACCATTTGGGTGCTGGGTCCTCTGGAAGAGCAGCAAGTGTGTCTAACTGCCATATCTCCAGCCCCCCAAATAAAATATTTTAAAGCAAGTAAAAAGTACACAAAAATAAATGTGCATCACATGTAAGGGTGGACTGCACCACAAACACTTTGAAAGGTCCTGGGATGAAGGTGTTTGCAAAGCTTTTGGCTGCCTGGCCGTGAGGTAAGGGAAAGTGGTAGGGACGAGGAGAATTGAAGTCCAGGATGATGTGGATGTTGTTGGCAGCCTGAATTGCATAGAGTGGAGCCTCTTACCCCCTGCCACAGAGGAGATGGCAACGCAGACGGCTGTGGTGAATGGCCGCTTCATGGGTGATCCTTCCCATGAGTACGAACACACTGAGCTCCAGAAGGTGAACGAGGGTGAGAAGGTCTTTGATGAAGAAGTAGTGGTAAGTGCAGGGGTGTGGGGGTGCTGGGAGGGTCTGAGCAAATGGTGTAAGTGCAGGGGTGTGGGGGTGCTGGGAGGGTCTGAGCAAATGCCCATCAGGGCTGAGGGTCGAGGTTCAGCACAACAGGAGAATGTGTGAGCACCACAGCCAAAGCCCTAGCATTCCCAGCCTCACAAGCCAAACCCAACTAAATCAATACAAGAACAGGGTTCCAGGGCTGGAGAGATGCTCAGTGGTTAAGAGCACTGGCTGCTCTTTCAGAGGATCTGGGTTCCATTCCCAGCATCCATATGGAAGCTCACAACTGTAACTCCAGTTCCAAGGGATGTAATGCCTTCTTCTGACCTCTATGGGCACAAGGTGCACAAGTGGTGTACAGACATAGATGCAGGCAAGACACTCACACACATAAAAACCCAACAGGATTCCAACCCGGAAGAAACAAGAACAAGTCCCACTGTGATTATCTATTGTCCCCACCGTCACTACTGCCTAGGTGGGCACTGAGTGTCTGGGGGAGCTAGGGGCTTTGCTGTTGCCAATTCTGACAGCTCTGCAAAGGTGGGTTCATTACCATCCAGGTGGGGGAGAAGACACTGGAGCTGGTGGCTAAGACCTGAGGGGCAGTGCAAGGAGAGTGGATAGGCAGCTCTCGGAAAGCCTGGTTCCATATGGGGACTGGGAAGAGGGGCCTGTGTTGCATCTTGAGGATCAGGGATGTGTATACATGCAGATATTGTTTCATTATTATTGTTGAATATTTTGTCTTTTTGAGACAGGGTTCTCTGTGTAGCCTTGGCTGTCCTGGAACTCGCTCAATAAACCATACCTGCCTCTGCCTTCCAAGTGCTGGGATTAAAGGCGAGTGTCACCACTGCCCAGCATCATGATTATTGTTATTTTACAATGCTAGGAATCAAAACTTGGTCTTCTGCATTCTGGACAACCATTCTGCCATTGAAGTACATTTATTTATTTCGTGTATTGGGCCAGGCTCTCTCGTGGAGGTCAAAGGACAACTTGTGGGAGTCGATTCCCTCCTTCTCCATAGAAGTTCTTAAGTCTGAACTTAGGTCATTAGGCTTGATGGCAAGAACATTACCCACAGAGCCATCTGGCCAGCCTGTTTGAACTAATCTTAATTTTACTAAATAATACACCACATGGTTCCTGAGTCATAGACACTAAAAGGAATGTAATAAAGTTTCCTTTGTTCCCTGCCTGCTGGGCAGGGAAACCCTTTTTCTAGGGGACATTATGTAACTGTTTAGCATATGTGTCCTGGTCCAGTCCAGATCCTTCTACCACATCAGCAGCCTCACTGCCCTCCAGGAGCTCAAAGGGTACAATCCAAGGCCCAGTATCCTAAACCTGCATTTTCCCATGATCCTTGGGGGTCTGACTCCATTACAAAGAGTGGGGTGTTATTTCCAGACACCAGTGCCAAGGAAACCCCTGGTCTCTGTGTGTTTTCTTTTTTTCCTTAATAAACAAAATTAAAAGATGGCAGTGTGGGGCNGGAGAGTTGGCTCAGTTGTTAAGAGCACCTGTTGCTCTTGCAGATGACCTGGCTCGATTTTAAGCACCCACATGGTGTTCGTAACCGCTGTAACTCTAATTCCAGGGGATCCGACACGACACATTCTTCCGACTTCTATGGGTACCAGACATGCACATGGTGCACGGACATATATGCAGGCATAACACCCATATGTGCAAAGTAATAAAACAGAATAAATTTAAAAATAGAACGGCTGTGTAGTGTGTCCACAGCCTGCTCTTTTCGTGAAACCATATCTTTCAGAGACCTTCAGCACCCAACCAGCCACCCCGCTTTTTGTGCCAGTGTGTGAAAGTACCCGTGTTTAAACAGTCTGATTAATGGAAAGTAGCTTCCAGGTTTCAGCTCTGACAAACATGTCATGCCAAGTGGCCTTGGACTGACGTCATTTCCAACGTGTGTACTTTATCTAAAGGGCCAGTTCCTAGAAATGCCACTGGGTCAACAAGTAGGGAGCCCACATTCAGCTAAACCAAACCTGGATTCACAACCCAGCCTTGCAGTTGAACTTGGGTGACGTCACAAGTCTGTGTTAGACTGTTGAGGCCGTGGCAGCGACACCTCCCAGCTGATAAATGCACTTTCCTGAGCCTCAGGTTCTCNTTCTGTATAGCTAGACTGTCTGTATTTATTCTTGCAGGCTTGTTCAAGTCACTAAGGTGACATCCACTGCCCCTGGGCCAGGATGTTCTGAACGTTAGTTTCTGCCTTCCCTTGTTGACGTGCAATGGGTGGCTTTGTGAGCTCCGATGCCTCTGTCTGCAGGCTTCAAGCACAGCTTGCTCCCTTTCCTTACTGCTGCCCCTGATGTGAACTGCAATGGAATATCATCTGTATAAGGTTTAGTAACCTTATGAGGAAATGCTTAGTGATGTCAAGCCTCAAGAAGGATGCTACCTAAGCTGTGATCCCAATTTTACTTTAAATATATGCATAAAATATGCATAAAGAATAGAAGGAAGCATGTTAGTATGTTAGTGATTGGGAGGTAGGATAATGAGTAGTTTTAATCCCCTTTGATATGCTTTTCTATATTATCCAAATAATGTACAGTGAGCAGGATTTTTTCATATATATGAATTATATATATAAAATCTTATTTATTATTATTAGTGTGCCTGTGTGTGTGTGTGTGTATGTGTGTCTGTGTCGGTGTGTGTCTGTGTCAGTGAATGTGTTTATGTGTCTGTGTGTGTGTGTGTCTGTGTCAGTGTGTGTGTGTCTGTGTTGGTGTGTGTGTATGTCTATGTCAGTATGTTGTGTGGATGTGTCAGTGTGTATGTATCTGTTGGTGTGTGTGTGCCTCTGTCAGTGTTTGTTTGTCTGTGTTGGTGTGTCTGTGTGTATCTGTGTGTGTCTGTGTGTGTGTGTTTGGGCAAGAATGAGCCATTGTATAAGTATGGAGATCAGAGGACAACTNTAGGGAGTCAGCTCTCTCTTTGCACTTTAAAAAAGAAAATGTATTTATTTTATGTGTATGAGTGTTTTGCCTTAATTATTTTATGTGTATGAGTGTTTTGTCTTAATGTAAGGTCTGTTTGCCTTGTGAGCAGGCTGTTGGACTCCCTGGGACTGAGTTACAGATGGTTGTGAGCCTCCATGTGGGTGCTGGGAATTGAACCCAGATCTTCCAGAAGAGCAGCTGGTGCTCTCAACCTCTGAGCCATCTCTCCAGCACCCTTCCACTTTTTTTTTTAGGCAAGGTGCCTATTGTTTCTGCTGCTGTGTTGTTTACTCTAGACTAGCTGTCCTGTGAGCTTCTGGGCAGTTTTATCCTTGCCTCCCATCTTATCATAGGAGTGCTGGGATTACAGATGTGTGCCACTACATCAAAGTGTCCGGCTTTTTAATGTGTTCCTGGTTCAGATAATTAGGCTTGCAAGTGCTTCACTGAGCCATCTCCACACACACACACACACACACACACAACTTGGGAGCAGTCTTGTGTATCTTAAGCTGGCCTCCAATTTGCTTATGTAGCTAAGGATGACCTTGAATTTCCTGTCCTCTTGCCTTTACCTCCCAAGTATAGTCCCTGGTTTAAGGGGTACTGGGAATTGGGCCCTAGGCCTTGTGGAAGTTAGGCAAGCATCCTCCAAGTGAACCAAGTCCAACCCCTGCTTTCCTAACATGTTTTGTTTGAGATGGGATCTCATGTAGTCCACAATGGCCTGAAACTCTTTATGTAATTAAGGATGATCTTGATCTCTTGGTCCTTCTGCCTCCACTTCCCAAGTGCTAGGGTTACAGGTATATGCCAACACATCTGGTTTATTTGGTGTGGGAGATTTGAACCCAGAGCATTGCATACACTAAGCAAGAACTCTACCAACTAAGTTATACCCTTGGGCCTGCTTTCTTTCTTCCTTTCTTCCTTTCGTTAGTTATTTAGTTAGTTTTTTTGAGGCAGGTTTCTCTGTGTAGCCCTGGCTCACTCTATAGACCAGGCTGGCCTTGAACTCAGAGATCCGCCTGCCTCTGCCTCCCAAGTGCTGGGATTAAAGGTGTGCGCCACCACCACCTGGTTCCTTTTTGTTTTTATTGTTCCATATTTTCTATTTATTTATTTATTTATTTATTTATTTATTTATTTATTTATTTATGATATATACAGTATTCTGTCTGCATGTATACCTGCAGGCCAGAAGAGGGTGCTAGATCTCATTACAGATGGTTGTTGAGCCACCATGTGGTTGCTGGGAATTGAACTCAGGGCCCAATGGTGGGGAAAAGAATTAGCCATGCAGAGCTCTGTCTTGCATCTAAAGTGAGCAGGCACAGTGCCCTGGCAGGATGCTCCTCTCCTGTCTTCTCAGGTCCAAATCAAGGAAGAGACTCGCTTAGTGTCTATCATTGACCAGATTGACAAAGCTGTAGCCATCATCCCCCGAGGTGCCCTCTTCAAGACTCCTTTCGGAGTCACCCACGTCAATCGGACCTTTGAAGGTGAGTTCTTGAGGATCCTCTCAGAGCAGGAGCTGCTAAGGTTCTGTTGAACATGTCTGGGAGACCAGGGCATCTGCCCTCCGTGGAGAAGAGTGGCTATGTCCACAGCACCTGGGGGGATGGGCCTCTTGGCCTGCTGCTATTGGTTAGTGTCCTAACTTCTGTTGCTGTCAACAGTACCCTGACAGAAANTAGCAAAATGAAGGAGGGGGTACAGTCCATCTTAGGAGGAGCTTGAGACAGCTGGTCACATCGTGGTTAAGAGCAGAGAGAAATGAGCACACACAGCACACCTACTTGCTTGCTTATACTCAGCTAGCTTTCTTTATTCTTATGCAGTTCAGGGCTCCCTGCCTAGGGAATGGTACTGCCCACAAGGGGCTGAGTCTTTCTACATCAATTAACAAAGAAGATGAATCCTCACAGACACATCCATTGGCCAACTTGATCTAGAGCAGTGGTTCTCAACCTTCCTAACACTGCGACTCTTTAATACAATTCCTCATGTTGTGGTGACCCCCAACCATAAAATTATGTGTTGCTACTTCATAACTGTAATTTTGCTACTGTTATGAGTCATAATGTAAATATCTAATGACNCTGTGAAAGGCTCATTAGACTTGCATAGGGGTTGAGACCCACAGGTTGAGAACCACTGCTTTAGATAATTCTTCATTAGGACTCTCTCAGGCTGGGCATGGTGGTTCATGCCTTTAATTCCAGCACTCCGAAGGCAAAGGCAGAGACAATTTTGACATTTTTTTCTAGGAATAGAGACAAAAACATGTGTTCTTTCTTAGTGACTACATACTTTGGCTTAGAGAATACACAAAAACAGAAACTAAGAGGAACCCTTTGTGAGTTCAAAGCCAGCCAGAGCTACATAGTAAGTGAGACTTTGTCTCAAAAATATAAAAAATAATTAAAAAACCAAACTCTTTCCCCAGGTGATTCTAAGTTGTGTCAAGTTGACAGTTAGAACTAACCAGTACAGCTTGAAATGGCTCAGTCACCGGACCCTGAGATGTAGAAGTGCATATGGTGACCTGGGTTCTCCTGGGTCAGAGTTACCTGCTTCTTGCCACTGCCCCTCCTTGCTCCTTTTTTTTTTGGGGGGGCATGGAGGTCAGGGTCAAGCATGGGCAGAGGGAATGAGCTCCATTTTCTGGCTTGGGTTATCTGTCTGGTGGACAGAGCCCTGTGTGGCCATCTCCCTTTGGTGGCAATGCCAGGAGAAAGGAGCCCTGAGCTTTGGGCTAACTGTTCTGCCCACCTCCTCCTCCCAGGCCTGTCCTTGTCTGAGATTAAGAAGCTCAGCTCGTACTTCCACTTCAGGGAGGCTATTGATCTGAAGAACAAGACCTTGCTCGAGAAGGCAGACTTGGACCCCTCTCTGGATTTCATGGACTCCCTGGAGTACGACATCCCCAAAGGTAAGAGGCCATTATCTTCAGGATGTGGGATTTGTCTTCAGGTCAGAGCAGTAGGCCAANCCCTACCTTTCTCCTTTCTCCAAGGCTGGGACTGAGAACCTGGGCGGGCATTGGTGGCTCACTGTGACCTCTTGAGGGTGGGGCTTCCCCAGAGACATTCCACTGGTGTTATCCAGCAGGGAGGTGGGAAGTGAAGTAGCTCAGGGTCTCGGTATTTGAGCAGATTTGTTGTTGTTATTTTTAATGCACTTCTGAACTTTATTCCAACCAATTTTTAATGTGTTTTGAGTTTTTGTTTGTTTGGTTTTGTTTTTTTCTCGAGACAGGGTTTCCCTGTATAGCCCTGGTTGTCCTGGAACTCTCTCTATAGACCAGACTGGCCTCTAACTCATAGAAATCCTCCTGCCTCTGTCTTCTGAGTGCTGGGATCAAAGGCATGCACCACCACACCCAACCAGATAGTTTTTTTTTTTTCAAGGAGCACACTTGTCTGCTATGATTGTGTTTCTTAGGAGTATAATATAAAGACAGCTGTGGTAGTGCAGACGTGTAAGTAAGTCCAGATACCTGGACTTCAATGCACAACTCTATCTCAAATGTATCTGTATTTATATATCTATCTCCATCTGTATATGTTCATCATTAACTATAGTTATCATGTTTTACAATAGACCTTTTAAAATTATTTTTCCTGTCTACCATCATTCTATTTCCTGCGTCCTTTGATGACATAACCCTATACTTCCTTTTATCCAGCCCACCTCTGGTAACAGCCATTCTCCCCTCTTTTTCTTTGAGACAAGATGTCATTATGTCATTATGAGACAAGGAGGATCTGAAGTTTGTTGTAATCCTTGGCTACATAGTAAATTTTAGGCCAGACGGAGCTACATGAAACCCTGATTTTATTTTATTAGTTCTTCAAGATAGGGTTTCTCTGTGTAGTCCTGGCTTTCCTGGAACTCCCTCTGTAGACCAAGCTTGCTTTGAACTCACAGAGACCCACCTGCCTCTGCCTCCTGAGTGCTGAGATTAATGGCATGCGCTACCCCACTCAGCCAAAAAAAAAAAACAAAAAACAAAACAAAAGCCATAGAGATGATTTGAGGCAGGCCCAGGAGTTCCTGGAAAACTGGTGGGAGAAGCTGCGGATGCTGGAAGGTAGGTCTGTGTGCACATCATAACATATCTTACGCACATAATGAGGCAATGTGCACGGGAGGACAGAGAAGGGGCAAGAGAGCCCTCAGGTTGTCTCAGGGCCAGCACAGTGCCAGCGGCTGGATGATGGGCCTGAGCAGCTGGATTCCGCCACATGGGGGCACCAGAGCCAAGTCACATTAAGTGAGGGCTTATAGTGCATAGGTGGCTTCTGGAACCAGAAGGAAAGTGAATAGAGCAGGATGAATCTCACTTATCAGACACAACTCCGGCTGCCTTCCAGACTCTCTCTAGCTGAATGAGCTGCTGAGTGGCTCTCCTGCCTGGCAGATGGTAGTGGTGACGCACTGGGCTGCAGAGTGGAGACAAGAACCCTTGGAGGAGCCCCCTGGGACACCATACCTGGCTAAAGGGGTGGGGTTTGTAGCTCCTTAGCTCTTTCTGCCTAGGGAGGAGAATTGTTTTCTGAGTCTGACGCAAGCATTCAGGACAGCTTGTCACCTCTGAGCAGGTGTGGTTGAAGTGGGCCTTGTCCTGAGGCCTCCTGCTCTCTGTGCCCACAGAGATAGGCCTGGAGCTCACAGCTTCTCTCTGGACCAGCCTTGGTGAAAGATATGGGGAGGGATGTTGCCTGAGGCCAGTATCTTGGCAATGAGCTGCCATGTCCCTGGGATGGACAGCTCTGTAGAGATGGGTCCCTGACAGGCTCATCCTCCTGACGGGTGCAGGGCACTGGCTAAGACTTCNCTGACCTTGGGGCTTGCACCAGGAAGACAGGTGGAGCAGTGGGTCAGGTAGCCAGATTCCTCAGTGGTATTCTGCCATTCAATACTTTTTAACCTTTCATTCTATCAGCAGAGCCTGGAGGAGCTACCAGGCCCTTTGTTGCCCTTGGAATGAGAAAGACAGCTCTCCTGTGTCAGGAAGGTTTGAAGAGAGTGTCAGAGACGGGCTGAAAGGTGTCAGGAGCACAGAGGAGTGGGCAGAACAAGCAGCACGTGGCAGGGAGTAGGGGTGCAGAGCCGGCAGGAAGGGCTAAATACAGGTTGGGGTCCCAGTAGCGAGCACTCAGTGGCAATGTCCAATTTGCACAGCAGAGGGCAGCAAGAGTCCTGTAGCCTGGAAACTGGCCTTTAAATGCTGGGGTAGAGATGGTGATTGGGGGGACTCTATGGTATAAGGTGAGACAGGGAGCATGAAGAGAATGGGCAACGTGGTAGCAGTCTCATGGGCAAGTGTGCAGATGGCTCTTCTGCCTAAGTCTTTGTAAGATTCCCTGACCAGGGGCCCTGCTACCAAATGCTTACTTACATTGGTGGCTGACACCAGGGGAATCTTTTTCCTCTGTCCCCAGCCTCTAAGGAGGGTTGACTCTACATTGTCATAGGGGGATGGTGGTCATTTTTTATTTCATTTTATGTGTAGAGGTATTTTACTTGCATGTGTGTACCACATACATGCCCGGTGTCTTTCGAGGCCAGAAGTGGGCACTGGATTCCTTAGAACTAGAGTTACAGATGGTTGTAAGCCATCATGTGGGTGCTGGGGATCAAATCCAGGTCCTCTTAAAGAGTAGCAGTGCTCTTAACTGTTGAGCCATCTCTCCAGTCCTTCCTGGCCATTTCTTAGTGTGATGAAGTTTAGGGGTTGAGGTTTAGGCCACCTGCTGCGCTGGGCAGCTTGATCGGAGGCTGGCCCTCACACTCCCTTGTGTCACCCTTTCTTCCTGGGTAGCAGGAGAATGTAAAGGTCAGTCTACCTTAGTCTGAGGCTCCACCCTGGGGAGGTGGGTAAGACCCTGGGGTCAGGAAACCCAGGAGGATCTCTGCCAATTGCATAGGGCCCACTGCTGAGTTTGAGGGTTGATCCTCTCCCTGGCCTCAGAGCACAGGTGTTTTGGAGAGCCACCTGAAGCTAGGAAGCCAGGCCTGAGACTTGGGAGAGACCTGGGGCTGTGAATTGCTCCACCAGGCTACTTGCCTGTGTGTGTGTGTGTGTGTGTGTGTGTGTGTGCATGTGTGTATGTGTTCTGGATAATGAGCTGAGTCAGGAAGGATGAGTGGACAGGAGCATGACAGGAATGTAGGAAAGGCGGGGAGGCTGGCCCCTGGCATGCTGCAACTTGGCTGGCACCCTTTGGCCTGCTTGGCTCTGTCCTCCTCAGGTTCTGCATTTCTTTAACTTCCTCAGTTTTCCTGTGTCACTTGGCCTGGGCCACTCATCCCAGCCTCTGTTTCCCATCCACTGGATGCCAGAGGTGACCAGACATGCTGGTGTGAGGGGCCCCATGCTACCATGCTGTTGGCTGAACTCATGGGTATCTGGCTGCAGTGGGGGTGGGGTGGACCCTAGGCTGTTTTCCCAGGCTAGCACTTGGGCAAGGGAAGCTGCAGGCCAGCCTCCCTGGGTGGGCAGAGGAATCAGAGTCTGGTCTTGCTTATCTCAAGGAGGCGGTGAAGCTGTGGGCTCCAAGGGCAAGGAGGCACCAGGTCTCTGTGGATGCTCTGGGCCCTGGTAGGGTGACTAAGGCTACAGAATAATATACTCCTGGGCCTATTGTCAAGGACCAGACACAGTGGACCTGAAACACTTTGTTCTGTCATACTCCATCCTCATCTCCCCCAAACACTGTTTTCTGGAGACTTGTGACCAAGAAAGCCACCAAAGTTCTCAGGTCCCTAGAGGACAGCTGTTGGCCAGGTGCTGCTCCAGCCAGGGCCTGTTACACTTGTTCTGATTCCTTCTTGATGAGGCAATTGACTGGGGCAATGACAAGCCATGGCGTAGCCTCCACCTCATTGTCCCATGCATGGCTGAGTCAGGACCAGGGGCAGCAGACCTCCATGATTCCAGAAAGCTCTGGTTTTGACCAGGGCAGACAGCTGGCTACACAGGGCCAGCTTTTCGGATGCAGGGTGGCCCCCAGAGGGTGGGGATGGAGTTGTAAGGCTGTTGGGTGTGGAGTGACCAGGGTGGGCCATGGTTGGAGGTAGGCTTCGGGAAGCTCAAGNGGTGGGAGCCAGCAATGGGGCTGAGTTGGCNACTGATGAAGGCCCCAGAACAGCCCTCAGAGCATAACTGGTTGGTCCTGCACCAAAACCTTCAAAAGTATTTGCCTTCCTGGCAGGGCCCTGAGCAGGGCTGTGGCTGGTTTGGGGGAGAGGCCCTGGTGCGCAGGGGAATAGAAGCCCCAGATCTGCATCCAGAGGCGATTTTCCCAGGCTCCTTCCTCCCACACAGCGGCCCCCTCCCTTGGAGCTGGATCCCGCCCTTCCAGCCAAGTCCTTCTGGCTGCACAGCTCAGCCNGGTCTGAGCTGCGGTGTCTAGAGTAGCACAGGGCAGACTCAGCAGTCGATGTCCCCTCCCACCAAGCATGGCTCCACCTACAGCAGTCAGGAAGACACTGAGGTGGGACGCCTGAAATGGCCCAACTTGAGCTTGAGCCCCTGGTTGTCTCAAAGGTCACCGTGATTTACTCTAGTGCAAGCTAAAGGAGCCACTCTGTCTGCCGACCTCCTAAGCCCTAACTTGGCGGGTCACTTCTTCATGATCTTCCGTGTCATAATGAGCAGCAAAATGGCTCTGGGAACCAGGAGCACAGCAGCTTTTCCAGTGGCACCTCAGCCCCAGACAATCCCCTCCTGTCCCCTCCAGGGTCTTGGAGCATCCAGATGGAGAGGGGCAACACACTGGTGGTGCTGCGCAGCCTGCTCTGGCCGGGCCTCACCTTCTACCATGCTCCCCACACCAAGAACTATGGCTACATCTANGTGGGCACGGGTGAGAAGAACATGGACTTACCCTTCATGCTGTAGGAGGGCAGTCTGGGTATTTATGTGGAGTCTAAATATTTTCATAAAGTTTAGCCAATTGGCCTGTTTGTTCCGTCATGCTTTTGTCATTTTGTCCCCCATCTAGAGACATGGCTCTGAAGGGCCCACTGAGCCAGGAAACCTAATTCTAAAGCAAAAGGCAGAGACCAGGAATGTGGTAATGAAGGAGACACCAAGTATGGACAGGTGGACACAGTGGTGGGAAGGGATGGTCAANGGCCTGCTGGAGTTCCTGGACTCAGCTACTTGTGGGCTAGGCCCCCAACTGGAGTGTGATGGCTATCAGCAGAGGATGGGCACCAGTGTGGCACAGGACCCACTGCAGTCACAGACAGGGCCCATTCAGAGATGAGCTGCTTCATACTCAAACTTCATACTTCAAACGCTGGAAGCCAGCTTGGGCCCCACACTTCCAAGCAGTGACCACAGGGGGAAGCCGAGAGCCTGCTTTATTTCATTTCTTTATTACAGTTCAGACTCCTGCCCAAGCCAGTCAGAAGACCACAGGGCAGGAGATCCAGCTCCTGCCTGCCCCGGCTCCCAACACTGTGGCTGGGCAGATCCAGGGAACAGAAGTTAGTCCCCAAGTTCTCATGCTGTGTGGAGGGGAGTGGTTCTGGTGGGAGGGGCAGCTGTATCATCTGGAAGGTTCTAGTCAGCTCTTCAGCAGCACGGCTCCCATTAATGAAACAGCTTCCANGGCCTTCTGGAGTAGCAGACATTGTCTTTCAGGAGTGGTGACCCCACGGCCATACCCACCTTGTTCCAACGGTGGCCTTTTTTGTAGATAGGTTTGACAGAGCCAGGAGCCCAGCGAGTCAGGTAGCTGCAGAGGGGACACAAGGATGGCATGCTGGAACAGGAAGAGCAAGGCACTGTCCCCGGTGCCAGGCTGTAGTGGCTGTACCAACTCTTCCACCAGTTTCCCTCTCAAAGGGCAAAGGGTTTTCCTGGGAGAAATTGCTGTTTTGGAAACAGATAGGCGGACTCTTGCTGTTACAAGTGTGTGGTCAGGGTCAGGCAGCCCAGGCCCAACTCCCTTGATCTTCCTAAGTTGTCAGTGTCATCTGCACTCAGAGAGAAGGCCGAGGAAGAGGCTGCTTGGACAACAGCTCTCCAGCCTTACCCAGGGAAGCATAAAGGCAGGGAACCCTGTTCTCTTCCTCACTTGGCTGCTTTAGACAGGACACCCGAGCCTCCAGGGAACTCTTCAGGGCACCACACTGGTGCAGGNCCCCACCCCTCACCCAACCCGATGGGAAGCGAGGGATGAACACAGTGGGTGCACTCCCAGCCCAGCGGGTTCCTGTAAGTGAGAGNGGGTAGGAAAAGATGGCGGCCACCCATGGTCCCCTGGCCTCCTGTGGGGATAGCCTGGGCCCGACTGTTCCTGGAAAAGTGGCTCATAGCACCAAGACTGGAGTTCACTCTGTTCATAATGAAACTCGGCTCCTGACCAGAAAGGAAGGCCCATCCTTTATCCTCAAAGCTCAGCCACAAAGGCCAGGGGTCCTTTTGTGTTCTACGTGAGGTTGAGGCTTGCCCTGGCTGCCTCCAGAGACCCTCAAGTAAAAGCTTCTTAATTTAAAAACTAGTATTCCTGGCAGAAATTAAAATTTATTTTTTTGGCTGAAATCTTTGGCTGAAGAAAGGATTGCTGACTCATACGTGTCTTTCCACCGTGCTTCTCTGGACCTTGGTCTTCAGCTGAGAGCCTTATGCAGAGGGGAAGNCCCGGGAGGTCCAGCCCTGGGGTGTGCTAGGCCCAGGAGGTAGGAAGACAAGGCCTTCCCCAGTTGGCTGGGGTGCTGCCTGCACAGGGGTGGCTGTCTCTATAGTCAGTGGCTCTAGGACAACAGAACAGGTTGGTCCAACATAGGCTCCCTCACCACCAGCTGGCCCTTGTGCTGGCTTCTCCCAGTCCTGAGAGGGAGAGGTGAAGACTGGGGCCTGAGGGCAGGCCCCAGAAACAGGGTGTTCACCAGGACTCAAGGACTTCAGAAGACCCCAGCTGACCAGACTCTCCAGAGCTGTCCTTCAGCTAGCTTGGGGCCTGATGCCTGTGCAGCATGGAGCAGCCCTGACAGGTAGGCTGGGTGGCATCCAGTCAGCCCTCTGTGAACCTCTGAGGCTTTCCTAAATCACTCCCCTTCTACCTCTTCTGAGCAAGGAGGACTGTCCTGTCCCCCCATGCACAGGAGAGAAGGAGAAGGGGAGACCATCCCTTCTGCTGGAGAAGATACTATTGTACCCGGGTACAGAGGACACAAGGGAGTGAGCAGGGCCTCTAAGCCCTTGAGTGCAGATGAGGGACCCTTGGGTGCAATCCCAGAATCCCTTGTACAGGGATCAACGCCTCCTGAGCCAGGACTTCCCCTCCCCCAGGAGTGGCCTTTTGCAACTCAAGAGCCCCCACACATCATCAATCCTGTGTCACACTAAAGGACACCGGATGTAAGGGAGGGAGCCTGGCCTAGCTTCAAAGGCCCTAGGGCAGGATGGATTGTGTCCTCAGGCTTGCTGCTGTCTCTTAAGAGCTAGGGTGGGGGTGGGCTCAACCCCCAAACAGACCAGAGCATGCCCTGCTCCTTGGGGCTGCTGGCAGAGAGCCCAGTCCAGCTCTNCTCAGCATCTAGGAATGGGGAGGCAAGGCACAAAGAAGNAAGCCTACATTACCCCATCTCACACCCTCCACCTAGCAACCTGGCCTCCCAGCATCCACCTGGGTTCTGGTAGGGATCTGTGCAAAGACCTGTGGGGGCTTCGCAGTCTGGCTCTGCCTCATTCGTCCTGCAGAGTAAGTCGTTCTCACTATCAGCAGAGGCAGCTTGACACACTGGAGGAGGGAGGAGACGCTGGGGGCCTAAGAACTGCAAACTCTTCTCTCAACAAGGGGGTACCAGAGATCTAACTGCCTGTGAGGGTGATGTCATGGAGAGGGGAACCTGCAACAGCATAGCTGTCTGGATGCTAGGTGAGAATCTGCTCTCACTCCAGAGGGGCCTGCCTACCCTGCTGCTGCTGGAGGGCTGCCTTGCAT
>LZPO01116605.1:664585-686989 GCA_001675575.1 Neotoma lepida | reverse complement strand
TTTTTTTTTCGAGACAGGGTTTCTCTGTGTAGCTTTGCGCCTTTCCTGGAACTCACTCGGTAGCCCAGGCTGGCCTTGAACTCACAGAGATCCGCCTGCCTCTGCCTCCCGAGTGCTGGGATTAAAGGCGTGCACCACCACTGCCCGGCCCGCCTTGCATCTCTTACTCCTAAGACCTCAGGGTAGCTCAAGATGCCAAGGAAGTTGTGGAGGCTGTTAACTGCACAACTCCAGGGAGCACTGGTGGAGACCGAGCCTCTATGCAGGCTGCCTTGATATAATGCTGTCCTGTGTACAGTGGTCCTCCATGGGGAAGGCTTGCTCTGCCCTGTAATACCCTAGTGCTGGAGAGAGCTGGAATACTGTAAGTCTGTAGCAGTGCTGACATGCCCATAGCAATGTGGTGTGNTGTCATCAACAGGGAATAACATATTCTAATGCCCAACCTGTGTCAAGGCCCTCTAGGACAGAAAAGAGGAGAGACATGGGCAAGGGAGGGAGGAGGGAGGTAACATAGAGCACAGCCATGGTGGGAAGGATGTGCGTGTGTACTTGGGCTGGCTGGGAATGGAGTAGACAGCCAAGGAACACTCGGGCTCTCCTGGGCTGCCGTGAGAGCCACGGGANAAGCTCTCCAGAATGCAGTGAGATCCCTGGGCCTAGAGTGCTTGGGTCAATTGTGCTCATGTTTCCTTACCGGTTGAGCTTGGGTTTATTCTTTGGTAAGGACCCTTCTGGAAGCCGTGGCCTGTGATCTGGGAATAGACCTGAGTGGAAGAACATAGAGTCAGTCTCCACAGTTCTGAAAGGGCCAGGGGTAAAGTCCATGGGAGTGGGGAGCAGGGGCACACAGGGTGGGTCTGGGGAGCATCTAATCAATATTCTGCTTATCCCTCTCTCCAGCTGGGACAGCTGGCTGGGATGGGGAGCTACAGTCTCACTACCCCTCTCAGCCCTGGGTACTCTGACCTGCTCGGTGAGCCATCTTGACACACTCCTCGATCTTTCGGTGCTCTTCCTTGCACAAGCCTGTGACACTCCGGGGCAGCATGCCTCCATGAGGCCGGATGAACTGACTGAGCAGCAGCACATCCTAGTGAAAACCACACACTGGAATTTAGGTCAGCTGGGAACCAGGACTGTGGGCTCTGCAGGGGTCCCAGCATGACAACTCAATAGGACTTTTCTATTCCCCATTGCCAACCAAAGGGCTCCCAGCAGCTCCCCAAAAATCTTCTGACACATTAGGCGAGACCAGAAATGCTCTAGTAAGCATTTTACCACCAGTCTTTCTTAGTAGTAAAATGTCTGGTAGTCTGCCAGGGAGTTGTGGTGCATGCCTTTAATCTCAGCACTCAGNAGCCAGTGAATTTAGTGGATCTCTGAATTCGAGGCCAGCCTGGTCTACAGAACAAGTTCTAGGACAGCCAGGTGTGTTACACAGAGAAATCCTGTCTCAAAAAAATAACACAAAAAACAAAAACAAAAAAACCCAACCAAAAACAAACAAACACAAACAAACCCCCAAACAAATAAATAGAAAGGATCTGGTGGTCACTGGTCATTTTCATCTGCTGGGCTGCGACATGTAAGGCATTTCTATGGGAGGCAACGCCTGCTCCACCTCAGCTGCAGACTCTAGATGGCAGAGGTGAAGGCAGAGAGACAGCTGCTCCACCTGCTGCTCTGCTCAGGTGCTAGGCAGGCACTGAGCTGAAAGGAAGGGAATCGGGCTGTGAAGTTCAGTCCATGTTTCATAAGCCCAGATGGGAATGGGTCTTTGGGCTTCCTTGCCACACATCTAACAAGCTGTGTGGGATTAAGTCTAGCAAAAAAGGACAAACTGGTAAGAAACCCTCTCCCCCATCATAATTGGCTCAAAGGGTTAAGTAACACTTGTCCCTATCAGGGCCCAGTGCCAGCCTTTGTCNGTTTACTAAATTGCTGCCTTGGCTGCCTTGCTGTATGACTGCAAATTTGTTTTAATCACTGGACAGCTCCTGGGAACCTCAGGCCCCAAACTCTCAGCCCAGCACTCTGCAGAAGCAGGTAACAGACTTGGACTAACCCACAGCTAACATGCTGGCTTGCATCCTCGGCACCCTTCACTGCAGGCTGCCAAGCTAGCCGACAGCGGCACACAGCTTGAGCCAACAGTGCTCCAAGTGGAAAGGGGAAAAAGGAAAAACAACTTTAGCCTTTACCTTGGAGAGGATTAGATTTCTTCTCCTGGAATAACAGCCAANTCAATTTCCTGGAAATGGCCAGTAGGACACTGCCCTGACTGGCTGGGCAGGTGTGGGGTTTGCCTCCCTCTCTGCAGCTGGGATTATGAGCATGCTTGTCTATCCACTGATATCCATGAGACAGGAAGCTCCGAACTCGGCCTTCTGCTGTACTCTGAGCACTTATTTTCAGAGGACCAGGGCAGGGTGAGAGCCCACCCTGCGCCCACACCCGGGGGTGGATAAAGCCAAGGTTCCGAGCCCAGGAGATTAGTTGGGTCACTCTGTTCAGATCTTCTTGCACTTATCATCTGACCAGGATCTCTGCCCTTAGCCAACCTGTGCTTCAGAGGGGAACTGGGACAACACACAGGTCAAACTGGCCCAGAGCCTGAATCACCTGAAACCCCCAATCAGAGTGCTCCTGTCACAGTGAGAGCCTGAAGAACAAGTGTGATAGCCAGGCTGGGTCCTGTCTTCTCTGCAGGCTAGTAGAACTCAGTGGCTTCCAGCTCCACAGCCTATAAGAACTTCAAAAACGCCCAAGTTGAGTGGGTGTGTTTGAGGCTGAGTTCTAAGAGCAATGATTTACCTTAAAAAATAATTGATGTGCGTAAGTGGTTTGCCTGCATGTATATATATATGCACTGCATGCTCTCTCAGTATCCTCAGGGGCCACGAGGGCACTGGATCCTCTGGAACTGGACTTACGGGAGGTTGTGAGCTGCCACGCAGGTGCTAGGCGCTGAACTAAGGTCNGTTGCAAGAGCAGCAAATGCTCTTAACTGCTGAGCTGTCTCTCCAGCTCCATATTTCTTTTTTCTCTAAATTTTTATTTTTTGAGATTATTTTATGCATATAGGTATTTTGGCTGCATGTGTGTACGTATTCCATGTGCATGCAATGCCTGTGAAGGCCAGAAGAGGGTGTTGGAGCCTCTGGAACTTGATATATACAGCTTTCACCCACCNTGTGGGGGCTGGAAGCTGAACCCTTCTACAAGAGCAGCCAGTGCTCTTAACCACTGAGCTTCCTCTCTAACCTTCAGCCCAGTCTTCTCAAAGCCCCGNAGCATCCACCACACAGTCAGGGTTGACAGCCACTGGACAAAGCTCCGTTGTCTTTGATGGTCATGTGAAATGCAGCTGTTGCTGCATGAGGAGGACAATGCTCAAGGTAAGGGGACTCTGGCCCCAGTGGATACAGGTGATAGTCTTTCTATTCACACTCACCTCATAGTTATATTTGTGCTTCAGGTTCCAACGGCAGATGGGGCACTGGCCTGAGGGGTTAGGGGGATTTGGAGTTGCCTTAGGAGTTTCTGTGATTCGGCCTTCAATCTAAGGGGGAGGGGAAAAAAAAGCCAGTGTGAGAGCCTGGGCCAGGCATGCAGGTCTTTAACTTCGACCACACCCTGCATGAATGCCAGCCAAAGCTTACTTCTGGGGGGGTCTCAGGGCGGCAACTAACAGGTCTGCTTACATGATGGAGATTTTCTGTGGCTGCTATATGCTGGGCCTTGGCGACAGGCATGTGGTTTGGCGGCCAGACCAGTGATGCATACCTGTAATCCCAGCAGTGGGTGGAAGAGGCAGGAAAACTAGAAGTTCAAGGCTAGCCTGGGCTATACAGTATTAAGTTCTAGGCCAGCAGAGGTTATATGGTAAGACTCTTGCCTCAAAAACTAGACAAACAGCAATAATGATATCAGACAGACATACAAACTGGTAACTAGAGTAGTAGTTCTCAACCTTCCTAACACTATGACCCTTCAATACAGTTCTTCATGTTGTGGTGACCCCCAACCATAAAGTTATTTTCGTTGTTACTTCATAACTAATTTTGCTACTGTTAGGAATTGTAACGTCCATGGTCTTTGGGGATTGTGACCCACAGTTTGAGAACTGCTGAACTAGAGGGGTTTGCCATATCAACTGAGTGCTGCTACCTTTCCTTCCTCAACAAACCACAATAAAAACCTGNACCCTAGGCTCCCTCCCTGCCTCTGGGAAAGGCGACACATGCAGCACATGGCTAAAAGTTCCAAATGGNGGCTGGAGAGATGGCTCGGCAGTTAAAAGTACTTGCTGCTCTTAGAGGACTGGGCTTCGGTTTCCAGGGGAATCTGGTGCCCTCTCCTGGCCTTCACGGGTATCTGCATGCACATGTACACATTCAGACAACTAGACACACACATACAAAGAAGTTCCAAATGGCATAGGGATGCACTATTCAAAGCTTCCACCCATTCTATACATTATCTGCAGAGAGCACTATTTCCAGCTTTATAGAACAGAGCCGTATCTAAGCTAGCAGGTTCCAACAAGAGATGATGTTTTCCCCCATCTGGCCATGTCTGGGGACATTTCTGATTGGACAATTGGGGGAAGGGGTATGATAGGCTAACAAGGATACACAGGGGAGCCCTCACAACAAAGAATTCCAGCCAATGCTGCAGCTGAGAAACCCNGGGAATAGCCAGACAAGTGGGTGTCTGCTGCTCCTTTCTCCCTCCACAAACACACAGAAAACATGGGCAGATGAATACAATACACGCCCTCCTCTAAAACAAACCAGGCTCCCACAAGGTAGACTTAGCTGGCTTGGAGCTTGTTATAGAGGCCAGGCTGCCTCACATTTGCAGTGAAGCTCTTGCCTTTACTTCCCAAATTCTGGGATTACAGCTCTCTTTCCTTCTATTATGTTGAATAACACCTTGCAAATACCCTGCAGAGGCCATGTGTGACATGACCTTCCCATCATGGCTGTCCCCTGTGACCCAGCCTTGCAATGGCTAAGTGTACTAAAGCAATGATCTAGGAATCAGCTCCAACTGCAGGGGGGGGGGGCTTAGCAGGCCTCGCTGAGGCTGAACCTAAGAGCAGGCCTCACTGAGGCTGAACCTAAGAGCATGGCTGGGATGGATTTAAGAGGCACAGGGACAAAAGGAACTCGCCTGGACTGAGAAAGGCTAGAAGTTCTGCTCAGTTATGTCAGGCACCACTACCCACCCCCCACTTCTACCATGGCAACCCCAAACACGTCAGAGAGAATCTGTGGGCCAGGGAAAATCTGCAGGTGCATGGGAGGCCTCCAGGGCCCCAGGAGAGAGCCAACATTCATTGGCTCACTGTTATTTGGCTGGTTCTGTGCTAAGAATGGTTCACACGTACCAGTTCATCTAACTCCCACAACTTAGTGCGGCAGGCGTCGGCTGATTTTGGAGAACATACACCCACAGTCAGTCACAGCAGTATCTGACAGAGCTGCAGTATCTCCACGTTCCCTCGATAAATAGCAGATCTATGCCTCACATGAAAAACCCTCTTTACTCTTAAAAGTCAGACGCGACAGCACCATCAGCTGGGAAGCAAGCCTGCAATTCTGAATGTCTAACACGTTAGCTTCCCTTAGAGATGCTGTTATTGGTGGTAAACTAGCTGGTTCTGAAGTCTGAAGTGGCAGATGACATCCAGGCATGGTCTGCCATAGTCTTCAAAGGAAAGTGGAAACAGCCAACAGAAGAATAATGGGCATTCTGATGAGCTGGATGAAAGGCTGGGCCCAGGCCACAGCTGCATTAACAGATGAGGTGGGTAGGGGACTCTCTTCAGCACTGAGCACTCGGGAACCGGAAAACAGAAGCAAGATGCCACTTCAAAAGTCTGTCAGGCTGAGTGTGGTGCACACCTTTACTTCTAGCACTCGGGAGGCAGAGACAGGCAGATCTCTTTGAGTTTGAAGCCAGGCTGGTCTACAAAGCAAGTTTCAGGACAGCCAGAATTACATAGAAAAACCCAGTCTCAAAAAACAAAAACAAAAAAGATTGATGTCACCCTTTTCTCCAGCACAGTTTATAGGGTGAATGCTTTTTGTCATTTGAGACAGGGTCTCGTGTAGCCCAGGCTTGCCTTGAACTCACTATATAGCTGAGGATGGCCTTGAACTCTTGATTCTTCTAGTACTGGGATTACAGATATGCACAAGCATGCCCAGATTGTTTTAGGTTTTAATCAGAAAACTGGAGAGATGCCCAAAGAGGACGAAGTTCCCTAAAAAGTAAGAATTAGGTAGAAGCTAGTTAACCAGTGGAAAGGACAAGGAGGTATTCTGGGAGAAGTATGACTGGCTTTCTCCTGGGGATAAGACTGCCGTGGGGAGGCCTAGACTTGGCTGACTGCCAAAGAGGTTAAGCCCCTGGTTGACATGGAAGTTCCTGGGCCTTCTGGGAGCTCTTCGAGGTGGCTGAGAATTCCTTGGAGGCACAGAAGACCATGTGAAAACAAGGCTGTCTTTTAAGGATTATGGGATAATCTAGGCCTCATGACTAACTCCCCAAGGGAGNCGAGATGGGCCCAGCGAGGGGAAGGGGGGCATGGGTGAAGAATCGTTCCAGCTTTCTTACCAAAAGACAAGCCAGGGTGCCAGCTAGTGAGGTTAGGGCCTAAGGCCTATCATCTCTTAACGCATCACTTAAGGGTACACTTTACAGACAGAAAGCAAGGATCGGAAGTCCAGGCCCTGGCTCTGGGCCAACTACTCTGGTTCTGTAGGTCTGCAGTGCTGCCTTAGTTTCCCATTTGGGAAACTGATTTATCACCTGCCAGAGAACATATTAGCAAAGGCCTCTGAGACTGTCATACAAAAGGTCACTTTAATCAAGTAACAGATACCTCAGTACAGGCACAGTGACTGTTCTTGATTAACCACACTACGGCACACAGCCCGAAAAATAGTAGACTTCAGGATTTATGGTCTCAGAGGGAGCAGATCCTGGAGCCAGGAGTCCAGATTGGGCCTCTCTCCCTCCCTCAGAGGAGCAGCCAGGCGGCTCCGAGCGTTAAGGAGGTCGTGAGTGGCCAACACAGCGATACTTACTACAGTCGTCTTCCCTTCTTGGATCTCCACCACTACAGAGATAAAGGGGAAAAATTAGGTCAGCCATTTAATAAGGAACAGGGAGTTTCAAATAACAGCTCAAATTCTACACAGGCAGAGGAGAGGAGCCTTCAGTCTGCACTCTCTCACGGTCCCTGCCTGGGACAGAAAGCGGGCAAGGTTCACCCCCAAGTGCCAGAGCTGTATGCCCTAGAGCTGGCTGTGGGTGAGCCTGAGATGCTCAGGCTGCAGCACCTCTCTGGGACTAAGGGTCTCCATGCTGTTTTTTTTGCCTTTTGAAGCTGAGATTCACCTTGATTCTGTCTAGAAGAATTGGCAAACTGAATAGCTGTGGCAGGAAAATTGCTATGAGTTTGAGGCCAGCCTGGGCTATAAAGTAAGACTCTGTTTCAAAGACTTTAAGCAAAGAGGGACCAGATCCTGTCCTATGTGGCAAAAATAACCAAAAGCTTTCAGAGCAGCAGGCCTGAAGGGATCTGAAGTACCCCTTACACATGTCCCTTTACAGAGTGAATCAGACCAAAGTGGTTTCTGACTGTGAAGGGTTTGCAATCTAAAACACAGCACTGTCTGTGTTCCAGTGGTGGCTTTTCAATGAGACAAATCCAGTCCCAAAACATATCCTGAGAATCCTGTNTCAAGACTGCATGAAACTGGCCATGAGGGAAATAGTCTCTGCTCCATTCTTCTTCTTCTCTCCCTGAAGGGTTATATCTGTTACCATACCAGAGAAAGGGAAGAGGTAGCAATCAGGAGCCTGAAGACAGCAGGTTCAGCAGGGCTTCAGGGAACACTGTTGGTCTACACTGAGGGCAACCCAGGACCTACTGATGCCTGAGATGGGCAGGAAAGAAGTGGAGGCAAGACCATCAACTGCATACATGTCAGGCTCCACACACCTCCCATCTCACCTAACTAGGATACTGAATGACAAGGCCATGGTAATTGAAGCTGCCAGCTCACACACAGNGACTGTTCTTGGAGAGTCTCCCATGCTCCTGACTGGTTTAGAAAGAGAGCCGCAGCTGCTAGTAATGAACTGGTACACAGCAAATGCTCAATAAGTGCTATGTTTACNGAGTGAAATAATCATCACTGTCTCCTTGTAACTGCCACAATAGGGAGCCTGAGCCCACAGAGTCTGCAAACTGTCTCTCCAGATACTAAAACCCCACTTAAACAGTAGTTAGGCTACCACAGTTTAGTTTTACTTAGCTCTGGCTAACACAAGAAGTAGTATAGATTGGAAAAGCACCTAAGGTCCCTGGCTTTGAGAATTCAGTGGGCGCTAAAGATCTCTCCCTAAGAAAACTATCCACCTGCAAATATACAATTGGCCGTGGGTTTCAGGAGGCCCACAGTCAGCTGTGGGCTACGTGTTAGAGACCTGGCTATTCCTCAGAGGTGGAAGGGGTTCTACTTCTGCTTCTTTTTTTTCATGTGTGTACCATATTTTCTAAAATAAACATACTGCTTCTGCAGAAACATAATATAAATAATGAAAAGAGAAGGGCCTAAGGGAAAAAGGCAATGCTAACCCACTCAGAGCCCATGTCAGCATCTGTGACCACTGAGCTCTGTGACCGACACCTAATTGAACACAGGCTGCCTGGAACTATTCCTCATTTGTTTTCTGGGCAAACCATTCATAAAGAATCATTACTCCAAAACAACCAAACTGAGAGCCCTCCATGTCCAACTCCAGACACACACAAGTGAAACAATGACCAGAAAAACCCGGAGGCTTTCTCCGGAGAACACTGTAGCCACTAATCAAAACAAACTAGGCTCCTCATGTAAAAGAAACTGCGTCACCTCACACACGGTTCTACTTGTCCAGAACAGAGACCAACCCATGAACGGGATGTGGGTGAGACTCAACCTGGTTGTCAGCCTAGAAGCCAGCACAGCTGCACAGGGAAAGTCACCACGATGTCCACTGCAGAATGGCCCACACAGGGGGACCAAGGAGAGCAGGAGAGCACATCTCCAGCCCAGGAGACCCCAGCTACCCTAGAAATTCTGCTATTACACAAAACAAATTGGGGGAGGGCCAGATGGTAACCAAGGGGGAGCAACCACAGGTAGGGGGGTCAGTTTCTGAGAAGTCGCAGGAAACAAAAGCAGAGACACATTCTCTACCACGGAGTCAGCACCAGGACAATGGTCTGAAACACAAAGAGCATAAACATGTGGTTTCCTTCTTGGTCCAGGCTCTTGGGCCCTAACCATGAGGTAAACAAGTCTAACAAAACACACATCACTCTCGGCAAAGCCCCAAACCCTGAAGTCATCCACTGGCCCCTGGAAAAGAGATCAAAGCCCATGGCAAGCTCCGCTGTTCACAAGCTCTCCCACAGAAACCTCGAGCCAGTGAGTCTTTCTAGAAGCTAGTGGGTAAAACAATAGGCAGATGCTTATCTAAGAGAGACAATCTGTCAAACCAGAGCAATGACCCAAGGACCTCACAGGAGACATAGATTGATCAGGGTGGTGAGTTAGTACAGGGGAAGAAGGCCCGGCTGGGGCCTGGAGAGGCCCTCAGCAGATTTTAAGCCTTTGGAAAGAGGAGATAGGAATCAAAAATAGTATTGATTTTCAGTGTGCATAGAAAAACATGGCAAAACCAAACAAAACCTGAGATCCATTTGTCCCTGCCCCCCTCTCCATTCAAGAGAAGAGGTGGGTAAGAAAAGCTAGACTAAGGTTCAGGCACCAAGAGAAAACTTACTTAGGGGAAAACAAAAACAGAAACAAAAACCACCACCCCTGCTTCCTGAGAAACGTCAGCATGAAGTAAGCCACAAGACATGATACTGCTTTCTAAGGAGAACTAAGGCTACAACCTCCAAGTCAGGCACCCCTCACACACATGAAATGATCTTCTCAGGTGAGGCAGTATGTGCACTGCGGATCAGGAAGTGGGTAGCAGTCTCGTTCTCCCTCCTGAGCAAAGGAACAGCAGAAGAGTAAGGCACAGTCTTTGCCCTGGAGGAGGGAAGGAAGACAAGTATGGGAACTTCCCTGTAATAAAGTCCATGTCTCATAAAGAGGTCCTCTGAGTACTTCAGTAAATACTACTAGGATGGAGTCCAGGACAACTGAATTATAACAGCCTGGAGCAAGNAGCCACCTGCTGAGACTGCAATGGACGNAGAAGCCCTTGACGGACACATAAACACAGGCAGACACGGTCAACTGTGGCTGTATAGACTCCGCTGTTTAGTAAAGGAGGCGGTGAGGGAAGATGGATGATGGAGGGTGCAGGGCACAGCAGCAGTGAGCAGTCAAAGAAGCCAAGGCCTAAAGGAGCTGTGGAAACTAAGATGGAGGCAGAGTATGAGGGATGGCTGGAAGGCAGCCCTCTGCCCCAGCAGTCACAACAGAGAGCTTGTGCTTCTGGTCACTGCCCACGTCTCAAGCACCATCTTCTTCAGTTCACATTTCAGCATTCAAGGTTCTGGGTCTCCAGTTGCCTCCCCGGTTCTCTTCCTTGGAATTCCGGAAGGAACGTCCCTCTGTCCTGGGCTTCAGAGCCTCACTGCTGCTTACGAACTTTGCCCATTAGCAGGGCACTTTGCTACACAAGTGCTCACCATATCAGACAGCCCCTCTTAGCTCACTGNAAGAGACAAATCCCCTTTGGCCCTTCATCATTTCAACAGTCTGCCTTAAGGTCATGGCTTTTAGTTCATGGGGGCTTTTTAGGGTCCCCACCTGCCTCTGCCTGTTCTCCAAATGCCAGCGTTAAGGGTGTGCACCACGCTTGGCCCCCGTGTCAAACTTTAGACCAGGCTGTCTCAACACCAGCACTACTGACATTTTGGGCCAGTTGGTTCTTTGTTGTGGAGCTGCCATGTGTGGTAAGACATTTAAAGGTATTCCTATCCACTCACCAGACGCTGGTACCAGTTGTTTCTAGACATTGCCAATGTTTTGGGGCTGGGAGAAAGAGAATGGATGACCACCAGTGACTGAGAAACTGAAGGTTTAGACTGAAAGTTTATAGCAATGACACTGGTGCTCAGTCCTCAGGAGTCTCTTTTCTTCTTGATTCCAAGCCTCATGAATTCTCGCTACAGTTACGTAGCTTTATCTTTGAAAAGCAAGATGCTTGAATATTTTCAACAAGAGAATCAACTTGTTGCCACAACTTTAAATTTTACATGACAATGATATTTTAGTGCTAAGTATACTAGCTAGACCAAAAATCAGCTGTGTAGGCCGTACCAAACGGCAGAATGTCACAGGTCCCTTTAAAGGTTTAGAGGTNGGTGATTCAAAGGAACATAAACAGGACAGGGCTTTCACAGAAAAGCACATCAACTCAATTTAATATTTAGCCTAGAGAGCAGGCTGTCTAAACAATGGCTAACAGACAGGAGAGTTACCAACCAAGTATTTGTAGAGATGACACTGATTATTTAGTTTATCANTCCACAGACTCTCCAGTTAAAAACATTTCTCGCTGGGTGTGGTGGCACGTGACTGTAATACTAGCCCTTGGGAGGCAGAGGCAGGGAGACTGCCAGATGTTCGAGGCCAACCTGGTCTACCTAGAAAGTTAAAGGCCACCCAAGGCTAATTAGCAAAACTTTGTCTGAAACAAGTTTCTTATGTGAAATCTCAAATATTCCTGTTTTAAAGCTAATCATACAAGGAATTACATATATAAAAAAACCCCTACATAACATACAAATTATTAATCATACAAGACAATCTTTCGGTTTCTTTTTATCTTTTCAAACATTAAACTACATAATTGTAGTAAAACACACACACACACAGAGTAAAGAACTGTATGGTGGCACATACCTCTAAGCCCACACTCAGGAGGCAAAGGCAGGTGGATTTCCATGAGTTTAAGGGCAGCCTGGTCTACACAACAAGTTCTAGGTCAGCTAAGGCAGTATAGTGAGACTCTGTCTCAAAAATAAAAAAAAGTTTTTTTGTTTTTGTTTCTTGGTTTTCCCTGACAGGGATTCTCTGTATAGCCCTGGCTGTCCTGGAACTCTCTCTGTAGACCAGGCTGGCCTCGAACTCAGAGATCTGCCTGCCTCTGCCTCCCGAGTGCTGGGATTAAAGCTGTGTGATACCACCATCAGGTCCTTATCTGCCACTCTTAATGAATTACTGTTTGAAACTAAAGAGACCTCTTCTAAGTTGTGTATAATGGTTTATGCCTGTTAATCACATAACTGGGGAGGCTGAGGCCTCTTCTTTGATTCAGTGGCATTTTTTTTTTCTCTTCCCTCCAACAATACTGATTAGTCTTTCCAATTGGTTACTTCTCAACTTTGACCGATATTCACTGGTTGGCCAACACTGCTAGAATTTTAAAACCAAGCCCCTTCAGCTATCATTTCTTCAGCACAACACTCATCCATTCCTGCTTCCCACAGAACACAGCGGAAGACTATATCCTGAAAGACACCTTCACTCTGCCAGATCCTATCCCTTTAGGANCCTGCTCAAGAAGCATCCTCCTTGTGAGAATTTCCAGCTGACTTTGCTATTTCCGGTAACAGAATCTTCCTGTACTTTCTCATGCAGACTGATGACTTTCATTTATTGGGGGACGTATGTATACATATCTCATTAGAACCCAAGCTTCACAGAAAGGCTGTGCGTGCTCCTTTTACAATCCTTTCACAGCTTGACTCACACAGCATTTGGCCTTCAGCAACCTTTCGGTTGATGCTAGAATCGGATTACTTTTCCAGATTTAATATTAGTAAAATGCAGAACTGACATTAACCACTTGCTTCTTAGCTGTTCAGTTGCCTTTGCCCCTTGGCTGCCATCTCTCAGATTAGCAGCCTAGACAAANAAAAAAATCCACCACCTAATCACATTTTCAGAAGAGAACGAAAAGGGACGCTTTGGGGCATGCTTTAGTCAAGGAGAGGGCGATTTGGAAAACATGAGAGAATTAGCACTCAGCCCTTTATAGCTTTTCTGAGATAGTCTTGTCTTGATCTCTAAATGACCAGGCCTTTCTCTCAGTCCTCCTTTACTCCCGGAAGACACTAAGAACCGGGAGGTGAAGCAACAGCGCCGGGGTCTGAAAGGGTTTTTAAGCGTCCGGTGGAGGACCGCACCTCCCATGTCTCCGAATCGTGCCGAGAGGGAGCGGCACACCGGGGTTCACGGCTCTTCTCAAGCTCCAGAGCTCGCTGGGTGCTGAGACTCACCTTCTCTCAACCCACGAGCTGGAAGCCACAACCAGCCGGTCGCGGCGGGGCCCGCCAGGAACCCTTGGAGCTGCCGCCCGCAGCCGGACACCAGAGCCCTGAGGGCCGCCATCTTGGGCACACACCTGACCTCGCGTGTACTTCCGCTTCCGGAGCGGGGCGGGGGGGGCGGTGACGAGCGAGTTTCTCGTGGTTCCTCCCACTGCTTCCAGTTCTATCATCACCAGTCGGGGTTGGGGCTAAGGAGCTGCGCCTTTGTGTGAAGCGGGGGTTCTGTTGTAAATGTCTAGGGGAGCTCCTCCGGCAGCTGTATGGCAGAACCTGGTCTTTAAAGTTGCCTGTTAGTTTCTCTTGGTAAATTACACACCTCACCATTTCTTCAGTTTTTCTTCCTGCTTGCCAGCCGTGGATTTTCAGCTTTTGTGATTGTGCTAGGCCCGTCCGAACAGATTGAAATGGTAATGGACTCTGGCTCTGGGATCATCAGACCTGGAACAGAACTGACCTTCCCTCCCACCTGCCAGTCTTTGTTGCTTATATACATGTCCTGTCCTGCATTTGGCACCACCTATCTGCCTATTCTTTGGCTACCTGGTAAAAATGCTTTGTTAGAGTTTACTTCAAACTTCATTCACTGTGGAAATGACCTTGACCTCCCCTATGCTGGTTCTCTGCAATATCTGTCTTAGTGCTCCANGGTTGCAGTCTCTCCCACCGGATTGTAAATTCTATTAAAGCAGAAACATTGTTGCCAAGCGTGGTGGTGCACGCCTTTAATTCCAGCACTAGGGAGGCTGAAGAAGGTGGATCTCTGTGTATTCGAGGACAGCCTGGTCTACCGAGTGAGTTCCAGGGTAGTCAGAGCTACACAGTGAGACCCTGTCTCAAAAAAAAAAAAAAAAAAAAAAAAAAAAAAAGAAAGAAAAAAAAACCATTGCCATTTTTGTTGACACAGTGCCTGATATTTAATAACAATAATGGTACAATGTATAATCAGTGAATAAGTAGAACCTGTTTTATAAAATAGGTTGTTGCAAAGATTAGATTAAATAAATCATTCATGATCAATAAATATAACCTAGTTAATAGGACAATTATGGAGATGGCCCTTTTCACATACATATTTGCCTTGACATATTTGCCTTATAAGAAAAGTTAAAATACCAAAAAGAAAGTAAAATTGCTTAATTTTCCCTCATTCAGATTTTCAGGACATATAGGATGTTCTGCTGAGCTACCTAAGAAAGGAAAAATCATTCACAGCTCAATTCTTCCTTTTGATGGTAAAGTCCTTCCCCACTCTTTATCCAATATAAGCCTCAAAGGGGTGGGGGGTCCCTAGTTATCTCACTCTGGTTCTCTGGTGACAAAAACTAGGTCTACTGAGAGACACAGCAAGTTCTCTGATGATAGAGAGAGAAAGGGCCTGTTGTTTAGTTGGTACTGGTGTCCTGCTGGGCTAGGTGGATGCGGAGCTTTGTAGCATCATTATAGACAGGAGGAACAGGAGAAATACCACACTGAGCAAAGGCAGATACAGGGAAGAACTGAAAGGCCAGTTAAGGTGGCATTGATTGACACATGGATTAGAGGCAGGTTTCTGTGGGGTGTACTACTAGGTGGTCCAGACAAGATCAAGATTTGACTNACTCTAGCTTCCAATTTTCTCCTGTTTTCACCACATTCCTTGTTTTCTTATTCACTTCCAACTTCTGGGGACTGAGCAAAGGCCAGGGCAGTCATGAGCCTTACCTGACACTTGTGGGCATAGTGAACGAAAGCATTTGGGTGCCAGCCCTTCCCACATATTTTCTAACTTGCTGTAATCAACATAGATTTTGGGGTGCCAGAGAGATGGATCAGTGGTTAAGAGCCCTGGCTACACTTTTAGAGGATCAGGGTTTGGGTCTCAGCACCCATATGGCAGCTCACAACCTCCTGTGACTCCAGTCCCAGGGGATCTGATGATTTCTTGTCTCCGAGGGCACCAGGCATAAATGTGGTGCACATTCATACATGCAAGCAGTCATACACATAAAAACAATCCCTTCCTGTTCTGCCCAGGAGAACATATGTGTCATTCTTAATTCCTGTTATAACAAAGGGAAACTTCTCCCAATATCTGGAGCCCTTTGATACCCTGCAAGTGGAAGAGGAGGGTGTCCTTAAATTCATGGCAGCAGGAACTGGCTGAGGTGGCACCAAGTTGACTTCAGATGGAACAATACACCCACAAAAGGACAAATGATGGAATCTGTATCATAAATCTGAGTAGGACCTGAGAAATGCTGCGGCTGGCAGCTCTGGCCGTTGTTGCTTATGTCAGGATCATTTCCTCCAGGAACACTGGCCAGCTGTGCTGCCGTTTGCTGCTGCCACTGGAGCCACCCCAGCTGCTGGCTGCTTCACTCCTGAGACCTTTACTAACTAGATCCAAGCAGCCTTCAGGGAGGTGACCACTCCAAGGCTGACCACTGGCCCCTGACAGAGGTGTCTTATGTCGATTTGTTTACTATCGCTCTGTCTAATACAGATTCTCCTCCACATTTTGTGGGTGTTGTGATTATTAGATTATTAAAAGGCAGCTGTAGAGAGACAGAAGGTAGAAAGAAAGGCTTTCTATGACCATAGGTGGACCATGTTTATTCCTGGTTGTTAGTATTTATGCAGCGGTGCAATGGTATTCATTAAGCGACATGTTACTATGAGGGAAAAGCCATGAGGTACAACAAAACCCATTATCAGAGTTTTATTAGGAGGGGAGAGGGACAGGACAGGATGTGATCAGGGCTGTGGAAGACATGTGCAGAGAGAGAGTGGGGGGAGGAGGAGAGAAAGAGGAGTCTGTGACCCTCTTTTTAAGGATTCCCCTACACTTGCGTATATGGGCTTACGGAGATACACCACGCATGTGCATAGGTTGTGTGATCACACNGTGCAAATTACGTGATCACGCAGCACATGGATTACGTAGGACTTAAAGCCTCTTGCTTGGCTACTGAACTGCACATGTGCGGTCATGTAGCTGGCGGAGTGGCCAGGAATTCCAACACTGGTGAGGGAGCACTTTGTCATTCACGTGTATGGATGGCCAAAAGGCCTGCAGGGAAAGATGGGATGCAGCCCTTTATAGGGGCAGGAATGACTTCCACAGTCCGAAAGGGAAGCTGGGAAGTGTAGTCTTTCAGCAGGAAGCTATCATTCCTAACTCTGAGAGGGTATAAAAAATGCAGGGCAGGGGCATTATAGCTGTTTCTGCTGAGGAGGGTCTTTGTTAGAGGGGGTAGTCCTGGGTCCATTGAGGGGGATGGTCTTCTAGTCATGTAACTTGATCAGCTTTGATGGATCAGGTGATTGTCATTTTGTATTCCTGGAGAGATACGGAAAATAATTATTAGAGGGCTGTAAGCAGATGATTTGGTTACAAAGCAAAACCAAGAGATTTCNNGGGAAGGTTGAGGGATAGGGAGAAACAGAGGTGAGAGGAAAAGGGCACAGAGTTGATTCAGGGTGACAGNGACTAGTCCCATTGCTAGGACTGTTGGACCAAAATGAGCTAGCGGATAGCAGGGTGCTACAGAGCATCAAAGGAAGGAGACAGGAGAAAATAGAGGACTAGGACAAAGAATTGCGTCTGGCTCAGGGTGAAAGGAATGATGTTCCCTTCAGCCTGTTTCTCCACAGCACCTAAAAGGTCTTTTTGCAGATGTATGGGGACCCATGGAGCTGTTGTAGGGTGAGAACACTGGGAGAGCTTGTGCGGGACATCTTGTGTGGGTATAGGGTTAAGTTCTGTAAGTAAAACGTTTAAAAATGGGGTAAAAACCTAAGTATGAGGATAATAAGGAGGAAAGAGGGGAGTAGTGTGGCAGTCAGGGAGAGGAGCTGGTCCTGGAGGATGTTGAGCTGGTCCTGAAGGATGTTGAGCTGGTCCTGGAGGATGTTGAGCTGGTCCTGGAGGATGTTGAGCTGGTCCTGGAGGATGTTGAGCTGGTCCTGGAGGATGTTGAGCTGGTCCTGAAGGATGTTGAGCTGGTCCTGGAGGATGTGACGCTCATCTGAACTGTGAGACAGGGAGGTGGATTGATGCAAAGGAGGCTTCAGTCCAGCTGCTTCAGTCCTGAGTCCCCAAAACAATGTTCAGAATGGCAAGGAGAGGGATGAGTTAGATGTCCCATTAGTCCCCGTTTAGAGGTCACCCGAGCTCTCTTAGGGGCTTGGGGACATTGGTCTCTCTGTCACTGTTTTAAGGTCGACAGAAGGGTGATGAGGGGAGCAGCAGTTGGAGCGCCTCAGAGGAGGTTCCATCCTAGGGGCCATGATAAAACTGAGCAGTTGTCAAATCTCCAGAATGGAAGTCGGGAGGCAACCACTGTACAACTTAGTGGGGAACATTAAGAGACAGAGGAGAACTTCACATCAAGAGGAACATGAGTTAAATGTGATTGGACACCTGGCAGGACCGTGTTCTGTAGAAGGATAAGGTGGCTGTAGTCAGCTGTTTGTCACCTCAGACTCCTGCATAAGGAACAAGTACCTGGAAGCTTTGGAAAAGAAGTCAGTTAATGTCCGCACCCAAGGGACAATCTGACAGAACGTGTCTCAGTGNTAGGCCTTGCTTTCACATGTGACAAACTTTGTATATTTGTTTCAAATATTAACAATACCAGCTAGTATTTAATAAACAGAAACAGCATCCCAAGTAAAACTAAAGTTTTGGTTAGGAACAATTTGCTGAGGTAAAATTTTTAAAAATTGGGATTATTTCCTTAAGTGACCATATCTAGTATTTGAAAACATGACAATACATATTTTTGCTAAAATAAAATCATTATCAAATTATAAACACCTATATTCCAAGATTATACATGAATATTTTTTATATTGTCAGGCTGCGTAGAGAGACAATTTAACTCTAAATTGTATTCCACAGAAAGAAATTATTTCCAATTTAAAAAGTATTCTCCCAGAGACAGTGACTGCCTTGATTTCTCCTCAATAGGAATATGTCTAGAACACTCTAGAACATCCTAAGTTACTACCCGAGTCAGTGACTGCCATGTCAGGAGTAAATGACTCACTTTACAACGTTTTCTAAAATTAACCCAATGAACAGAACCTCTTAAAAAAGCTCTGCATTTTCACTCCATACACTCAACAAAGATGAAAGATGAAAACAGTCATGTCAAATCTGTAATAAATAATTTACATGTGACATAGACTGAATTAACTAATCCTAACCCTAACCCCTAACCCTAAAACTAAGAGGCTTAAGCCAACTCTTTACTTCTTTTGTCTATGGACAAATCTCTAGATCACCACATACTGACAGCAGTAAGCATATTTCTTAATGTGAGCCCCTTGAGCCACTCCAGTGGCCAGGCTCCTCCCCCCAGGACCTCTAACCGCCAGGTACCACCCACAGAACACTCTAACTGCCCTAACTGCTGGACCCTGCTCCCACCCTGCAGAGCAAAAAGCTCAATCTCAACATGAAATCCCACCAATCTCTACCCTGGAAAACTCCACCCTGAAAAGTTCCATCTCCTTCTCAAGAAACTCTGTATAAGCCCTCTGTCCTGTTCAGTTTGCTGCTGTTTCTTGCCCTAGCAGAGGCCGCCACCCTCCTGTTTTTTTCCCTCCCAATAAATCTCTTGTGTGAGGTATGTTGTGCAGTGTGACTTTGTGGTATTCCTTGGCTTCCAGCTGCCAGGATACCTTTCCATCAGAGCTGCAATGCTTACACTTAACATCACACTCTATTTAAAAATAGATTGGTTGTTTAGATGCATAACTTTTTTTGATTTTTGGTTTTGTTTTTTGTTTTTGTTTTTCAAGACTTGATTTCTCTGTGTAGCCCTGGCTGTCCTGGAACTCACTCTGTAGATCAGGCTGGCCTTGAACCCAGAGATCTGCCTGCTTCTGCCTCCCAAGTGTGCCACCACCATTGCCTGGCTCACCCTTCTTTTTTAAATGAAAGAATTAACTATGTCAGATCTTCAGTGTACAGCTTGATGAATTTCCATAAAATAAGTAGAACGTGATCAACGCCCTAGAACACTATCTTGTATTCCCTTCCAGTCACTCCCTCCAAAGCATAACCATTATCTCAACTTTTGGCACCACAAATAACATTTTCCTGATTTGATCTTTGTATAATATTTTTCAGACTTTTTCTTATTTTAAAAATCCTTTCTTCTGTTGGTAGAGTTTGAATCCTTCCCATGTGGACTATTGCAAATAGTGCTGGGACTAACATGACTTTTGGCAAACCTGAGAACAAAATTTCTGGAATATTCTAGTGATGGAACTGTTAGGATAAACATATGCTCAGCCTTAGCAGAACATGCCGAAAAGCTTCCCATGGCAATTGTACCAGTTTATTCTGGTACCAGCTATGTGTGGGAATTCCAGTTGCTCCAAAACCTTGTCAATATTTGAAGGTTTTTTTTTTTTTTTTTTGTAGCTTTCATCTGTCACCCTGGTTAGTATATAGTAAGGGCTCATTGAAGTTTTATTTTACATTTATTTGATGCCTATCGACAATAACTTTTCATATGTTTATAACCACTTAGATATCCTATTTTGTAAAATATCTGTTCAGGATTTGTGCTCATTTTATATTTATCTGTNTCTTTTTTTCTTGATATATAGATATTAATTACATATATTTAAGTTTTAATTGCATTTTATGTGTATGAGTGTTTTGCTTGCACAAATGTATGTGCACCATGTGTGTGCCTAGTTCCTAAGGAAACCAGAAAAAAGTGCCTGGTCCCCTGGAACTGGAGTTAGAGGCGGCTGTGAGTTACCACGCAGANGCTAGGAACCAAACTCTGGTCGTCTGTAAGAGCAGAAAGTGTTTTTAACTACAGAGCCATCTCTCCAGCCCCTGGTCTCTTTTTCTTATTAACTTTTGCTCTTTATATATTCTGGATACTTGTTATTTGTTGACTATATGTATTGCAAGTGTCATATAGTTAGCTCTTCATGTGTTGCCTTCTTACTCCTTGAAGTATAATTTTTTAAGCAAACATTAATTTTTAAAAATTCATCAGTTTTTCTTCTATTATGGTTGACACATTTTCATTTTGTATTACTTTTTCCCTCTTTATGGCCATGAAAATATTCTCCTATGATTTCTTTCTTTTCTTTTCTTTTTTTTTGTTTGTTTGTTTGTTTGTTTGGTTTTTCGAGACAGGGTTTCTCTGTGTAACAGCCCTACCTGTCCTGAAACTCACAGAGATCCGCCTGCCTCTGCCTCTCGAGTGCNGGGAGTAAAGGCGTGCACTACCACCGCTTGGCTATCCTATGTTTTCTTGCAAAGACTTTATAATTAGATCTTCAGTTTGTCTGGAATTGTTTTACCATGTGGTCTGAGATTCATTTTCTGAGCCACTGAGGTGGGGAAAAGTGCATGTCACTTGTCCTAGTTAGCTTTCTGTTTCTGTGACAAACACCATGACCAAAGGCGACTTGAGGAGGAGATGATTTGTTTGGTTTATAGGTTACATAGGAGGTCAAGGCAGGAGTGTAGAGCGAATCTTAAACAGTCTTATTAATTGAAAACACCAGGCTAGGTATTGGGATAAATTCTGGAAGGTCAGAGAAACAGAACAAGCCACAGCCAACCTCCTCACCTTGCCAACTCCTCAGCTGATCTTGTTTCCTCAGACTGCAGGCTTCTGAGTCCTCTCCCGAATGAATCTCAGCTCAACTGCTGCTCAAAGCCTGAAAGCTTAAGAGGCCTTCTAGCTTCTGGTTTCCACACCTTATATACCTTTCTGCTTCCTGCCACTACTTTCTGGGATTAAAGGCATGTGTCTTTCTCAAGCAAAGACATGAGATCTCAGGTGCTGGAATTAAAGGTGTGTGCCACCATGCCTGGCTGTTTCCAGTGTGGCCTTGAACTCACAGAGATCTGGATGGATCTCTGCCTCGGGAATGCTAGGATTAAAGGCATGTGCTACCACTGCCTAACCTCTATGTTTAATCTAGTGGCTGTTCTGTTCTCTGACCCCAAATAAGTTTTATTAGGGTACACAATATTTTGGGGGACATAATATAATCACCACACAGGAGCTCAAGGCAGGAACTGAAGCAGAGACCATGAGGGAATACTACTTATTTTCTGTTCAGATTCACAACCAAAATTGGCCATTATAGTCCCTTGCAAGCCTAATGCCCTGAGTTCAATCCCTGGAAGTCATGTAAAGGTAGAAAGAATGAGCCAACTTTTAAATGGTGTCCTCCGACCATCCACACTTCCCACAACATATGCTTGTGTACGTGTGCACTCTCCCTCTATTGCACAAACACACACACACACACACACACACACACACACACACACCCCTTCATCATCATAAATAAAATTAAAATTTAGAATATTTATTTTCTGCCATAGTAGTGTCTTACTGACCTAATAGCATGGACAGAGGCAGGAGAATCACACTCCTCCTTCATTGCACTTTAGCTGTTCTAGTTTCTGGAATCTCTGTTTGGTTACATTAATCTCAATGTTGTCATTTACTTATCTATTTACTGAGGCAGAGTTACACTCTGGTCCAGGCTGGTGTGGACCTGTTATGTAGATCAGATTGGATTCAAACTCATGAACATCTGAGCTCTGTTTCCCACCTGCTAGGATTATAGGAATGTGCCACCTGCCTTGCTCTTTGATGCCATTTTTAATGGGTATGTACTATTTCATTGTCTGGATATCTCCGTAACTTACTGGAGGCGTTTGGCTTACTTTCAACTCAGTACTTTTTTTTTCCTTTTTCTTTTTCTTACTTCCCTATTTTTTTTTCCTCTTGGACAGGATCTTGCTATTTAGGCCAGATTAGCCTTAAATTCATTAAATAGCCCACGCTAGTCTTGAATCTGTGGTAATTCTACTGTCTCCTGGGATTAGAAGACACCATGTCTGATTTAATTCAAACTTATTTTCTTAGCTGTGTCTTCCTACCTAAATATAACATATTCTACCCACCAGTTAGTCTTCTGTACTCCTCTCCTAGCTGGGTATGTGGGGATGCTTTGTGTAGTGTGTGGTGGAATCAAAGACAGTAAGAGTTTTGGTT
>LZPO01116605.1:610252-638039 GCA_001675575.1 Neotoma lepida | reverse complement strand
TGGGGGAGTGACACCGGACCAGGAGAGGGAGCTTTCACAGAACAACTGAGGCAGCGCATCCTGAAAGGAGTGGCCGATGGTGTCGTTTTTTATTTAGAAATGTCAGCGTGTCTACATGAGCATGGGGACTGAAGCCAGGGAGACATAGCTGTTAACAGTGATTTACACGGGGGGTTGGGGGCGCCTTTGAAAAATCTTTGTTTCAAAGAACAGGAATTCAACTCATGTGCTGGACACAAGGGGAGGGGGAGGGGAGGAATTTATTGGCTTCTGCCATCAGAGAGAGCAGAGGTGGGTCTGTCCTTGGCACAACCCAGACAATGTCGTCAGGACTTTGGCCTCTGCTGTCCTGTGTGGACTTCCTTCTTTGGCGTGATGTTCCCCAAGCAAAGCTCCTAGCAGTTCCTGACACACACACACACACACACACCTGTTCAACAGCTTCAGAATGGGAAGCTGTTCTGTTCCCAGTGGCTTCAGGGAAATCCTGGCACTGTCTTTGATTGGCCAGGGCTGGTCATATGTCCTTTCTGAGCCAGTCANGGTGGTCAAGATGTGCTGGGGCTTGAATGGCCAGGTGTAAATCATGTGTATCNGTCTGTGTCGTTCTGTCCCCCCAACCCTCGCAGATGGAGGAGGAGTCATCTCCATTCAAGCCACTTTTATCCAGGAGGGTAGGTCCTAGGCACAAAAATCAAATCTGCAGCCCACCTTTCCAAGGGATAGTTCAGTGATGGGTCACGTGTAGATGACAGGGCCATTTCTGAAAGGCATGGGCAAGGCCTACTGAGTCACCCTTCCCCAAAGCAATGAGTGCTGGGCAGATAAGACTACACTTGAATATACTAGAGGTGACCTTGGGGAACCAGCAGGTGCAACGACAGCACTGGTGGTGGTTCCGCAGTGGCTCTGGAGTCAAAGACGTGGTTTGCGAGCTGAGATTTGTCATCTGCTTTGTGTATTTATTTTTTTAAAAATGTCTGAGCCTCAGTTTCTTGTCTGAGAACTGGATTGATATGGGGATGGTGTTTATCTCTTAGGAATCATCTGCCATAAGGGGTTGGCTCACTTCCTGGGAAAGTCAGTGAAGGTTTGCTAATAGTGTGGTGGTCTTGGACTTTCAGGGTCGACTCTGCCCTTGATAAGGAACCTGCAGTCATTTTGATTCCTGTATCATCATACCCCAGCACTGGCCCCAGAACTCAATAACATACTGTCTCACAAAGCATGGTTTCATTCTGCCTATAGGGATGGGAGGAAGAAGAGGGACCCTGTTGGTGGGGTGTGGTCAGGGAGGAATCCTGATAGGCCTAGGTCAAAGTTAGTGGAATATGCTGGAAGGGCAGATATTGGAGAGGGGACAGGTAGGCCAGAGGGCTGATTTTGGACAGAGCCAGCAGGGGTCACTGCAGATCTAAGGAAGTTTAGGCTCTGAGCCACCCCTGGGCCTCTTGCATCATTACCTGTCTGCATGAGCAGGATGCACATCTGCTCTGGGCAGGGACTTGGGGTCTGACTCCTTGGCAGTGGCTGTTTGGGTCATCTGGCCTTGGTACCCTTCTAGGACTACATGGCTTCGTGAGCTCTGACCTTTCTGCCTAACTTAACGGATCCCGGCTTCTGGCAGTGCTGAGAAACTGGCTCTGGGGATACTTCCTAGAGAGGGCACTGAGGCCCAAGGCATCTCCCATCTTATTCCAACTCCATGTGTCGGTGACCAAGTAAAGAAAACGTGTATCCTCTGTCCTATCAAGGATCCCTGTGTTTATTTGTACTCATTTTCCACGCATGCTCAGTGAAACANTGTTTTAAGGCTTTATCTGTGTTAGAGAGCACGTGAGTCCTGGGGGGGGGTCCATGTATCAACTGCACCCCTCACCCACTTATTATGAAGTAGAATAAAACACGTTTGCTGTAGGAAAATGGAAAGAAAATGTGTGTAGAAAATGATGTAATTTTATTACAGTTTTGAAAATATTTTTAAAAAGTAAATACAAGAAAATTACCTTTGCTACCCCCTAAGCTAGCCTTCCTTTCCCTTGACAGGGGCTGACCATGGAGCTCAGTTCTGATAGAAGAGTTCCAAGAAAAAAATGTCCTTGTAGGGCAGGTGACATGGCTCAGAGGCAAAGGTGCT
Source organism: Neotoma lepida (assembly GCA_001675575.1). Taxonomy (NCBI): domain Eukaryota; kingdom Metazoa; phylum Chordata; class Mammalia; order Rodentia; family Cricetidae; genus Neotoma; species Neotoma lepida. Next base: position 635,902 of record LZPO01116605.1, on the reverse strand, counting down.
TCATGCCAGGTCTGACAATCGAAGTGTAAGACCCAGAACATATATGGCAGGAGAGAAATGATGTCTGCAAGTTGTCCTCTGACCTCCACACACAAAAGGCTCTTTTAGAAGTCATCTCATCCAACTCTCTCTGTCTCCACTCTCATCAATTCCTACCTCTTTATTTTGCTGTCAATCCTAGAGAAAGAGGTGTTGGTNGAGGTTTGAGTGAGCTGACTGGCACTGAGGGTGTGGACATCTGGATCACCATGGTGGAAGGAAGGAAGCAGGNTCCCAGATGTGACCTCCTGGGTTTCCACAGCGGACCAGTGGGAGAGCTCACAAGGCTTGGCTCCCAGCCAGGAACCTTTGTTCCCCACCACTGAGGTCTAGATGCCCGGAGTCTGGAATAGAGCCTGTGCCTTCCTCACAAGGCTGTGGTTTCCTCTGTGTGACCGTCAGGCTACCCAGAGGGTGTGGATGTCGAGTGCGCGCACCAAGGTTGTGTAACAAGCTCCCGGCTTGTGTGCACGAGCTGTGTAATCTGATGCAACAGGGAAGTTGCGGTCCCGTGAGCTGGGGTGTGGGCGCTTGGCTGGTGCCCAAACCACAAGGAGTATTTGACTTATGGCTGTGGAGGAGGCTGCGCTTGGGGGTCGTAGGGCTGTCTACGTCAGGGCTTGTCTGACTTTCCTTGCCACATCCTGGTCCCTGTGGNCACAAGACTAGGAATGGGACTGCCTGGTCAGGTGGTGTTGGAGGGGGNCTGGTACAGAAGGGATGGTCCCATATCAGGATGCTGCTGTGGTGGGGTGGCGAACAGGCCGACTTCCGCCCTGCCCTTCCATCCCTCCTGTGTTTTCCAAACTGTAGCCCTGCCCCTGCCAGTCGCACCCATCNGTCCTACAGTCCTGGACCGTTGGTCTCAGATTCAAGTCTTTTATGCCACAGTGTCTGGCTTTCCTTCCTCTACCCACCCAGGCCTACAGCCCTGCCTCCACGCGGAACAGGCTTTCCTGCACACGCCAGTGAGAGGCGGAATGAGGGAGGTTAAAGGGCAGCTGCTAATGTAGCTGGCCCAGTTAGTTTCTCTAACCCTGTCAACCCGCCGCCATTTCTAACCGAGTGCCTAAGAATGATGTACGTCCTTCTTACCTCCCTGCGCGCATCTGCAAGTGGGGGTCTTTGGTCCTCCCTCCACGGGGTTGACTAAAGGGTCATTCAAGGACATGGAACTCTAGGGTCTAGGAAGGGATTTTATGAATGGGAGTTGTCCTTGCAATGTCCCCTACCCACAGCATCTCATGGATGCCACAGGCACTTTGGAGAGCCAGGGCCGTGTGACTAAGAAAGGCGGGCACTTTCTTGCCTGCCCTGAGGCTGGTGAGGGGTGGGGCCATTGCCCTTTAGAAGGGTATCTTTGATGGAGAGAGGAGCGGTTTCTATGTTTTTATTTATTTATTTATTATTTACTGTTGTGTGTGTGTGTGTGTGATGTGTGTGGATGANGTTCCACAGCGTGGAGGTCAGAGAACAACTCTGTGGTTTTCTTCCACCTTTATGTGAAGTTTGGTGATGGAATTAGATTGCCATGCCTTCCCAGCAAACGATTTTACCTGCTGAGCTGGCTCCAGCCTGTTTGTTTTGTTTTAAGACAGGGTCTCATGTAGCCCAGACTGGCTTCAAACTCTCTGCATAGCCAAGGATCCTCCTGCCTCCCGTCTCCCAACTGCCAGGATTACAGATATTTGCCACTATGTCTGGTTTATGTGGTGCTGGGGATTGAACCCTGGGCTTTCAGCATGCCAGGCAAGCACTCTGCCCCGCCCCCACCCCGCCCCAGCGCATCCCAGATAATGTTTATGTCTCTGTACTTGACCCTTTCCTACCTACGCCACCCCTCGGAGAGCTGCTTCCCTTGGGGGTAGCCAGTGGGTACCAGAGACACAGGCCTAGTACAGAGGGAGGGAACCTGTGTCCAGCCCCTCCTTCTCCTCTGGCTGAGTGACATCTGGCACGGTGGTGCTTCTGTCAGTGCCACCAGGATGACCTGGGTCCCCACTGCTTTATCCCACCCTGTGTGTCGATGACCTGTTTATGTACCTACTTAGACAGAACAAGTGTAGCACCTGGATGGCACTTGCTGTATGTCAACCCTCACACACGTTAGCTCTTTCCTTTCTCCTAGGACAGGCAGATAGGAAGGCCACCACAGCAAACNAAAACTCAGAGAGGGTAGCTGCTGAGCTCAAATTTAAACAGCAGATGTAGCCGAGCCACAGGCCCTATCTCCCTTGAATATGAGCCTGTGAGCCTGGACCATAAAAACAGATATCTATTTATGTGCTTAGTTGCCCAGCATCTGTCCCCCAGATGGCCCAGGACACTGCTGCACCAATGAGGTATTACTATATAGATTACAAGGGTAGGGACTTCATCTTATTTATATTCCCAAAGCCTCTATTGGAGCATCAGAGATTCCAGATAAATGTGGAAAGAATGAGCCAGTGAGATGGCTCAGTGGGTGAACGGGGCTTGCCACCAAGTGTGATGACCTGGGTTCAGTACCTGGAACCCACGTGGTAGAGGAGAGGACTGACTCCTGCAAATTATCCCCTGATCTCCATCCATGTGCTGTGACATGAATGCCTTCATGCATGTGCACACAGATACCCAATAAATCAAGGTGAAAGAGCATTAAAAAGGAATGAATGAGCCATTGGGTGGCAATGCCGTGNGGGTTTGCTTTGGGATCGTTCTTTATCTGCCCCATAGGCCCAGACAGTGTTCACAGGCTCTGGGAACTAGTGCCAGGTCTTCAGCCAGGGGAGATGGGAAGAATTCTCTAGAGTCGGTGCTGCTGCCTCTGTGTCATCTGGAGTATCGGCACAAGGTGGGTAGGTACCTGGGAGAGAAGAATGAGAGCAAGATTGGAAACTAAGTAACTCCTGGAAGTGACTCCATGAGTAATTGCTTTGTGTCCGAATGCAGGAGTCAGAAACAGAGAAACAGTGCCTGTGTGTGGCCTAGAGGAGCGCTTCTCCAACGTTTAATGAGTCATCAGAAGAGGCAAAGAGGGAACTGAAGTTAAGGCCCAGGCCATAATTTCTTTGTCATTTCAGCCACTAGCAATGGCCCAGAGCAGGATATGTTTGATGACTGACTCTCTGATGGAGTAAACAAATCAGCACTAAGGTTCATGAAAATGGGCAGAAAGAGTGGTCCCTGCAAAGAGCCTGAAGTGCTGGTGGACCAGATGGGGAAGGCAGAATTTAAGGCCGGTCCCAGGAGCAAGTGACCAAGGACTACGGCCTGGTGAAGACCCAGAGCTGNTTCCCAGCATTCTTTGCAGAAGTTCTGTGGGGATGTCTATGTTTATGAATCACTACTGTAAGCCAGGGTCTCTTCTGAGCTCTTACACAAATTGTATCACCATCTTTCCAGAAACACACGAAGCACCTGTGCCGTTTCCTCCGAGTTGGAGAAGACAGCTGAGGCACAGAGAGGTTATGTGGCCTGCCTGGGGTTGCACAGAGCAAAAGTGAGCAAGCACAAAGTTGTTCTGGCTCTGCGGGGGGACAATGATAACTGTTCAGTCCGTGCATAGGGAAAGGTGCTTGATGTTCTAGAGGTGCAGAGTTCTAGCTCTGGCTGTGTTCCCTCTCTCGCCTCTTCATTTTGAAGACAGGGAGCATAAATTAAATATATCTTTATTTTTACTATTATTATGTTTTCATGCACATATGCCACGTCATGAATGAAGAAGCCAGAGGGCAAAATTTAGAAGTCGGCTCTCTGCTTCCACCCTGTGGGTTCTGGGGATCAAACTCAGGTTGTCAGGCTTATTTAGTAAGCACCTTTATCTGTTGAGGCTGGGCCATGCAATTGATATGCCAGGAGTCGGAAGTCGGGACTTTGCAAGCTGGAAAGAGCTACCGAGCTCCGCTAAGGGACTTTCCTGTTCTCACCGTGAATCAGCAGCATCTTCACCCTGATCATCCCAGACCTGGCTTTCTGCCACAGGGCCACAGCCAAGGAGCCCTGTGCCACCTCCAACCCCATCTCTTCTTTCCTTAATCATTGCAACAGTCTCCCTTGTAGGCCTTCCAGCCTCTGGGCTTCCTCCCTCCCCACACTGACTAATTTGTTTAATACATAAAGCAAAACTTGTAAATCAAAGTAAATCTGTTCCTCTCCTGCCCTTGCACTGAGCACAGACTCTTTTTATGACATAAAGGGCCTTGATAATGGGGCCCCTGGAAACACCTGTTTCCCAGCAATCCCCCAATGCTCTCCAGCCAGTCCATGGGCTGCATTTCCCATAACAGGGGGTGTTTTTATGTCTGACTCTGCATTTGCCTGTGCTATTCCATTCCTTCTGCCTCCCAGGCCCTTCCCAACTATCTCCACAGTGAATGGCTCCTCACCCTCCTGACCCTGCAGGAGAGAAACAAACAAACAAACAAATAAACAAACAAACAAAAAACAGAACAAAACAAGCAAACAAGCAAAGGAAAACCAGCATAAGTGCTTTTCTTGTAGCTACAAGAGTGATGTGTATTCACTGTAAACAGGGCAAACAGTACAGAAGGTGCTAAGGGGAGATGAGAAGTGTCCCCTCCTCCCAGAGTGCCAACAAGTTGTCAGCACTGCGACTATAGTCATGAATGCTTCTNTGTGAGTGNATACTCAGACTCCTTTAAACTTGTAAATACACACGGAGTCACAAAAAATGAAGTCACCCATGCTTCTTGATAACTTGCTTTTTGCCCTAAATGAAACATCTTAACATATTTTCCTGTGAAAAAAAAATAGATTTACATAGTAATTTTTTTTTTTGTAGTTCTTCAAAACGTAATTCCAATCCCAGGGTTTGCTGTTCTGGAAGCCTCCTGGGGTGTCCCTCCTCTCCAGACCTTACCTCAGTGCCCTTCTACCAGGAAGTCATATTTTGGACTTCCATTTTGAAAAGTTGATTTTTATTTATTTATTTTAGCTTTTCGAGATAGGGTTTCTNTGTGTAGCCCTGGCTGTCCTGGAACTCGCTCTGTAAACCAGGCTGGCCTCGAACTCAGATCCTCCTGCCTCTACATCCCCAGTGCTGGGACTAAAGGTGTGTGCCACCACTTCCCAGCTACTTTCTGTTTTTAAATTTATTTATTTTTATCTTATGTGTATGAATGTTTTCCCTGCATGTATTTATGTGCACTGTATCTGTGCCTGGTGCCCTCAGTGGTCAGAAGAGAGTGTAGGTCCTCTGGTCCCCTGGAAGAGCAGCCAGTGCTCTTAACTGCTGAGCCATCTCTCCATCCCCTCTAACTCTGAAACTTTCCCCACGGGTCAGATCATTCTTTGACCTATAAGGCAACTGTCTCAGATAGTATTACAAAGCTGTTTGTGAGGATACAATGTCTAAAGATGTAATCTGTAAACAGAGAAAAGAAAAGGGGAGAGATGTGTAAGCAGAGGAAGGGAGTGTGGGTTTGCTGTTGAAGCTAACTTGATATTATGAAAACAGGCTTGTTACAAATTAGGGTGATTGAAATCCCAGGATAACCACTAAGAAAATGACTTGAAAATACACAAAGAAAGAAATCATAATGATAATTTAGAAAACAAAACAAAACAAGTAAATGTTTCCAGAGGCAGTGCTGAGGGATGGGGTAAAACATACAGGAACACAAAACAAACGACTCAACCTGAGTGTGAGGGTGCATGCCAATCCTAGCCCTTGGGAGGGGGTGGCAGGAGGATCAGGAGTTCAAAGTCATCCTTGGCTACATAGAGTGGAGGGTAGTCTGGGCTGTGTGAGAGACCCTATCTCAAAAAACTCAAAACCAAATCAAACAACAAAACAAAACTAAACTAAGCTAACCCTGAAAAGCAACTAAATAGAAAGTAAATAATTCTTTACTAGTCATCACATTAAGTATAAATGAATTAAACTCTATTAAAAGGCAGAGATTGATGAATCAGATTTAAAATGATATGTCTCCAAGAGACTTTAGCTTTTATTTAAAATTCCATTTATTTATTTTATTGTGTGTATGCATGATGTGTATGTGTGTGGCATGCCTATGGAGGTCAGAGGAAAACCATAAAAATGGTTTTCTCCTTGTATGTGGGTTCCAGGGATCAAACTTAGATCATCAAGTTAGTTAGCTAGTGCCTTTCCCTGCTGATCCATATTACAAAGATATAAACACCAAAGGATGTTGAAATAAGTAGATTATTTAAGAATGCAAAAATTGGCTGGGTGGTGGTGGCACAGGCCTTTAATCCCAGCACTCGGGAGGCAGTGGCAGGTGGATCTCTGTGAGTTCAAGATCAGCCTGATCTACAGAGTGAGTTCAAAGACAGCCAGGGATACACAGAAAAAAAACCTGTCTTGAAAAACAAAACAAAACAACAAAAAAGGAAAAGAAAAACAAAACAAAACCAACAAACAAACAAACAAAAAAAANCCCAAAACCAAAAACAATAACCCAAAAAACAAACAAAAAAAGAATACAAAAACCATCATATACAAACAAATTGGATAGTCTGGATTAAAAAAACAAATTCCTAGAAACATACACTACCAAAAGAAGTTTTAAAAGAATAAAAAAAATGGAAGAGATCTACCATACACATAAAGGATGGATTTGCTCTCAAAAGCCTCCCAATACCACAAAAAGCCCAAGGTCCATTGTCTTCACTGCCCACTACTGTCACTAGAGAGAATCAGAGACGTCTCATCTCAAACACTTGTCCTCAGAGGACAATATCACCTGTTATTAAAGTCAGACAAAGACACCATTAGAAANTAAAACTTCAGGCTAAATGCCTTTTGTATATAGATGCAAAAATACAAGTCCAATTCAGTTGCACATTAAAAAGAGTATATGCCATGGTGCCCAGAATGCAAGGATGGTTCAATATACAAATATTAGTCAATTTAATCTTTGAATTAATAGAACAAAAAGGATAACATTCCACATGATTGGCTCAGTTGATGAAGAAAAAGCCTTTTATAAAGTAAAAAAAAAAAAATCATTAAAAGACCAAATAAACCAAATAAAAGATCAAAGTTTTTGGTCTCCGTTTGGTCAAGGTCTTCCACAGAAAACGCACAACAAAAGGAACGGCATGTTGATGGTGAAGACAAGACTTCCCCACAGGCAAGTCCTGTCATTTTTATATGACACAGGAATGGTAGTTCTAGCCAGTGCAATTAGGCAAGAAAAAGAAATAAAAGTCATCTAAAAGGAACAAGGGAAGGAAAATTTCCAGATCACACGATATATNAAAGTGTCACGTTANAGAAACTATTGCCAAATCCAAGATCTTAAAGATGCCTCTCCACACTTTCTTCCAAGAGTTTTATGTGTGACTGGGGGGAGGTGTGCATGTGTGTGTGCGTGCATGTGTGTGTGCATTCGTGCATGCCTGCATGTATGTGTGTGTGTGTACATTCATGCATGCCTGCATGTGTGCATATGTGTGCATGTGGAGACCAGAGAGCAACCTTGAATTTTGCTACTCAGGAAACATCCACCTTATTATTTTGACGCAGTGTTCTCTCACTGTATTTAAAACATCAGGCAGTGGTGGCGCACACCTTTAATCCCAGCACTCAGGAGGCAGAGGCAGGCAAATCTCTCCGAGTTCAAGGCCAGGCTGGTCTATAGAGCGAGTTCCAAGACAGCCAGGACTCCGCAGAGAAACTCTGTCTTCAAAAACAAAACAACAACAAAACAAAACAAAACAGCAACAAAAGAGCTAAAACTTAACTCTCAGAAAAGGGGCTGAGGAGATAGCGCTGATGACACGCTTGTTGTGCATCATGAGGAACGAAGTTCAAGCCCTAGCACCTTGTGAAAATCCGGGTAAGGTGGTGTGGGCTTCTAATCCTGATGCTGGAGATGGGGAGGCAAGAAGATCCCTAAGGCTCACTGGCCAGCCAGCCTCGCTGGAAAACAAAAACAAAACAAAACAAAACAAAAACAGTGAGCTCCAGGTTCCAGTGAGAGAACACTGTGTCACAATAATAAGGTGGATGCTTCCTGAGTAGCAAAATTCAAGGTTGCTCTCTGGTCTCCACATCCACACACATGCACACACACACACACGCACACATGCACACACACACACACACACATGCACCCCCCAGTCATACACACACAAAACTCTTAGAAGAAAGTGTGGAGGGGCGTCTTTAAGTTCTTGGATTTGGCAATAGTTTCTTTAATGTGACACTAAAATCATAGGTAACAAGAGGAAAAACTAAATTAAACTTCATCAAATTTAAAGTTGTCAGTGAAACATATTTTGATTAAAATAGTATTAGTCTGCTGTCACTGTAACAAAATACTTGTGATTATCAACTTAATAAGGAAAAGGTTTGCTAAACATTAGAGAGCCAGTGTACAATCAGCAAGCTCTGGGCTCAGTGAGAGACTGTCTTGAAAAAAACAAATGGAGAGTGTCAGAGGGAAGACACCCTGTGCTGATCTCTGACCTCCACACATGCGTGTGCACACACAGGTAAGTGTTCTTGCAGGGGCACATGCACAAAACCCACACACAGTTAGAAAAGTTACAAATGGACACTAAATAACTTCAGCTAGAAAAAGTCCATAGACTCAATTCCAAGTTAGGTGGCTGCTGTTCTGGAACACTCTCCTGGTTCTTCCCCATCTCTGCTCTGAGATGCTCTGAGGACTTGTTGAACAAATCCAGTTTGAAACCTTTCCCACATGTAAGGCCATCATTATGGCTTGCATGTGAAGTGTCCCTCCTGTGTCTGAATACTTGGTCCCCTGTGGTGGCCGTGTTTTGGGAGGTTGTAGAATCTTTGGGACACAGGACCTAACTGGCAGGTATTGACCACAGGGGTGGGTGAGCCTTTGAAGGTTATGCCACCTTTGGTTCCCCTTAGCTCTCTGCTTCCTGGTCATTTAAGAATCTCCAGGCACATACTCCTGCTGCCCTGGAGCCGCCCAGTCACGCCTTTCCACATTAACAGATGGCAGACTCTGAAGTTGGGGTCAATTTTCTTTTTCCTGCGTAAGCTGCTTCTGTTAGGTGTTTTGCCACAGTGTTGAGAGAAGCGACTGATACAGTTGCTATTTGTTTCCAGGTTGGTCTCACGTCAGCCTGAACCTTTGTCTGCCCATCAGTTCCTGCAGGCAGCCACATAATGATTAGGAGCTTGGGCTTTCCTTGGTGATTATTGGAAGGTGGAATAAACCTCTCCCTGCCCAAGTTGCTTTTGGTCATAGGACTTATCATAGGAACAAGAAGGGGACCAGATATCTCCCTCTCCATCTGGGCAGTGGGACTGCTGGGGATGTCCTTTATCACACTGGGGACCAGTGTCTTCATCTGGAATGGAGTGCAGTAACCGTGATTATTAATCTTCATTCTTGGCTGGGTGTAGAGTCACCACAGAAACACACTCCTGGGTGTTTCTTTGGGGATCTTTCCAGAAAGGTTTAGCTGAGGAAAGAGACCCACTCTGAATGTGGGTGGCACCATCCCCGTGACTTGGGGTCTCAGAATGGGTGAAAAGCATCTGCTTCCTGACTGTGGACATCATGTGACTAACAGCCTCCTGCAGTTGTACCCTCCCTGCTGTGATGGACTGTATTGTCTCAGACTATGAACCAAACAAACCTTCCCTGCCTTCAGTTGCTTCTTATGAGAAATGTAATTAATACAGTAGCACATAGAGCTATGAGGAGGAGGGAAGGAGACTATGTACCTAAAGGTCTTAGGAGGCGCCTGGCACGGGGCCATGTGTGCTGAGTGTCAGCTAGTATGATGCAGGCCTGCAAAAAGTAGATGGCTGCAGTGTGTAAACTGCACCTTCAGTCATACTTTCTGCCCACCTCCCTGTCATGCAGGCTTCACCCTCCTGTGTGTGTGTGTGTGTGTGTGTGTGTGTGTTACACGCATCACGAGAAGCAAGGGCAAGGCCCAAAGCTCTTCCCTGGTTTCCTTGGTCCTGGCTTAGCCTACATCCCTGGGTCTCTGCTAGACTGGAGTAGGGAAAATAATCCAGCATCCCTTCCCACCTTCTCCTCTCTGTGTGATCCGCGGTGGCAGCAGAAGCCACCTCTTCATGCCTCTCCCGCTCCCCACCGCACTTCTGCCATGACCCCACTGGCGAGCCTGGGAGGGGTTCGGATTTGGGAGTTAGCCTTTGGGCCTGAGCCCTATCAATCAAGGCCCTTTCATCAGCCGGAAACAGCTGTGCCCGGCTGGCCGCCCCAACAAGTCCAGACCGGGTTCCCTGCCCCTCCCCATCCTGCCCCCCACCTCAGCTGACAGTCACGCTCACCCTTCCCCGGATGCTGGGGACAGGCTGGGGCAAGCCAGGGACACACTCAGTTTCCCTTCTGTGCTGCCCCTCCCTGGGGTGACGCCCATTCCTCCCTTCCCTTTCTTTCCCCTCCCCCTCTACACCTTAACCCTGCTAGTCCCCAGCAGCAGCTACAGGCGATGGTTGCAAGGCCAACCAGGAGAGTCCACAGGAGGCGGGGTGTGGCCAGGCTGCACTTTTTGGACAAGATGCTTTCCCAGAACCCCAGATCAGCACAGGATCTTGGGGCACAGAAAATAAGACTTTTCAGAGATCACACAGTGACTGAGCTAAGACTAGATCCCAGAGTCCCAGTTCCTTTATCTGTCTGTAGAGGGATGCTTAGAAGGTCTTCAGACTTCCGGTCTGGAGCTTATGGGCTTGCTTGGAGTCTCCCTTCTGTCCTGCTCCTGTTTTTCTCTACGAAGTGCACCGGCATACTGGTGCAGCTAGGTAAAGGAAGCAGGCCCTGTCAGCAGGTTTGGGGAGCCCTGTTTTCACAATGCAACCCTCACTGTTGGCTAAGGGGAGGGTGACGATTGTGTGAGAGTGATGTTTGGATGGGGGCTCGATCCTTTCTGCTTGGTTCATAGCTCAGTGCTCTTTGCACTGGGACATTCAGCCTGCAGCCTGACAGGGACCTGGAATATAACGACTGTCAGCCCATGATCCAGGCACCTCGAGGATGTGAACAGATGATGAAGGCAACTATTTGAGCGGGAGTCTGGGGGTTTAGGAGTCACAAAGCCAAATGAGGCAGGTAAGGGAACATATGTAGACCTAGAACCTTGGCAGGGCAGGGGGTGCACATGGACTTTTGCCCTGCCCCTGCAATGTTTATGACCCAGGCCTGTGTTGGAAGGTATTTGAGGTCACAGAGATGCGTCTCCTCTCCCAACTTGCAACTACTCTGCTTGAAAGAATGTAAGGGCCAATGAAGGTAGATCTCAGGTCTTCCCATTGGCCAGTGCTGTAGACGGCATTGTGTCTCCTAAGTTCATATGTTACAAAGGTCCATCCCCAATGTAGTGGTATTTGGGGATGGGGCCATTGGAGTGATTACATTTACACAAGGTCAGGGGATGACGTCTCCATTATAGGATTAGTGCTCTTAAAGAAAATATCAGAAAGAAAGAAGGAAAAAAAAGGTACTAAAGTGTGGCACCCTCCAAATTTACACTCCAAGGACAAGCAAAGAAGAGAGTCCTCATTAGGAACCAACTGGCCAGCGCCTTGAGCTTGAACTTCCAACTTCCAGGACTGTGAGAGAGCAAAAGGCCGATGCTGAAGCACTCAGTCTGTGTTTTGCACAGCCTGGGCTGATTATGACACTAGTGCTTGACCACGGTCTTCCTCTTCATGGACTGCATGTGACTTCAGGTGAGTCACCTGAATATGGGTCCTTGCCCTGCCTCTCTTGACTGAAAGTTAGGGTGCAAGTCTCCAGGAAAGAGAGGGTATGTTCTGGGACAAGATGGTCCTTTGTGTGCTACCCACCATCACCCCTAGCCAACCCTGGGTCTCAAACACTCACATTTTCAGCGAGTTCCTGACATAGTAGGAAGCAGTAGTGTTGCTCTCAAGGGAACTGCCTAGAGCCAGAAGCCAATGCTGGGGCAAACAGAGGTCTCATTTGTACTCAGGGAGGCAGAGGAGATGCTGCTGATGGCCACACCAGATACAGTGATTGGCAGGTTCAACTGCCTTGCAAAACCCTAGGAGGCNGTCCTCACCTAGCTGAAAGACAGCTCTGGTTCTGCCTTTTCTCCTCTTCTCTCCCTCTGTCCTTGCCTCACTACCAGGTACATGTTCTCTGCTACCAGGCCTGGAAAGCCACATGGCCTTGGCATTAGTATCCGGGGCTTAGCTTGGCTCCGGCACATGAGAACGTTCATGTGGTAAGGCACATGATGAAGATGGTAGATGAGACTCAGTTGTAGCCTGACTCCCTCTTCCTTGGATCAAGCCCCTTGCCTGGCTGTGAATCCATCAGTGATGGGAAGTTTTATAGTCACCAAGCAAGTGATGAGGGAGAGATGAGGGCTGGGGTGGATCCACAAGAAGAAGAGAATCAGTGTTTCAAACAGATCCTGCCAGACTGGAAGATCCTGGTGGACACTGAAGAGGGTGATTGGCAGGAGTGTCTAAGAACTGTGGATCCCTGCTCCCAGCTCTCTAGTTTAAAGTTGTATGCTGTGGGGTGGGGTGCCCTAATATCGAACAAGCACTTTGAGAAGCTGCTGCCATTCTAGTGAGTGGGGTTAGAGCTATGTGTGGGGTTAGTGTGTATGTGTGCACATTTGGGTATTGTGTGTGGTGCATGTGGAGGCCAGAGGGCCGCCAACTTTAGGTATTGTCCCTCAGGATGTTGTCAAGCTTGTGTTTTGGTGGAACTTGATCTGGAACTTGCCAATTCAGCTAAGCTGGATGGCCAGCAAGCCCCAGGGAGCTGCCTGTCTCTGCATCCCCAGCAATAGGATTGCATGCCTTCCACCACACCTGGCTTTTAATGTGGGTCCTGGGGATCAAAGTCAGGCCCTCATTCTTGTAAGGCAAGCACTTGACTGGTTAAGCTATTTCCCCAGTTTCCCCCAATTTTACATGTCTGTCTGTCTGTCTGTCTGTCTGTCTGTCTGTCTGTCTGTCTCAAACACTGCTTGGACCAGGGGTTCCTTCATCTTTATTTACTAACTTTGGCAGTCTAGTTCCAAATCCACTGTGGCCTTTGTCAAAGACCCTTTCCTGCCCCTTCAACATGGGGATGGCTTGGGTGCAGGTAGGCTGCTGTCCTGCTCTGGCAGACCCTAGACAGGATCCAGGATGTGGCCCCAGGTCAGACAGTGGTGACAGCAACAAGCTGTGATTCAGGATGTGTGTGTGCGTGTGTGTGTGTGTGTGTGTGTGTGTTTGGTGGAAGTGAGCTGGACAGTGATAGAGCCAGAGAGATGGGACATTTTTCTGTGGGTTCTTGACTCCCCAGACTCCTTGCCACTGTGAGCCTGAGTCACTGGGGGAAGGGGCTGGAACAGGCCAAATTTTTCCACTCAGCCCCTATCCCTGTCACCTGGCTCACCTGATGGGCCCCACCCACCCAGAGGGAAATTCCAGTCCTAACCTTGCCTTCTCTCCTGGGCCAGCCAGTTCTCGCTGTGGGCTGTGGAGTTCCTGGGGTCAAGGGGACAACCTGGGGCAAGGAAACCTTCTGCTCAGAGAGAGGGGTCTGCTGGGCCAGGCCTGAGGCAGCTGGGATGTCCACGCAGTGACAATGCCTGCAAAGATTTCTCATAGGGCTGGGGAAACAGTCCAGTGTATAAAAGTGCTGGTGTGAGGACCCGAGTTCAAATCCTTAGAACCCGATGTATAGTGTGCCTGTAATTCCATCACTCCTATGAGAAGATGGGGTGCACAAGACTCTCTGAAAGCTGGAAGGCCAGTTTGTGTGGCGAATACAGTGGGAAAACAACAAAGAGTCCCTGTCCTGAGCAAGGAGCAACACTTGAGGTTGTTCTCTGACTGCTACATGTGTGCTGTAGCCTGCGTGCACCTGTGAACACACACACACACACTCACACACACACACACACACACACACACACACACTATTTCTCTTGAGACCTTTTGGGTACAGCTGACACCAATTTAAGGCTATCCCCAGCCCCAATGTGTGTGTGTGTGTGTGTGTGTGTGTGTGTGTGTGTGTGTGTGTGTGTGTGTGTGTACCCTCCCAGCTGAGTGCTGGTGGTGTCTAGTTTGCAATTACAAAGTTATTGCAGACACAATGCCCATATTTTTCAGCTCAAAGTTCAAGGCCTTCTGTGTTCTGACCTCAAAGAACCTTCCCATGGTTGGTTACATGGTTACTAGCTGCTAATTCCCCTTGGTGACCTGGGCTCTACTCCAGGTCCTCTAACTTAAATGTTTACAGGGGCCAGACAGGTAACTGGGACAAGGGAAGTGAGCTGAGGGGTTGGGGAGGCAAGTTGTTCAGCCTGAAATGGTTGTGCATTTCTGGAATGCAAGGCTCTGAAGCTCCCCCCATCCCCACTGTTTACCTTCTGGCTGGCAACTGCTACGCCCTCTTCAAGGACTCTGTGTAGCATTGAGGGTGGACCAGATGAAACATGCCTGAGGACCGGATGTGGTCCAGGGGATGCAGTTCTCCCTCCCTGCCACACCAAACCTTGTGAACACCCGTCTCATTCTTGGCTTTCTGCCAGAACCGGGTTCAAGTGATGACTTGGCTCATTTATGACAGTTGGGTGATTCTGGGCCAGTTCCTTCACTTGAACTTCAGCTTTTCCATCTGTAACATGGGTATGTTAAAGGGCATCTACCTCAGATGGTAAGGGAAGTAATGTAGTGGCATTTGTTCCGCCCATGATCTTGGGCTATACGGCCCGAAGGAGGCAGTGCTTCCTGCCGTTGTACATGACCTCTTAAAAGGAGAGGGAGAAGGATCACATGCCCCTTCTCCTGCTCCTGCCTGCTAGATGGATTTGCTCCTGGTCAGGTCAGATCAGAGGACAACTTCAACTGTCTACTCTGTTCTGTATTCAGGAGTGTATTTCCTCAATTTACCTTAATAAATTTTCTTAATACTTCTTAAACAGACTCCTGTGGATTTATTGCTTTATTGGGCACCCAACATGGGGCATGAACCCAAGACCCTGAGATTAAGAGTCTTATGCTCTACCAACTGAGCTAATTATAATTTTCCTTGATTATGATAAAAGATAAATTAGATACGAAACTTTAGACTCACAAATATAGGAAAGATGATAGAATATTTTCTTTAATTTTTCCAAATACAAATAGACTAGATATTGTAACTACAATTCTTGCTTGATAACTATTTTGTTATATGTAATTTTACTATGTTAAAGTTAAACCTTCTTTTTTGATTAGACAGAAAAGGGGAAGAGCTGTGGGATGTCTTTCTGTATGCTGTGAATATGTGTTGCTCTGATTGGTTGATAAATAAAGCTGCATTGGCCTATGACAAGGCAAGATAAGTTTAGACAATACATTCATACTGAAGNTGAGAAGAAAAGAGAGTGAAGGAGACTCAAGCCACTGCCCAAGGAGCAACAAGATGCCAGCAGACCAATAATGCCACAGCCATGTGGCAACATATAGATTAATAGAAATGGGTTAAGTTATAAGAGCTAGGTAGTAAGAAGTCTGAGCCATAGGCCATATAATTTGCAATTAATATTAAGCCTCTGAATGATTATTTTATTAGTGGCTGCGGGACTGTGGGGCTGGGTGGGACTGGAGAAACACGGGACCTCGGGGTGGGTGGGACTGGAGAAACATACAGCTACATGTAGGTGTTATTAAAAGCACTGAGAATTACACAAGACATATATCCAATAAGAAGAAACCATAACCATCACTATTGTTGTAGTTATTACTGACTGGCACCATTGCTGCCTCCTCCATGAAGCTTTCCGTAGCTCCCAGGTGGGGATCCACCTCGTCTTCCACTGGGATACCACTGTTCCCCATCTTCTGTGTGTTGTGGTACCCCAGACTCTCCCATCCAATGGCCTCTTCTTGGGGCAGATCCATGCCTCATTGGTCCCAGACTGATACATGGAGACACCAAGTTACCAAGTGCCTCAAAGAGCCAGACCTTATGCCAAGGGCTGGAGAGAGGAGGGGGACAGGTATGGTACTTGCCATTTGGCACTGTTTTTAGATTCATGTTCAGAGTGACTCTAAGCTTGTAGGGTTACTTGGTGTCTCCTTGTATTCCTCTGGGTGGGTGGACCATGGTGGGTCTAGCAACACCCAGGCTCAGGCTCAGCGGAGCCTAAGGACAGTGTGGCCCTGGGTTGAGCAGGCACTTAGTGAGCAGTGAGCAGAGAGGACATAGGTGTGTCTCTTATTTCTGCTTGCTCTAGCTCCTGTGGGTGGGGACTGGGATAAGACCAGTGTCTTAGGGGTTCTTTTGCTGCAATGAAACACCATAAAGCAAGTTGGGAGGAAAGGGTTTATTTGGCTTACACTTCTACATCACTGTTCATTATTGAAGGAAGTCAGGACAGGAACTCAAATAGGGCAGGAATCTGGTGACAGGAGCTGATGCAGAGGCCAGGAGGGGAGCTGCTTACTGGATTGCTCCCCATGGCTTCCTCAATCTGCTTTCTTATAGATCCTAGGACCACCAGCCCAGGGATGGCACCACCCACAATGGGCTGGGCCCTCCCCATCAATCACTAATTAAGAAAATTCCTTGCAGTCCTTATGGAGGCATTTTCTCAATGGAGACTTCTCCCTTTCAGATAACTCTAGCTTGTGTCAAGTTGACATTAAACTAGCCAGCACACTTGGCAAGATGAAGATACCCCCTCCCACTCCTGGGTCAGCCCCAGCATCCCAGGAGCCAGCCAAGTGGTGAACACCTGGGCAGTAGAGTCAGGAGGGTCAGGGGTCAAGATGATCCCACAGCTACTCAATGAGTTTGATACTAGCTTGAACTACACGAGACTGTCTCCATGGGGAAAGGCTAGTGTGGCAGCATGTGCTTTTAGTTACAGAACTCTGGAGTCAGAGGCAGGCTGATCTTTGAATTCAAGGTCAACCTGGTCTATATAGTGAGACCCCGTCTAAAAAAACCAAACCAACCAAACAAACAAATAAAAAACTCAAAAGCAAACAAACAAAGCCCCAAACAACTAGAAAACAAAAACAAAAATAAAAAAAGATATTAAAAGCTATAACCCCAAGACTCAGTCTCAAAACTGAGTTACATCCTTTAGGAGTGGCGAAGAGCAGGGCATCTCTAAGTTCAAGGGCCAGACTCCCTGGGAGTGACATCCAGCAAGTTGCTTGGCTTCTCTGGGCCTCAGTTTCTCCATTTACAGCTTATTTAAGTTGGAACCTGTGTAGCAACTAGGAGAGTTATGGGCTGGATATGCTGGGCTAGGAGTCAGGGACACTACATTGGCTCCTGGCCCACCTCTGGGTCCCTGGGCAGGTAAGAAAGGAAGGTACCTGGGAACTCTACCTGTAGGTACACAGTGTTAGACAGGCAGAAGGGGCAGTCTTTGGCCCCAGGGCCCAAAGCTATGTGGCTCTGGAAAGGCCTGGTTTCATAGTCCTGGGGGCCACCAAGGAGAGAGACACTGTTCTTTTGGGCCCCCATCTACACTCCAGCAGGATTTAGTAGTTAGCCTCTCAAGTCAGGGAGTGGGGAGGAAGGCCCAAGGCAGCGTGAAAAAGAGGCCGTCTTTCCTCTCTACCCAGGCCAAACGAAAGTTCCCCTTCCTAGCCCTTGGGCTCTTAGTCTTGGTCCTCATTAAAGAAGACCCTAATCCTACCCAAAGACCCTTTCCCCAAAAAGAAGAGGCTCCACCCCCAAGTCAGGCTGGGAGGAACAAGGTATTATCTCTGACCATCCCCAGCAAGCTGGGCTTAGGCGTATGCTGTAGTGATCAGTGGACATTCATGGCCCCTAGGACCCCAGGACAAATGTCCTGGAAAGTATAGGAAGTAGAAGATGGGCCTTTGACTGGAGGAGTCCTGGGAAAAGAGGGGAAAGAAGGAGGTGGTAGCAATTTCTGACCAAGTAGGAGAGTCCCTGGCACAAGTCACTTCTCCCTTTCTTTCACCTCTTGCCCCTGGAGATCCCCTACCCACGGGGCCCAGGGGGCAGGCTCAGGCATCTGCTCAGCCAGAGCTGCAGGCATGGGACGGGCAGGACTTCCAGGACCTCTGTTTCCTTGGCTTTTCACTAGGGCTGGTCTTTTCCGCCTTTGCCCTGCCTTTTCCTCCAGGGCCAGCTCGAGGGCAGAGGGCAAGGCTGAGGGGGCACGTTTTTGGCAGGTAAACACAGCCTAATTGGAAGAGGCTAGGCCAGCCTTTGTGACGGGTTTGCAATTGACTCCTGGTCCCGATGGCCTGGTGCCTGGGGTGTGTTTGCACTGGTGTGAGGTTCCTGGAGAAGAGTGAAGCCACCCTCCTCTTCCCTTTCACCTCTATTCCCTGTGGGGGCTGCTGCTCTGGGGGTTCTTCCTTCTCTAACGAAAATGGCTTCATTGGAGGCCCAAGGTTTCCTTGGCCTTTGAGGCTGGGTGTGCTGGGCTTGGGGTGTGGGGGAGCTCTGCAGAGGAAAAGACAGCCTCTTTTCCAGGAAGCTTCCAGGTTAATTCACAGACTCTGCACCCCTGCCTACCCTCCCCCCCACAACCTGGAAACGAAAATACATGTTCCATGTATCAGCCATTGTTGGTTGAAAGTCATAGGTGGTTTCCCTAGGTGGTGTATCCCACCCACCATATTTTATCCAAATAAGATTCAGGCTGCTAATTAAACTATGGCACAGTGCCTTCTTGTTATTGGTTACAAGTGACATCCTGATTTCAGAGATGCGANAGAATGTGAAAAATGTGTGTCAGGGAATTGAACTAAAGTTTAAAACATTTTCATCAACATCTCTCTTGTACATATTCTTCTTTCCCTGCAGCAAATGGTGTTTACTTAGAATTTCATGGAATTAGACATGTAAAGCCAACAGCACAGTTTCTGGTTTACAGTGAACTGTGCTCATTAAATGTCACCTCTTAAACATTATTTATATGTATACAACTGTGTTTGTGTCTGTGTCTGTGCACACACACGTGAGTGCCCTCAGAGACTGGAGTAGTTGTGAGCTGCCTGACATAACATTCTGGGAACTAAACTGTGTGCTCTTAACTGCCGAGCCTCCCTGCCTGACCTGTGCATGTGTATTTATTGCTATTGCAGTTTTAGGTACATAGATTTCATCCCTATATGACAGTNTGTCGCTACTTCATTTTTTGCCNTCAACTTGACACAAACTGGAGTCGCCTGGGAAGAGGGAATCTTAGTGGGAGAATTGCTTCCGTAACATTGGCTGTGGTCACAAGAGACTGTCTTGACTGACGACTGATGTGGAGGGTCCAGCCCACTGTAGGCGGCACCATCCCTAGTGGGCAGGTGGGCCTGGCCTGCATAAGAAAGCAGGGTGAGTAAAGCCACTGAGTAGCATTCCTCCATGGCTTCTGCTTCAATCTCTGGCCTCAAGTTCTTGCCCAGGCTTCCCTTGATTCACTGTAACCTGTAAGCTGAAATGAGTTCTTCTCCTCAGATTGCTCTTGGTGGTGGTGTTTATCACAGCAAGAGAGAGCAGACTAAGACCGTTGTGATTTGAACCTTGCAAGTATTCAGAGGTCTTTGAGGGATTGGAGGTAGAGGGGTCAGGCAAGTGCAGGGAGCAACTTGGAGGTGAAATCTGTGGCATATTTAAGACCTTTGGAGAAGTCAGGAGGGGGTTGGAAAGCCGGGTTCTGGCCCATTCATCAGTTAATTAACCAGCTCCTTCATTCAGACACCGGTGAGCACCTACATTGGCACATCACTGCCTCTGAATCCCCTCAGTGTCCCAGTCAGTGTACCCATCAGACTGGCCTTTGTTATTAGAAGTACGTTGGCTCAGCTGTTCCAGGTGGCAGGCACGTGAGAGGGAGATTGGCCCTGACTCTGTCAGGGGCTTCTCTCTGTGGGTCAGCTTGAAGAGGCAGCTATCCTTCCTCTCTCTTCAATTAGAACCCGCCCCTTCTCTGGTCATCCTGCCCTGCTATTGGAGAGACAGGCACTATGATGGGCACTGGAGTGGCTCTGCCCTCAGAGATTTGTCACTACGTCAGCAGGGGACCATACCTTCCTCCTCTGGGGGAACTCCTTCTCAGAAAAGACTCTGAATCTATGTCCCATTACCCAGAGCACACAGGACATTGCCTCACCCTTTAGCAGTCCCTCTCTCTCATATAAACACACACACACACACACACACACACACACACACACACACTAGGGATTACAGTTGGGCCTTACTCATGTTAGGCAAATGCTCTATCATGGAGTTAAATCCTCAGCCCCTTTTAAAAAAAATACGTTTTATTTTGAGATAGGGTCTAAGTCGTCTAGGCTGACCTTGGTCTTGCTCTATCGCTCAGGCAGGGCTTGAACTTTTGATCTTCCCGCCTTAGCCTCTTGAGTGCCTGAGTTGACAGGCTTGTGCTACCCGGTATGGCCTGTGGTCCAGTCTTCCCTGGCCAGATTCCAACTATGAAACTCACCTATCTCTGGGATAGTGTGTTCCTGACTTAAATTCCTAACCTGTATCACAGGTTATTGAGGCACTGTGGTGGACCATGGGATGGCCCTGCCCTAAGAGCCTTCTCAGTCTGCTGTACTAAATGTCCTCAGCATCTTCCTCTTGCTTCAGGTCCAGCCTCCCTAGTGGGAACAGACTGTGATACCCCCTGAAAGGGTTGTGCTGTGTGTGTTCCTCCAACCCCACACTTACAACACTGCCTAACCTTGTGNCCCTCCACACACACACCAGGCAAGCTTATGGTTGTTTATTGTTCCACTGCAGACCCCAGGGGCCCAGGCCTCTCCAACACCCAGAACTGAGTTGTCCCGTCCCTGGCTTTCCAAGAACAGGCTCCATCAAACACACACAGTTGTGAAACCACCCTGCTGGGCTCTCCAAGGGATGAGGCCATTTGTGGGCTGAATGGGCTGCTGAGGGCTGCCAAGGGTCAGGCCCTAGACCCGGGTGTGCTGGGAGTCAGGGCTCCGGGCAGTCACCGCCCTGTGGCCTGGGGGTGGGGAGTTGGGCCCTCCTGTTGCTCTTCTGTTTTCCTTCACTCTAACTTTCTTCTCTAGAGAGAAACAGGCCGTAGAGCTGTAGACAGAAGGCTACGGGATCAGTGTACCCAGTGCAAATTGTTAGTCTCTGGTTGGGCAGCATTGAATCAGGTATGGGAGCCTGCTGAGCACAGACTCTGTTCAGTCNCACAGGTCACTCAAGGGCTCACACTGCTGATTGAGGGGAAGTTTAAGCCAAGAAGTGCAGGCCTGCTGTGGCTGCTGTCACTTNGGATGGCAGCATCATTGTCAGGAAGAAGCAGGGCCCTCTGTCNCCTGTNCATGGCTTCTCCATACTCTGCCATTCTAGGCAGGCCTTGCTTCACCTTCACGGCTGGCTTCGGCGTTTGTCCTTGGCCTGTCCACAGGTCTTGCCTTCCTTGCTCAGCCTTGGGCCTCCAGAATGGCCTTCTGCTCCTGCCATCAGCCCTGCTTTGGGAAGGTTTCCTGCCTGGTTTAGACAGTTCCAACCACTATCTACTTCCACAATAGGAACTCCTAGAAGACAAGGCAGGCTCTCTCTTCAGACTAGGCTACTTCGGGATTGTGGGATTGGAAGTCTTTCTTGGGGCTTCCCTCTGCACAGTGAAGGTACCCCAAACATTGCACTAGAGAGATAAATATCTCTCCCCCGCCCCATACAGGTATGCGTGTGTATTCTCAGTTGGGGTTTGGTCCTGGTTGCCCTCAGCCCTCCTAGACCTTTNCTGGTCAGTGGCAACAGGCTTTCTGAGTGAGGTGTTTGGGGGAGAGGGAACTAGGAATCTGAGAGGGAGATGGGAGTAGCAGGGGCAGTGTGACATCAAGCAGGGCTTTAAAGGACAGCCCCCCTCCTTGAGTCTCCTTGGGTGTGAGGAGTCCATGTGGGGAAAGTAGCCACTGAGCTGAGATCAGACACTGAAGTGAGGCTGGTCACTCGGGCAGGGTGTGTGACATTTGGTCCTGCCTGGAGAGGGGAAGGGAATGTAAGGAATATCCTGACTCAGCGGCTGCCCCCTCCCAGCTCAGATGGAACTTGGGGGAGGCTGACTGCTGAGAAGATGCAGATGGTGGTCCCCCCCCATCTCCCCTCCCGTGCCCCTGGGTTGTTTGGAGAGGAGGCCTGGGCATTGAATTCTCCCCAAAGATACTGGGGAGGCAGGGAAATGATTGTAGAGGGGGACCCAAGGGGGTCTTTTGACACTGTCAAGACTGAACATCAGTGACATGCAAAGGAATGTCCATAAAAAAAAAGGGTTATTCCTTTGTGAGATAGTTGGGGACAGTGAAAGGCTGTCCCGTTCTGCCCTGTGTGTGTGTGTGGGGGGGCTTTGGGGAGGAAGAGTTTTAGAGGCAGCGGTGGTCACTGGCAATGGTAGATGGCAGCTTGCTTGGGCAGAGTCCCGGCACCTCTCCAGAACTTGGTTTCAGGCTTCATTAAGGCGGGGACAGCTCATAACATCTCTTAATTGCCTGGCAGCCCCTCCACAGGGCTGGGCACAAATGGGCACTCTGCCCAAGCTTAAGTTTGAGCATGGTTAAATTATTTTTAAATCGNTCTTGTCATATCAGATACNCCCAATTAAATTCATAGTCATGATCCCAACTATTTATTACACAGCTCTTGTACCTTCCCAAGACTTGATAGGTATATGCTTACGTAAGACTGACTTATGTAAACTCAGGCCTGACTCAGGAGCCTTGGTGAGTAGTGAGCGGGCACGCACACATGTCAGTCTCCTATGCTCTACAGTAACCCTTGCTCACAGGTAGGGAGAGCTGACGACACCCTTGTCAGGCAGGTCTTCAAGCTCTCCCCTCTCTTGACATGGCTGCCAAGTAGATACCTGCTTTATTTATCCTCTGATGCAAAAATGATTCTGACTTATGTAAAAATGGACTTACTTAAGACTTGCCAGGACAGAATACTCACGAGATTTGGGGGCTGTGAGTGTGTATGTGCTTGTGTGCACATGCACACACACAACCCTTAGTTGCATTCATGTAGAAATCCTCCCCCTTCTCTGTGTACGTGTTTGTACACACCCATGTACATGGAGGTCAGAGGGCTTTGCCAGTTGTCTCCACTTTATTTTTGAGATAGGATTTCCCACGGAATCTGGAGCTCACTGATTTGGATAGACTGGCCAGGCCAGCTAGCTCTCAGAATCTTCCTGTCTGCATCCCCAGTGCTGGGGTGACAGTCACACGCCAGGGCACCCAGCTTTTACATGGGTTCTGGGTACTGAACTCGGGTCCTCATGCTTTTGTGGCAAGCACTTTATTGACTGAGATATCTTCCCAGCGCTCTTCTTTTTTTTTGAGATACTTAGCCAAGGCTAGCCCACAATGGCTTCAAACTCCTGATCATCCTGCTTCTACTTCCAGAGTGCTCGGATTACAGGCATGCACCGCAACACCAGAATCAAGATTCCCAGTTATTTTAAGCTAGAAAACCCCATTTTGACAGTAAACACCTTCAGAAAAGTCTAAAAGACATTGGTCACACAACGGCNAATCCATCATTGGAGAAATATCTGTGAAGATATTTGATACCTGACANGACATCTGGCAAGATCTGCTGAAGTGAGGCATAGTTTGAAATGAAACTGCATAGTATTAATCTCCATGGTACCTATTCAACTTTGCAAGAACAATACCAAATGCACACAGGCATGCCTTCACTCCACTGTGTGAACCGAGACATTCATTCCAGCACCATAATTTAGAGTGAAAGAAGTAGGGGTCACTGAGGGGCTTGTCCCTTATCTGGGTGACATGATTTAACAGGAAGCATGGTATGTGTGGGCGGAGCTGGGGAAGGGGCATGGTAGAACACAGTCGTTTGCTGGGAAAACCTGAGGGAGAGATGGGGGTAAGGACGAGCTATGCCACCCATTTCCAGTGTGTANGTGCTTCAGGTCCATTTGAAAACNAGCACTTGCCCTAGAGTTCTACCTGAGAGGGGAGAGGAGGCTGAAGAGACGGGCTGGGGCCACATTGCTACTGCCCTGACCCAAAGCAAAGGAGCAGGAGATTCCTGGAGCAGGGAACCACAGGCTTCTGGGAGGCTCCTCTCCCGTGAGATCCCTTCTCCTGCGGTGACCGGCCCATCTCCTCCATGCTTTTCTCAGTCNCTCACCGAGCACAGAGCAGTTGCAGATTTTCAATCTGCATTCCCAGGGATCTTTCCCCCAAACCCCAAATCTTAGGGGTCCCAGAAGAGCTGTNGGGATTAGGAGACAGGATATGTAAAATCAGGGCCTGGTGGGAGCAGAAGTGGAGGACTGGGGCCCATTCCCACTCCCTGGCCTCATCTCTTCTTGGGGGGTGAGGAATGGTCGGTTGGAGGCATCCTTGAGTCTCTGCAGTACCCTGCATGGGGCTCCTCAGAGGGAGCACTTATGAGCAGCGAGGGCAGGAGCAGGGGCCAGGGGGCAGGATGCTTTTTAATTTCTTGTTAGTGATAACAGCTGGAGAGCTGAAGCAATTAAGGAGGAAGACTCCCCCAGGATGCCAGAGAGCCCCACGCCCCCACCAGAGCCGCACGCAGCTTCCTCCCTTCCTCCCTTTCCATCACCAGCCTCCCCTCTTGGGGCCCAGGAAGCTGTGGACTGCAGTTTAGAGGAAGAGAGGGATGTGAGTTGGTTCTCTCCTGGGACTTTAGTGGGGAGTACAGTACAAACTGAGTAGGGGGAACAGGATCTAGAAGCAGCCTCCCCTTCCCTGCCACCAAGCCCTTGGGGGCGCTCCGGCCTTCTCTTTGGCACTGGTATTGAGAATTTTGCCCTAAAAATAATAAAAGGCAGCAAGTTGTAGTAGCTCACATCTGTCATCCCAGCACTAGGGACACTGAGGCAGGAGGACTGTCCTGAGGCTAACTCAGGCTACATAATGAGTTNCAGGCTAGGCTACAGTGTGAAGATCTGTCTCAAAAGCAAACAATGACTGGGTTGGGGACATGGTGGTTTAGTGGGTTAAGTTTAGTGGGACTGTGTGGGTGCATGAGGACCTGAGTTTGGATGTCCAGCACCCACATAAAACAGGGTGCACAGGCGAGTATTTGTAAATCAATACTGGGGGCAGTGTATGTGCGCGCGCGCGGGCGCGCACACACACACACACACACACACACACACACACACGTAAGTGGACGTGGGAAGCTTACTGGGCAGTCAGTCTAGCAGAAGGGTGCACTCCAGGCTCAGGGGAGATGATAGAGGAAGACAACCAACATCAATCTCTTGCCTCTGTGTGTTCATGCATGGTGCATTATGGATGGGATCTGCTGGCCACGTGAAAGTTGGGANAGGGAAAAGCTGAGGACCAGTGCAAGGTTGGAGCTCAGGGACTTGGGAGATGATGACAGCAGAGATGGAAGTCCGATGGAGCTATGCTTGGGGCAGGAGGTAAGTTCCCTTCATCTTACTGCTTCTGTAAGCTGGTGTGTGCACAAGGCTGAGGCAGGAAGANGTTAAGTCCAAGGCCAGCCTGGATTACATAGTGGATTCAGGCCATCTTGAGCTACACAGAGAGACCAAGTTGGCCAGAATCCAATCAATCTCTTTCTCTTCTGTTTCTCCTTCTCTTCTTTTTCCTCCTGGCTGGTCCCTTCTTTCCTTCCCTCTTCCTCGATTCTTTCTTTCTCTTACTCCTTCTCCCCT
>LZPO01116605.1:598191-610102 GCA_001675575.1 Neotoma lepida | reverse complement strand
TGTGTGTGTGTGTGTGTGCCTGAATGTATTATGTGTACCATGTGTGCAGTACCCGTGGAGGCCAGAAGAGGGCATCAGAACTGCTGGAACTGGCGTTACAAATGGTTGTCAGCCACTATGTGGGTGTGGAAACCAAACTCTGGTCTTCNGAAAGAGCCATAGTTGCTNTGAACCAATGAGTCCATACCCCAAGCCCTCTTTCTTTCTACAGGATCTCACTTTGGCATTCTGAGTTCTAGATTACAAGACAATGCTGCCACACCTGATGTGAGATTGGAGTTTTGCTTAAAGAACTTACTCACATATCAGCATTCCTTCATGGTCTTCAGAGGTTGGACAATTTTTCCAAGCAACTTGCCTTTGGTCAAAAACTTTTGCCTACTTGTAGGCTATTTGTTGGGTATCTGTCCACAAGGGTGGCTGTTGTAGACATGTAGGCCATTCTGGGAGCTCTTCAGCAATATGGGAGAACATTAAAACAAAGCTCACTCTTTTTGTTGTTTTTTTTAGTTTTTATTTATTTATTTATTTATTTATTTTGAGACAAGGTTTCTCTGTGTAGCTCTGGCTGTTCTGGAACTTGCTCTGTAGACCAGGTTAGCCTAGAACTCACAGAACTCCACCTGCCTCTGCCTCCTGAGTGATTAAAGGCATGTGCCACCACTGCCTGGCCTAAAAAAATGTCATTTTTAAAGTTGTAAATGAGGCTAAAGAGACAGGTCAGGGATTGGAGGAGTGTTTGCTCCCTTTCACAGGGTCAGAGTTCAGTTCCCAGCACCCTCAGCAGGTGGCTCACAACTGCTGGTGACTCCAGCCCTGGGGACCTCCTTGGGTACCCAGACACATGTGGCAGCCATGCATTATATACGCATAAATAAAACTAAAAACCTTTTTAAAATTATAGGTGCCTGCGACTTCTCACATAGTCTGTTANTTTCTGTCGTGAAACAGATGAGCCTAATCTCAGTTCATGTAACAGTCCTATGGGCCAGAAGTCTGGCATCCTGCAAGTGGGCTTTCTGATCAGGGCTTCACAAGGCCTGGCTTCCTGCAAGTGGGCTTTCTGGCCAGGGCTTCACAAGGTTCCAACTGGACAGACTTTTTGTCTGGGGATCCGGAGGAGACACCAACTTCTGAGCTTCCCTTCCTCCCACCTGCTCTGGGGATTGAACCCCAGGCCTGGTTTGTGGTAGGCGTGCTCTCTACAGCCCCAACCCTTAAGCTCCTTCTCCTGGTGGGTGCAGTTCTTTGTGACTGCAGGCTGGAGCTGTTTTCCTGCTGGCTCCCAGCCAGAGCTGCGGGCTGCTCCTAAGAGCCATCTACATCTCTGCCACATGCCCCCTCCATCTATAAGTCAATGGGGCAGTTGCATCTGCACCATCAGACTCCCCACTTCTTACCTCCTCTTTAAGCAGTGACGACAATGACTTCCTAGGGCAGACAACGGGGGTCTCACCATGTAACCCTGGCCAGTTTAGAAAGCAGGTAGTCCTTGAACTCACAGGTCTGCTTGCCTGTGTCTAGAGTGCTGGAATTAAAGGCAAGCACTACATTCCTGGTCACATTATTACCCAATTGTACCATATAAAGCAGCCCCACCTCAGAAGTGAACCNATAGAAACAATAGTCCTGAGCTTATAAAAGGGGTGCTGCTAGGGGTAGATTTTGTGGGACTGTCTTAAAATTCTACCTGCCAGCTGGGCAGTCACATGCCTTTAATCCCAGCACTTGGGAGGCAGAGGCAGGCGGATCTCTGTGAGTTCGAGGCCAGCCTGGACTGCAAGTGAGTTCCAGGAAAGGCGCCAAAGCTACACAGAGAAACCCTGTCTCAAAAAACCAAAACCAAAACCAAAACAAAAACAAAAAATTCTACCTGCCACACTTAGAACTAAATATTGAGTTTCACAGTGGCCCTATAAGACTTATTTTAGTTTTTGTTTGTTTGTTTGTTTGTTTTTGGTTTTTCGAGACAGGGTTTCTCTGTGTAGTTTTGGCNGCGCCTTTCCTGGAACTCACTTGGGTAGCCCAGGCTGGCCTCGAACTCACAGAGATCTGCCTGCCTCTGCCTCCCGAGTGCTGGGATTAAAGGCGTGCACCACCACCCGAAGACTTGATGTATTTTGATCTCTCACTACCTCACCACTCTCCTCAGCCATTTAGGCATTCTTTAAACAATTTTTATTTTTATTTTTGATTATGTGTATGCATGTGTGTCTGTGCCAGGGTATATGTATCTGAGTGCAGCCTTCTGAGGCCAGGGGACGTCAGATCCCCTGAAACTGGAGTTATAGTTGGTTTCAAGCTGTCCAATGTGAGTGCTAGGAACTGAAATCAGGTCCTCTGCACAGGCTCTTAAACACAGACACATTAAGGAAAAAAAAAAAAAGGGTAGGCATGGTGGTGCCTTTAACCCCAGAACTCCAGAGGCAGAGACTAATGGATCTCTCTGAGTTAGAGGCCAGCCTGGTCTACATCGTGAGTTCCAGGCCAGCCAAGGCTATATAGTGAGACCTTGTCTTATGAGCATTCATGCATGTGTGGGCACACACACACACACACACACACACACACACATATATACACACACACACACGCATGCGCACACATGATAAATAAATAAATAGAAAAAGTTACAAGACTCTATGCCAGCACTATTTATTCTCTTTCCTCTTACTTTCGGAAGAGACTGGGATTGCCTGCTTCTGACCTGCAGGACTATAGGCTGTAGGCCGCTTGGTTGTGAATTCCCCCACTGCCAGCTCCACACTCTGAGCAGNGCCCTCCCCTTCTACCTACAAACCCAAACCAAATGAAAACAAGGTTGAGAAAGCCTCCAGCTTTGCTTTAGCATGGTTTCAGGATGAAACGGAAGCTGATGCAGGTGTTCAAACTGCCATGTTTTCCTGGAAGTCTTGACTCTATTATTAGAGAATTTGACTATTACCAGCTCAACATAATGGTACTGAAAACTAAACCAGCAATGTTCTGGGCTTGCATCATTGGGGACAGCGCCATCTCCAGCACAGGTGCTGGTCCAGATCAGCACACACTCACTGTATTTAGGAATCAATGAGCAAACAAATGAGCAAATGAGTGGCCTTCAGAATCTTACGGCAGTAGAACACAGTCCAAGAAGCTGGGTGTGGTGGNGCACACCTTTAGTCCCAGCAGGAGGGAGGCAGAGGCAGGTGGATCTCTGTGAGTTCGAGGCNAACATAGTCTATATAACTAGTTCCAGGCCAGCAAGGGCTACATAATGAAATTCTGTCTCAAACAAATGAACCAAAGCTCTGCAACAGTCCTAGACTGGTGAGATGGCTCAGCANTAAACTCATGTGCTGCCAAGCTTGAAGATGACCAGATTTCCATCTCTGGGTCCCACATTGTAGAAGGAGAGACTCGACTCCCAAAAGTTGTTCTCTGACCTCCACAAGTGTGCAATGGCACAGGCACATGTGCGCGTGCGCACACACACACACACACACACACACACACACACTTCATATTTTCAGGCCAGCCTTGGCTACATGAAACCCTTCTTGAAAAACTCCTAAAGAACCAGAAACAAAAACCAATTACTAGTCCTCCNTGATACCAAGGCTTTGTCAGACCTGGGAACTAAACAGTATGTGGAAATAACCAAAAGTTATCTAGTGCCAAGCCATGTGACTGGGGAGACTGAGCAAACGGGGTATGTAATAATAGAACTTTTTTTTTTTTGGTCTTAAACAAGGTGTGGCACCAAATTGTGAGATTGATTTCCTTGTTTGGTGTACACTAAGTCTGAGGTCAAGTCACAATAAGAAGTAAAGATAAAAAATGTTTTCAGTCAAGTTGATTTCTTTGGCCTAGGCATGTAGGACTCACTGTTGGTAAACTTTGCCTGTGAAATTGATTGATTTTGTCTGTGGTTTGAAGCCAGCCATTCAAATTACAGAGGGTGCCTTCACTCTCAGAAAAATGAAGCTGGGTATGGTGCACACCTGTGGTCCTAGCACAGGGTGGGGACGGGAGATCTGAGGGAGAACAGCGGTTCCAGGCCTGGGTCCTAGGAGTTGGGAGACAAAGGACACTGCGTGGCACCCTGACAAGCTGACGTGACATTGTCTACAGCCCAAGCATGTATGATGCCCACACTATGCCAGCATGCACTTTATTTTATATTTATTTATTTATTATTTTTTCATTACATTTTATTTATTTTGTGTGTGGGGATGCTTGCCACAGTGCGTACATCCAGAGCTCAGAGGATGCTTTCGAAGGTTGGTCGTCTCCTCTCACCATGTGGATCTCAGGGACTGAACTCACGTCATCACAGCCACGTGCTTTAAACACGTCCCCTCATGGAGTACGGATCTTGCTGTGTGGAGCCCTTAGTCTTTTTGAAACAGGGTCCTGTGTAGCTGGCTATACTCTATGTAGCCAATGCTGTCCTTGAACTCCTGATCCTCCTGCCTCAGCCTCCCAAGTCATGAGCACCACGCTGGTGGACCCATAACTTTATGAGCCCCACCAACATTGCTGAGCCACTAAAAAAGGAATACAACGTTTAGGTCTATTCCCAATTAATTTTAACACAGAGAGACAAGACGGAAGCAAAGGTGAACGGAGGAGACGGAGAGTGACATACCTGAGTATCAGCCAGTGAGGGGCTCATCTGGTAGTGACTCCATTTGCTGTAGTCCCCAGTTATCGGAGAGTCTACATTTCACTTTCAGTTAGCTGTCATCATCACGGCTCAAAGACCCTCCTTGTAGTAGACGGCTGATAGCAGCCTAATACCGTGTCGGAGTATTTACATCATTCAGTATACTCCATCTCATCTCCTAGGCACGTGTCCTCACCTCACAGTGCCACAGTCACAGGGATGAGTACTGCACAGAGGAGCGTGGGGAGAGAATGCGGCTTTCATCACAGCATACCGGCATAGAACTGTTCTATTTTATTGCTAGCTATTGGTAATTTCTTACTCTAATTTCTTTGTGTGTGTGTTTTGAAAGCATCAAAAAAATTTTTTTTGAGACAAGGTTTCTCTGTGTAACAGTCCTGGCTGTCCTGGAACTCACAGTGATCCACCTGCCTCTGCCTCCTGGTGCTGGGATTAAAGGTGTGAAAACACCAATTTTTAGGAAATTTTTTTGGGGTGTGTATTATGTGGTGTGTGTGTCACGTGTATGTATGTATGCATGAGTATGTGTTGTATGTACAGGTGTGCACACATGCATGTGGAGGTCAGAAGCAGGCNTTGATTGTCTTTCTTGACTTCTCTCTTGCTTTATGTTTTGAGACAGGGTCTCTCCCTGAACCTGTAGCTCATTAATTCAGCTAGGCTGTCTGGCCAATGGATTTCAGAGGTCCGTTTGTATCTGCACCCCTCCCCTAGACCTGGAGTTATAGACATCTGCCATTGTGCTGAGAGCTTTACCTGTGTTCTGGGAAGAATCTGAACTCTGAGCCATCTTCTAGTTCCAATCTTGTTTTTTGAGACAGGGTTTCCCACTGGCCATCCAGCCTTAGGGATCCTCCTGTCTTCTGGTTTTTCAAGTGCATTGATATCTTGCCTGCATGCATGTTGGTTGGAGGATGTTGGATCCTCTGGAACTGGAGTTACAGACATTTGTGAGCAGCCATGTGGATGCTGGGAATTGAAATGGAGTCCTCTGGAAGAGCAGCCAGTGCTCTTAACCACTGAGCCATCTCTCCAGCGCCTGGACTATCCCCCTCCCCAACTATTTGTTAGAAGATGTTGTGAACCCTGGTAAGGGAAGATGACTTGAGTGACATTTTCTGGTTCTGGGGTGTGTGTGATGGGGTTTGAGGCCCTGTGCACTCCAACTGGAAACCTTGAACACACTCAACCAAAGTTCTGATNTCTGCTTGCTTCTTCCGGCACAGAAAGGAATGTCTGGTTTGTTGGAAGTTTGGTTGTTTGAGGAATGACCAAATCTAGGAGCTCTGAGGACCAAATCTAGAAGCTCATGCCCACCAGGCAAATGCTGAGCTGCAGCCTGGTGGTTCATTCTTTATCAGAGCCATGGCAACTAAGAATGCNACCTTTGGGGCCAGAAAGATCCGTATGGTGCTTCTTCAACCTGTGACCTTAGACAAGTTACTTTCTCTGTCTTAGCCTTTGGCTTACAACTGTCTCCTACCTCCCAGGGTTATCATGATGTTATGGACCTACTTCCTCTGATTTGACATACACCGCCCNGCAGGACAGTTCCCTAGTTAAGCCTCAGGGTGTTCTAAAAAGAGGTGAAACTCTCTCCTGCAGGGCAGCTTGTTAAGATTGAGGAAGCCAGCAACTCAGGAGTCTCCAGAAGTCCCTGAAACTGACCAGCTCCACTAGGCTCCTCCCTCCTCATGCTTATATAAGCAGTAAGGGCTGCTAAGAAACCCACTTAGATAAGCAGATCTGCCTACAAGATTCTTTGACCAGACTAGCTACCTGAATGACAGAGCAGCTAGCTGGGTTGCCTGGAAACAGGCTAGACCAAGTGAGCCACTTGGAAGAGACACTGCCCAGACCTGTTGAGCTACNTGAAGATTGTGCAGTGAGCTCCAGGATTCCAGCTCTCATGAGCCTCATAGGCTGTGGTGAACTTTGGCAATACAGCTGTCTTTGGATCATTTCTGCTCCTGTAACCCCTCACCCATACTCCTGTGAGTAACCCCAATCAATCTCATTGGTTCACCTAGTTATACTTTGGTGGTATCTGTGCTTTGGTCTGTTGTTGGCTTCCTACCTGAGGTGAGTAGACATTTGTTCTTGTCTCCCTGGGAATCCTGTCACACAACACATGCTGACTCACGAGAGACTGCTTCTGCCCAGTAGGGATGCAATTAAAGGCAGTTGTTGCCATGACTATTATGCCCATTCATAGACTACAGAGCTGGAGTGTGGCTCAGTGGTAGGGTGCTTGCTGTGGATGAGGGCCTTGGTCCCCTCCCCAACCCTGCACAAAGCAAACATAGTAAACAAAGCTCCACTGGCATATGGAGGTGGTACATTCCTAGAATTCTAGCACTTGGGAGGTTGATGCAGGGGGATCGTGAGTTCAAAGTCAGCCTGGGCTACATGAGACCCTGTCTCAAAGCAAACCAAGAAACAGACAGACAAGAAGTGATTCCTGTTCACTCACTCATCCTTGTTCTGCTCAGGGTGGCTCTACATGGGGTTGGAGGAACCACCAAGTTTTCTTCCAAGGTCAGGAAGAAACTCCCGAAGCTCAAACCAATGCTCTCCTTTTTGTGCCCACAGGGAAGGCCTTATACTCACATAATCTTTCCTTAGCAAAAACCCATCCCTCTTTGGGGTCCTCTACAGTCTAGAGTAACTTTCTGGTCCATGGACCCCCCAGGAATCTCCTGTCTTAGCTCTGACCCATTCTTCATACTTTTCTGTCTTGAGAGGACCAGTCTGGATGGTGTGCCTTCCCAGGGGCCAGCGGCCTGTGCACAGAGCCATCAGCATGTGCCCAGGGGGCAAGAAGTTCAGCACTGCTCTCTAGCGCCCTCTAGAGGCTTGGGGGTGACAGCAGGTGAAGCATGCAGGATGGGGTTTGTGTAGAGACTGCCCCAGAAGGCTCCATGGTTAGGTGATTGCCACATCTGAAGCACCTGAAAAGTCTGTCCTGTGGGCTCAGGTGCAAGGTGATAGCCCACCTTTGTCAGGATGAGGTAGGCCAGAGTAGCCCTGTAGTAGTCCTTCCTGCTCCTTTCTCCCCACTGTAGACACCCTGCCCAGCCTTTCCAGCTGCACACTGAGGTTCAGGCTGGCTGGGTGTCATCTGTCTCTAACGGTGTCTGGGCTTGTGGCTCACACTGCTGTTCCAGCTGAAGCCTCAGGCTCTGCCCTAGGGAAGCCTTGTGGTACTGAGAGTGGGACTGGGGGTGCCCAGGGTGGGGGTCCTTCTCATCTTCCCCAGCAGGAAAGGTCCTCTGTATTTCCCACAAACCCTCACTACACCTCTTAACAACCTTCTCATTGGATCCCTCCCCTCCCCCCAGATTGCTGCCAGCTCTCTGCTCACCTACCCTGAAGCATTCCTGCCCATGTTTCAGCTCTATCCAGGGGGCAGAGCCTCTGCCTAACATTTCTCCCAAAGGTGAGCTGGGGTGCTGATGCCTAACCTTGCCTCCTCCTTTGGGTCCCTTCTTTTTTTATGCCCTTCATTTCATCTTGGCTCCGAATAGGCCTAGAAGTGTCTAGATAAACATCCTCCAGCTATCGTCCCACAAATCCTGCAGAGAAAATGAGTTTGGGAGGTCTCCGCTTGTCTAACTTCAGTCTGTACTGCATTTCCTGCTCTTGATTGGTGGCAGCAGACAAGCTCAGGCTGTTGTTCAGACAGCTGGCGGAAGGGCTGTTTTTCTGTTTCCCTGCCCACCGAGATCTGAGTGGTCTTTTATAGCACCTTTAAAGGGTGGTACTGGGGTGTCGTTCCTGGACACACCTCCATCTTCTGCAGCCAGCCCAGACCCCCAGTGTCCTTGTGTCTACAGCTGCCACACTTCCTGCTTCCTTGCTGTTCCCTCCGGTCGAGGTTGCACTGGAACCCTAGCAGGGCTGGCAGTCAGTTTAGTCCCTTCTGCCTAGAGAGCACACTGAGGGGCAGTGTGGTGCTAGACATCCCAGCACAGGGTGGGGACAGGGACTGATTTTGTTTTTGAGCCCAGATGGGCCTCAAACTGGCTCACTATATAGCCAAAGATGATGTTGAACTCCTGGTCCTTCAGCCTCTACCTCTCAAGAACTGGAACTGGATCTACCTTGCAAGTTCTGGGACTACAGACATGCACCACCACACATGGTTTCACGCAGTGCTGGGTATTGAACCCAGGGCTTCATGCATGCTAGGCAAGTACTTTACCAACTGAGCTATATGCCCGTCTCGGGTCTTAGTTTTGAGTACAGGTGACATCAGGGTAACACTCAGACTTTGGCTTCCTGGGCAGCAGCAGTGTAAGGATAGGGCTTAGAAGTCCCACTAGTCCACAGGGTCCTTAGGGTTCTGCCCAGGGTAGTACTGAGAGGTGGTACCACCTCCAACCTCTCAGCAACCTTGCTGCAGGATGCAGTGACCCAGGTCATTTTGCCTGGACTAGTGGGGTTTCTGGGAACACTCCTGTCTTTTCTATGGGGCCATGTCATGGATGGTGGCAGTAGTGGTGGGGTTTGTTTGTGTGTGTGTGTGTGTGTGTGTGTGTGTGTGTGTGTGTGTATTTATGTGGTTTATTAGTGCTGTGGCCTTCAGCATGGTCAGCTGAGGGATGTAGTTGGACAGAAGATTGGTGGATGGGGGTGAGTGGGGGAGGAGTGGCTCCTTGGCCTTCGTCAGCAATGGGTAGAAGACAATGTGCTTACCTCTGTCCCTTTTAGAGCCTCAGGTCACACATCAGGGCCTTGCAGGAGGGGCTGGACATCTCACTCTCTAGAGCTGCAATGCTGGTCCCCCAGCTGAGTAGGAGTGTGGCCTGTACCCTCAGAAGCTTTACACAAATCCCCTCAGGTCCCAAGGGATCATGGGGATGAGGGATTTGAAGATCATCTCCTCTGGCTTGTCCCCTACTCCCCAGTGTGTACCCTAATAAGAAATGTGAAGCAGGGAGATGTCACCTTTCAGGAGCCTCTCAGAACTGAGGCTTGTGACAATCTCAAAAGGGCAGTTAGCCAATAGAATTGTCCCAGGAGGATTCCTGGGACAAACAGTCAGGCCAAGAAGAGGGAGGGAGACATTCAAGGAAAGAGGGAGGAGGAAGAGAAAGGGAAATGTCCTGGTTACCATAACTGTCCACAGGCCTGTCACATGGGCTGGAATTTCAATCCTTACCCAGTTGGCCATGCTTTCAACCTGACCTGGAACCTGTCAGTTCACCTCTCCAAGCCTCTAGAGGGTGCTGGAGAGCAAAGATGGACATCTTGCCCCAGGGGCACATGCAAAGTAGTTGTGTGTGCACACATCCCTGGGGAGGCACAGGGTTTGGATGGTCCCTGCTATTTTGTGTGTTGGTTACTCTTGCAACTGGAAATTAAGTGGGAGCCCTAGCCGGGTCCTTCTAAGAGCTGAGAAGACATGGAAGCATGTAGACCTGAGCCAAGAGAGGCCTCAGACAGGCCATGGACAAAGGACTGTGCACTCTACCTCTGAGCAGAGAGTGGTCCAAGGCAGGTTGGACATCCAGCTGATGTGCCCCATCACAGCTACCTGATTGACAAAAAGCTGTCTTTGAGTCCCCACCCCTATGCCCATGCCTTTCTGGCTACCCTATTCCTTGCCTAGGTCCCCTGGGGGCTCTCCTGCAATCCAGAAACCAAAGGGTTATGCTTAGCACAGCAGATGCCTCAGCTCTCTGTGTAATGTGCCCAAGACACAGCAGGAGCTAAATGTTTTAGCCTTCTTTCTCAGAAGGCAGGGAAGGTGCCCCTCCCTGCTAGGGACTAAGTGTGCCCTGGCTTGTCTCTCCTGATGCATCTAGCTGTGTTCTGGAGGACATGGGTTCTAGTGAATGGATTGGTGTGGAGGGAGATGTAGACAGGCTAACTGACTAGGGGCGTAGGTCATACCAGCTGTGGCCTCCACAGAGAACTGCTTGGGGTGAGGAGTGCCTCCGGGAGGGAGGGAGGCGCCTAACTGCTGGATGGCTCCAGTGCACACTAACTCCCTGGCCAGTCAGCTCTTGGTCCTTGAAGCCTCAGCATCCCAGAGGCACCTGGCTCATTGCTGGGCCCCGGTGACCTGGCAGCTTTTGGAGAAGTAGAAAGAAAGACGAGAGCTTAGTTTTGCCTTCTGTTTGGCTTCAGCCAGCTCTGGGCCTCACTTGGCCACAGTCAGGGTTTTCAAAGTTCTTTAGTAATGAGCAGTTTCTTCATGTGACATTCCAAATGAAACGTCAGTAAAGGGAAAGAGATAAACTGGGGGTGCTGTGTCTGCCCACACTCACCCCTGCCACTGCCTCCGAGGACCCCAAGGCTCTCAGAGCAAGTCTGACCTTTTTCTGGCTCAGATATCCTATGATTAATTGCTTTACCCTTTATCTAGTAGGGACAAGGCCAGGAAGGTTCTGGAAGCTGAGGGAGGTCTCCCTGTTCCCTCACACCCAGCCCTCCCTGCCCTTGGGGGTGTGGGAAAGCTGAAAGGATAGTAGGGTAACCCCCTCTGGGGAGCAGTCATTAACCAGTTTTATCTTGGTGAAGTGTCTTGTTGTGCCAGGCTCTCACCTACATCCTTGCTGGGAGAGGGCATTGGACCCTGACTCTTTTTCCTGACTTCCCTGAAGGAACCCACATTGCTGCCAACTCAGTGACCATCGGGGACGTAGCTGCTTCATGGAAAGGCTAAAGCAGAAACTAAGTTAGCACATCCCCAAACCCTACCATCTCCAGTGTACATTATGTGATTGGCGGATTTCCTCCTTCCTTCCTTCTCTCCCTCCCTCATCCCTCCATCCCTCTGCCCCTCCCTCCTTCCCTTTCTTTCTTCCGTTTTGTTCTTTTGTGACAGAGTCCCATGTAACTCAGACTGCCTTGAAAGCAATATGTAGGTAGGATGACCTTAAACTCAAGCTCCTTTGTCTTCTACCTCCCAAATTCTGGAATTATAAACATGTACCCTTCCCCTCCTGCCTCCCTTCTCCCCTCCCCTCCCCTCCCCCAAGTGTGGAGTAAATCTATTCCCCTAGCCCCGTCTGACTGTAGGCAGATCACAGAGGGTTGTGCAATGACAGGGGTCAACAGAGGAGCTGGAGAAGGGAAGTGAGGAGTGGGTGAGCTCCACTCTAGGTGGGAAGTTCGGTATAGATCCATCAACTTCCCACCTCTCTCTGCAACCCTGGCCGGCATCGGGTACCATCGCTTCCACGTCACAGATAAGAAAACCGAGGCTCACAGCCTGGAAGTAGTGAAACAAGA
>LZPO01116605.1:556023-590525 GCA_001675575.1 Neotoma lepida | reverse complement strand
GCACGGATAATTTTCAGGCTGTGAACCCTGGTGGGGGTTTTAGCTCTCCACTTCTCAGTGGTGGCCTAGGGGATCCTAGAAGGCGGTGCCTGGCCCAGCCTGGCCTCGCCCCCGGGGCGGGTCTGGGGCGTGGCATCTGGGGGCGGGGCCAGACCCCCTTTTTTTTTCCACCGCTGTTAGCGGTGAGAAGCGCAGAGGCTTGGGGCAGCCGAGCTGCAGCGAGGCGGTGGCGCTGGGGGCGAGCTGAGCGGCGGCAGCGGAGCTCTGTCGCGAGACGCAGCGACAAGGCAGACTATTCAGCGGACTCACCAGCCAGGGAGTCTCTGCGCTGGGATTTGATATTCAACCCCCTTTTTTCTTAAACATTTAAAAAACTGCATTGTTTTACGCTTTAATTTATTTTTGCTTCCTATTCCCGTCTTAATCGTGCCAACGGTTTGGGGAGGTTGCTCCTTCACTCCCCCAAATCAGTTCGGATTTTGGAAATCAGCAGAGAAAAGAGGCAGCAAGAGCTCCAGAGAGAAGTCGAGGAAGCGAGAGACCGGTCAGAGAGAGCGCGCTGGCGAGCGAGCAGAGAGAAGGACAGGGGCAAAGTGACTGACCTGCTTTTGGGGGTGACCGTCAGAGCGCGGCGTGAGCCCTCCCCCTTGGGATCTTGCATCGGACCAGTCGCGCTGACGGACAGACAGACAGACACCGCCCCCAGCCCCAGCGCCCACCTCCTCGCCGGCGGGCTGCCTACGGTGGACGCGGCGGCGAGCCGCGAGCAGGAGCCGAAGCCCGCGCCCGGAGGCGGGGTGGAGGGGGTCGGGGCTCGCGGGATTGCACTGAAACTTTTCGTCCAACTTCTGGGCTCTTCTCGCTCCGGAGTAGCCGTGGTCTGCGCCGGAGGAGGCAAACCGATCGGAGCTGGGAGAAGTGCTANCTCGGGCCTGGAGAAGCCGGGGCCCGAGAAGAGAGAGGAGGAAGATAAGGAAGAGGAGAGGGGGCCGCAGTGGGCGCTCGGCTCTCGGGAGCCGGGCTCATGGACGGGTGAGGCGGCCGTGTGCGCAGACAGTGCTCCAGCCGCGCGCGCGCCCCAGGCCCCGGCCCGGGCCTCGGTTCCAGAAGGGAGAGGAGCCCGCCAAGGCGCGCAAGAGAGCGGGCTGCCTCGCAGTCCGAGCCAGAGAGGGAGCGCGAGCCGCGCCGGCCCCGGACGGGCCTCCGAAACCATGAACTTTCTGCTCTCTTGGGTGCACTGGACCCTGGCTTTACTGCTGTACCTCCACCATGCCAAGGTAAGCGGTCGTGCCCGCCTGGTGTCGCCGGGCCGTGGCGAGCGCCTCTCTCGCTTGGGGACGTGCGTGCGTGCGAGCGCGCGCGTGGGGGCTCCGTGCCCCACGCGGGTCCTTGGGCACCAGGCGCGAGGCGTCCCCCTCTGTCGTCGTACGTGGAGGGGGAGGGGGTGCGCGCTAGGTGGGAGGGCGCCAGGATAGTCTCGCCGCCCACGCGGGCCCTGCCCACCCACCAGAGTCACCGCACGTACGATCTGGGCCGAGCAGCCGAGGGCGGGAGCCAGAGGAGGAGGCCGAGGGGGCTGGGCTTGCGCTGTAGCTGGCGGCAGAAGTTTGCTCCGGGTCGCGGGTCCCCGGAGAACTGGAAGTCCGGGCAACGGGGGCGGGAGTCCGGAGCCCAGCGGGCATGCCTGGGGGTGCTCGGACCTTGGACCGGGGGAGGGCAGAGATCGTGGAGGGGGCAGGGCGCGAGCGACCGAGGGGCTTTGCTGTCACTCCGCTCGGGTCTCTTGGGCCCTTGCAGTGAGTTTGGGAAAAGTTTTAGGATGGATTGCTACGGGGACCCTATCCCACCCCTCTAGCTTGTTGGGCCACCTGCGCTGCGCCACCCCCTCCCGTCCCCGCTCGCGTCCCGCGCGGTGCCCGCCCTCCCCCGCCCGGCCGGGCGCGCGCGGCGCAGAGCCGATTACATCAGCCCGGGCCTGGCCGGCCTCGTGTTCCCGGAGCCGCGGCTGCGGGAGCCGGGAGACCCGGGCGACCAGCGGCGCCCCTCCCCCCCACCGGCCCTCCGCAAGGAAGGTGACCTCTAGAGGTATCCCCAGCTCCGTGACCCGGAGAAACTCCCATACCCTTTTCCTCCGACCCCAACTTCTACCCGTGCCTTGCGCTAGGAAGAATTTCCCGACGCCCCTTCCCCTTTTCCCCTGTTTCCTGCCTGGTGTGTAGAGAAGCCCTTCCCACCCTTTTATAATTTCCTTTTCTTTGAGAAGACTCATAGAACCCTTTCTGATCCCCGGGTCCAGGAAAAGGACGGTGACTGTCAGACGTGGGGGTGCTGGGGCCCACCCTCGGCTTCTTTGTGGAAACGCTAACCTAAGTTTTGAGTTGGTGAAGGCGTTGTGCTTCCCTCCTCTCCCCAGCCGCTTTAGTGAGCTGTGCTCCAGCTTTTATGGGGGTTAGTGAAGGGTAGACTGCTATCACCCCACTTGCCTCTTTTTGGAAAAATGACTTGATATTTGCAGTGACAGGGGCAGCCTGGAACCCAGCCTTTCCCACACCTTGGGCAGGATCGCCAGTCAGTGTCTCATACACACTTTGTCCTGGCAAAACCCGATGCTCGCAGAGCAGGTGGTTTAACTCTGAACTTGCCCACCCAGTTTGCTTATTAAGGGGTCCTTCCATGCTCTTTGCCACTACTACTCAGCTAGAGAGCCTACTTGGAAAGAGGGCAGAAGGAAGGAGACAGGCTGGGGTCCCTGCCACCATCCAGAGTCCCTCAGACCCTGGCACAAAGACCTTGGCTCTGGGCCTCCATGTGGGGAGGAGGGGCAGGAGTGCCTGGCCACAGTATGACCTTCAGAGGCCCCCAGAGAAGGGCACCTGGCCAGTCCCTGCCTAGAACCTCCCCATCTGGGAGGGGGTTCGCAGTTTCTTTTCCTTTCTCCATTGGGGCCGAGATAGAGGACTAAGGGAGAATGTCACGAGGGTGTTGAGCTGGTAGTTGAGGGCCTGAGGAGCAGAATGCAGGGTTTGCTTGAGGTAGCTCTTGAGAAGGGCCACCTCTGACCTTGGACCTGGTGGCAGGGCTGAGGGCCCTGGAGGGACTGCTATTTGGGGACTGTTGGTGGAGAAAGAGAGAGACAGACCAAGGGTGGGAGTCCTTCTCAGGGTAGCTGGGGGTCCAGGTTGGTGTGGGGCATGTGGCTGGGGAGTTGGTAGGAGCAGGAGACCCTCAGGAAGGCCTAGGAGCCTTCACTTGCTTGCTACTGTCAGGTCCACATGGCCTTTTTATTGGCCTCCACAGCTTCTGGGGAGGGGAGTAAGGAGTTGGGGATGAGAAGGATGGGGGCTCAGGCCCAGGGTGGAGCAAGAGACCCCTTGGTGCCGGGCAGTTCTGAGGAGAAAGCTTTCATGGTTGCATTTGAGCGAAGTGCTCTGCCTAGGTGAGAGGCTTGGGGATGTGGCAGGAGTCGGAGGCTGGCCAGGCTTTGGAACTGCGTTCACGCTCTAGGCAGACTGGGGTGAGAGGAGAACAGGACCCCCTTCCTTAGGGTCTTCCTCTCAGCTTTTCACCCCTTGAGCAACCTGTGGGTATGCTGACTATTCCTGAGGCCTGGGAAGAGTTTGGATGGGGGAGGGTAGCTGGTGCCCTTCGGTCCCCTGCACCCCTCCCTCTCCAACACCAGCTCACCCTGGTATTTGTCATGTCAGCAGGAGAAGGTCACCATGTTGTTTTTCTCGCCCCTAGTCCTTCCTTCCTGCCCTAGTCCAAATTTGTCCTCCTATTTGACCTTAATACTTACCCATGGCTCTGGACCAGGGAATCAGGGGCAGTGAGAAGGAGAGAGAAGAATGGAGAGGTGCTAGGGGCCTGGACAACGCAGGGTTCTGGTATTTTCCTCC
Organism: Neotoma lepida; assembly: GCA_001675575.1. Taxonomy (NCBI): domain Eukaryota; kingdom Metazoa; phylum Chordata; class Mammalia; order Rodentia; family Cricetidae; genus Neotoma; species Neotoma lepida. Next base: position 586,629 of record LZPO01116605.1, on the reverse strand, counting down.
TGCATTGTGAGCTCCCCAGCACATGGTTGGTCTTTAACTTTCCGTGGGATCAACTTGAAGCAGTCCAGGGGTAGTGGGTATGCTCTGGACCTGCAGGGACCCCTGACTCTTCCCTGTTTGATTCAGAAGCCATGGAGAAGCTGGAGGCTGGGGGTTGGGAGAGGGGGCAAGAGGGGATCACGGGATTCAGTGACCTGGCCTTTGCACTCCTGTGGCTGCCTCCGTCCCTGACCCTGCCAATGCTTTTTACTCTTTGTTTTGTCCTCAGTGGTCCCAGGCTGCACCCACCACAGAAGGAGAGCAGAAAGCCCATGAAGGTGAGTTTCCTGTACTCTTGGATTGGACCCCTGCCCTTGTCTCGAGGGTGCATGGATAAGCCCTCTTCCTCCTTTTCAGACCTGGGGGTGGGGTCGGGCGCAGGAATATGAGGATCAAGATTTCATGGATACTGTGGGTTTAACTCTTGTGTTTCTTAAGGCATCTTCTCTTCGGCTTTCTGCTAGAAACAGGACTTGTTGCTTTTTCTAACACCCTTTCCAGTAGAATTTTATCTGGAAAGGCTGCCAAGAGCCCAGATGAGGAAGACGATGTTCAGGGTTTCCAGATGTTCAGGGAGGTATCCCTTGTATCCCCGACTCCCAGGGGAGGATAAGTGTCACTTATCCACTTCCTACTCAGCCATGGCCCACCCGTGGGGGCTGTGACCCTTCCTGTGTGAGCTGGAGTCATGAGGCTGGAGACCGGATAGGAGGACACCCTAACAGTACCGCCAAGCCCTGGGTTTGCATTTCTCTGAGGATGGCAGCTTCCATAGACTGCATTTGGGTGCTGTGAACTTCCCTGCAGGACCAGCAGAGGGCCGGCTGTAGCTCTCAGGCGCCCCGCCCCCCTGCCCAACCCCGAGTCCGCCTGCCTTTTGTTCCAGTGTGGTTTGGAGTACCGGGATCCTCCCATTTCTCTGGGGGACGCCCTGGCTCTCCCCAGCACTGAGTGTGGCCTCTGCTCCAGCCGGATGCCACTCCCCCAGTGTCCTTCCTCTGTGGAGGGAAGGCCTTGGGGTCTTCCTCTAGGCTAATTTCCCTGACCCAAATCCAGTGTGGCTGCTGGAGCCAGCCAAGGAAGGCTGTGATGTCCAGCCGGTTTTGCCTCCTCCCCCAGGAGCTCTTTCTCTGGCCCAGGGCCTGGCTTTCTGCCACTCCCTGGCCCCAGCCACTGACAGGCCCCCANTTCCAAAGTGCTACCCACCCCTTTTTGCTTCCTAGTGGGCTCTGTGGTCTGGGAGAGGCAAGACAAATGGTCTTTGTTTGATGGAGAAAAGGTTGTCTGCCATAAATAAGGAAAACCACGAAAGCCTGATGCTGGAGTGTATGTGTGCACACGTCCCAAGTAGCAGGACAGCTTTCCTTGGGGGCAGGGGCCAGGCTCCTGTGGGTACTGGCCAAGGCATCTCTACCACCTCCTGTGGCCCTTAGAAAGAATTCTTTTTACCTTCAGCGCCCATCCCCATCCGTTGCTTGGGTCATACCTTTCTGCTACCTGCTCCTGTGTGAGGCCACTAACTAGCCTGGGCCACCCCTGCCCCAGCCAAGATTAAGGGTCAGTTAAAAAAGTTCTGGGTTAGTCATCTTCTATATAGACTTGCCTTGAAAAGAATTTTTCAGACCTGATCTCATGGACTTTTTGGAGGGCTGTGTTTTACGTTAACTCTTTGGGGATAGACAAGAATTCTGTGCTTGTTTGTCCAAATAGGAAAGAGAGCCCTTGAGCAAGGCAGTTAGGTTACCCCTATTCCTTTTCCTGTTTGACATCTGTGGCCATCACTCCACCTTTTCCTCGATGCCCCAGTTTCTCCCCAGCCAAACTATCTTACACCTGGGGTCCCATCTTCTTTACCTTTCTGGGGAAAAAAAAATCTCAAAGAGCAGTGAGGTTTGGCTGTGGCCCTAGGTTGAGAGGGAGGGGGGACGGTGTAGTCTCTGGAGCGTGCACTTAAAATGCCTTGGTGACATTCCAAACTTTGTCACCTGGAATGAGAAAAGAAGAGTTGTTTTCAGGGCTAGCAAAGAGAGACGAGACCCCACCTTTGCGCTCACTGAAGTGTCTTGAGAGGTCAGACCAACCTGCTTCTACAGATAGCCAGTTGGAGGCCCAGAGACTGGAGGGACAAGCCCAAGGTCACACTAGCTGCTGGCAGAGCCTGGGTCCCTGTTGTGGGCCTGTGTTCTTTCTTCTCTCACTTCAGGGGCAGGCTTCTGTGGGGTAGTGTTAGGGGTGTGACCAGAAGTGGCCAGCTGAGCCACCATTTGGTGTCCCACAGAAGTCCCTGTGCTTCTCTAGCGCCTGCCCCTTGGCCCTGAATTCCCTTCCTGCTGACAAGTACCTCAGGCTGCCTGGGAAATTGTCTCTCCCCTGTCTTCCTCCGAGTCAGCTTCTAGAAGTGCTTTGTACAGAGACGGCTCTTGTTTCTTCCATGATGCAAACAGTTTGCCCTCTTGGGCGGGGTTCTGAGTGCTGGCAGGACCTGCATGGTATGCCTGCCCGCTGCCACCTGCTGACTTGTCTTCGGCTGAAGTCTTGGGAGGTGGGACTGGCAGCTGTAAAGTGACTCTTTAAGCATCTGTGTTTGCGCATGTTGTAGGTGTTGTAAGGCTCTGCTGTCCTAGCCCGTTCTAACTGCTTCTTACCAGCAGTGTGGCCTTTGGGACAAATTATGGAGTTTCTCTGAGCCTCTAGGTCCCCATTTATAAAATAGAATCCTGGTAGTACTTAGTGGTAATGTGGGGAAGAGTGTGTATATCATAGTTTACTGTGGGGTCCAGCATGTGCTTAGTGAGTGGCTGTTGGCCTGGTGGGTATTATGGCCATAGCTGTGAGATGAAAGTGGAAAGCAGATGTACCCACACTCAGACTGTCCTCTGGTGTCATGGTTGGCCCAGGAACTTGCTTTGCAATTACAATGAGGAAGGGAGTCAGCTATGGCAGGCCACCTTCCCTGGACCTGGACCTAGAAATGAGGGAGGTGCTTTAGTTAGATTTTTAGAAGAACTTACCTGATATGGAAGCCATGAGGAATGGTCTTACAAAGCTGGGTGGGGATAGAGGCTGACGTCTTTGTGTTACCAGCTGGCTCATGTGTCATCCCTCCCACGCAGTGGTGAAGTTCATGGACGTCTACAAGCGCAGCTATTGCCGTCCAATCGAGACCCTGGTGGACATCTTCCAGGAATACCCTGATGAGATAGAGTATATCTTCAAGCCGTCCTGTGTGCCCCTAATGAGGTGTGGGGGCTGCTGCAACGATGAGGCCCTAGAGTGTGTGCCCACCTCGGAGAGCAACATCACCATGCAGGTAGGCACCTGGGGCATAGGGGATGAGGTGCAGGAGGGGAGGGTGGTACAAGGAGGGGCATTAGAAGGTTGTCTGGGCCTCTGCCTGGGAAACTCTTGATAGGAGGAGCTAAATTGGCATTGGGGGTGAAGAGGTGAGGTTGGGGGTTCTTTTCTGCAAAGGGGAAGAAGATGGCTGCATTTCTGCACTTCCCTGCTCGAGTTCTCAACGGTTTGACCATGTCCTCTGCTTTGATGACCTTTGCTCGCTCAGCTCAACAGGGGCTGATACCTACAACAAGTGCCCTTCTCCTTCTCTGGGAGAGCAGCCCAAAAGCTTTCCCTGCTTGAGGGCTACATTTGGGAAGCTGGATGGAACTGCAGAGTTAAAAGCCAGTCTTTTAGCTATGTAGTGATGGGTGGATCATCTGGGCCCAGACGGGGCGGAGAGTGGGAGGGAGTTGAGTGACCTGGGGTGGGGGTAGCACTTAGGTAGCTTGTAGGGGTTAGGGTGAAGCTTGGGAGGGATGAAGGAGGGGAGGGGATTGGGATGGTGAGAATCCAGGACCTGAATTCCCAGCCTGGCCAACCCTTGCAGCTATGTCTGCCATCAAGAGCGGGTGCTCCTTAAGGCCTGCAGGGTTGGGGGAGTTGGGGTGGCCCAAGGCTCTTTTCTGTTAGAGCCCTGGTCCCCTTACCTCCACCACCTATCCCTGCTCAATAGAACCCCTGGGTGCTGAATGGCAGGAGCCCCGGGGTGTCCCATATGGGTATGGCTGGCTGGGTCACTAACCTCTGTGGTCTGCTCCCTCCTCCTGCAGATCATGCGGATTAAACCTCACCAAAGCCAGCACATAGGAGAGATGAGCTTCCTACAGCATAGCCGCTGTGAATGCAGGTGAGCACCAAGCTTCCCCTCAGGCAGCACGCAGCCGTGGCCTGCTCCAGAGCTGAGCATGTTACACTTGTTAGCTCACGGCAGCCTTCCCTAACTGTGACCTTGGGCATGTGACCTCAGTGTGCTTACCGCACNTGTGTTCCCCACATCCAGAAAATGGGCATGCCAGTTCAGTGTACCTCACCGCAGTGTTACAGGGATCAACTTTGTTATTATGTGTAAAGATGAAGATAGCATTGCCGAGTTATAAACATCGTGTTATTACCGAGTTGTTGTCATTGTCACCCCTGTTGTTATCGTCATCTTAATTCCTCTGTGTTTTGTTTTTTTCCTTTCTCTACACATTGCAGACCAAAGAAAGACAGAACAAAGCCAGAAAAGTAAGTGGCCACATGTTAGCACTTTTTTCCAGTTGTCTTGGTTTGGGGCTTTCGGCTTCCTCTCTCTGGTGCTCTGATGGCCTCAGTGGGTCAGGCCATTGGATGGGTGATGATACGGTGACAGCAGTGGGATGGAGCCAGCTTCAGGCTTATGGCTCTAGATGATGAAGAAATCCAAGCNGGAGTCTGCTCCTTCCCCTGAAGAAGATGCTGCCCCCCAGGGCTCAGGTCCCTTCTGGCCAGCACTCACTGTTTGAGTGTGGGTGGTGGAGGGGTGCTGTGGACACTTGCACCCACAGCAGAGTGAAGGAGGGCTGGTGCCAGAGGGCAGTTTTCGTGTATAAGAGGACGTCGCCTTGGCCTTGTTCGGTGGTGACTGTGGCTGTTCAGGTTTCCTAAGGTCCTGGGAGATTTCTTGGTGTGTGTATGCTTTCCATAAGAGTGGGGCAGGTAGCAGACTCAGCCCTCTTAGGAGGGTAGGAAAAGTGGTGTGGTGGCCATTTTCTGAGGCTTCCGGTTACTTGTTGTGTGAGGACGGGTTGGGGGCTGACATTGACGGGGGAAATGAACTTGCAGGGAAGGAGCGACTGAGAGAGAGTACCCATGCCCCCCTCTTTCCCCCACATCCCTTTCTGTCTGCCCTACCACTTGGGGGACTTGAAGTCCTCATGCCCCTCCCTAAGTCCCCAGATTCCAGGACTACTGTGTCTGCCAGAGCAATGGTCTGGGAGTTTATCAGTGAGAGAGAGGGGATGCTCCAGGCTAGTGTCCCTGTGTGGAGAGCTTTCTCCTTCCATCCTTCCAGAGCTTTCTCCCAAGCAGGACAGACTTGCCCACTCCCTAGGTCCCTTCCTGTCTCTTTCCCTGTGATAGACAGGCTGCCATATCTTCTCTGGGACCTGGCAGGCCTAGAGAGTGCTAGTTCCCTGGAGGGTGGCAGGCTGTAGCCTGTCCTCTCAGCTGTTTGCTAGATGCCTGCTTCGCCCACAGGGAGAGTGGTAGGGCTCGCCTGAGCTCGGAAGAGGGTCTAGTGGCAGGCTTTGACAAGCTGGAGAGAAGAGTCTCTGCCAAGTCCCCTAATCACACACCATGCTGCACTCTTCTTCAGTCTCCCTGGTCCCTCCATCAGGGCTGGGCTCTGAGGACACCCAACCCCAACTCCCNTCCCAGGTGACTGCCAGGCAGCTGGTGCCCCCATGCCCTACCCTGGCTTTTGTGCCGTCTCCCAAGTGACTGTCCCCTCTTACCAAGAACACTGTGAGGTGGGGCCCCCAGAGGGACCCCTGCTATCACACTTGGAAACAGACAGAAGTTTCTCCATCTATAAGGTTTCAAACTAGACTTTCTCCTTAAAGTCTGGCTTAGACCTCCTGACCTTCAGGGTCTAACTGTATTTATTGGTTTGCTGGGCAAAGCTCTTGCCCCTATGGCTTTGAGCCCTGCCTGGGACCACATGAACCTAGAGGCTGTGCCTTGCACAGTCCCTGCTGCCCACCCAAAGCCCTGCCTGGGCTGGGGTTGCCACCCTACAGTGGGCTAAGCAAGGAGAAGGATGTATGTTGTCCCAGCCCACCATGCCTGTGGTCCTTCCTGGAGGCTGCTCCAGGAAGTGACAAGGGTGGCTTTGGGCTTCCTGATCTTGCCTCTGTCTTCTTCATCGTGCCTCTGTTCTTCTCTTCCCCTCTCGTTCTCTTCCTGTCTGTTTCTATTTTTATATTTTCCAGAAAATCAGTTCGAGGAAAGGGAAAGGGGCAAAAACGAAAGCGCAAGAAATCCCGGTTTAAATCCTGGAGCGTGTACGTTGGTGCCGCTGCTGTCTAATTCCTTGGAGCCTTCCTGGCCTCCAGACAATCGCCTGCAGTTCCCCTAACCCTGCCTCCCCTCCCCAGCTCCCCTCTGGCTCTTGCCCTGCCCTCCTGCTGGCCTCAGTGTCTCTCTCTCACTCACTCCACTAATGGCACCAACGGGTAGACTTGGTGGTGGCATTGCTGGACCAGGGTTGGGATGAGGTGGGTGGAAGGTGAGTAGGTCTGGAGCACTCAGGGAGGGGACTCTGGCTTGGCTGGGCACCGACTTTCTCTCACCCACTGGGCATTGGTGGTGGGGCCATTGTTGGCCTGGGTGCTGGGCATTGGGGCCCTCTCACCCAACTGGTTTCCACTGCTCTAGGCTCCTGCACATGTCTGGAGGGTAAGGGTGGTGTGGAGGGCAGATGTGGAGTGAATTAAGGGTATGATGGTTGGGACGTGGATGATGGTGGTCTAAAGATGAGCCTGGTGGGCCAGGCACTGTGTGGCCACCCTTCTCATCTGTTGGAAGTGCTCTGACACCATGACTTGAGGCTCCAGGAGGGGAAAGCCCTCTATTCCAGTCCAACCGAGATCACCCACAGAGGTCTTCGAGGGTGGCCACTTCCTCTGGGTTACAGGCTGTGCTGGCTCTGAAGGCCTAGCTGGTGGACAATGCCTCTGGATTTGGCTTGCCTTCTGCTGGCCCTCTCCCTTGGTGGAGGGTCTGGGCAGAGGTCCTTTTCCAGGGAGAAGGTGCCTCTGGTGGTCTCATGGGCCACTCATCACTGTCCCCAGCAGGTAAAGAGTCAAGATATGTTCTGGGAACAGCAGCAGTTAGGGCCTGAGATAGGCCCATGTCTTCATGGGGCACAGCACTGCCCCTTACGGCAGCCTTCTCCCTGCACTCTGCCCGCCGCCTGTGCCCTTCTCTTTCTGTAGGCAGATGTCCTGCCAATGCTGCNTCTTTCTGCCACTCTCTCTGTCTTCTGCTAGAGCGCTCGGATCTTTTCAGGAAGTGGAAAGGGCCTAGGGGCCAGTGAGCTGGGTGGGGAAGCAGTTGTGGCCATGTTAGGGGGTGTTGCATGGGTTTTTTTTTTCTCTCTCTCTCTGCTGATGCTCTAGCTTAGATGTCTTTCCTTTTGCCTTTTTGCAGTCACTGTGAGCCTTGCTCAGAGCGGAGAAAGCATTTGTTTGTCCAAGATCCGCAGACGTGTAAATGTTCCTGCAAAAACACAGACTCGCGTTGCAAGGCGAGGCAGCTTGAGTTAAACGAACGTACTTGCAGGTTGGTTTCCAGAGGGCAAGCGAGAGAGTCAGAGAGGGGTATCGCAGACATGGGAGAGAGAGAGAAAGAGAGACAGAGAGAGCACGCTTGCGAGGGGCCAGCTGCTTGCTCAGCTTCTAGCTGCCTGTGTGGTGCCTTCTCTACTCCTGAGGCTGTGTGGGGCCTCGGGCTCCAGTCTGGCCTGGCAGGCCTGCTCTGAGATGGCCCTGGTTGCCTGAGTGGGTAGGCTGCTGTGGCTTAATGTGATGATGTGGACGCAAGCTGTGTGTTGTGTCCTGCGGTCCTGCTGCTTGTGGAGGCTGTTGGTGCTGATGTTGTTAACTCTTCCTTTGGTGCAAATGCTGAAATCTGAAAGAAAGTCCTTTCAGCTCTGGGATGTCTAAGTGTTCCCTGGCTGCACCTCTGCCCCCGAGAGCCTACACAGCTGGGCCTCTCACCACTCAGTGTTTTTTCCTGGGCTTGGAGCCTTATTTCCCCTTGACTCTGTGTCCCCTTCAGACTATGACTTCTTGAAGACAGGTTGTCTCTCCCAGAGTGGGAGGCCTTGAGGACAGGCCGTGGCCACCTCAGACTGGGACTTTGTGAGGACAGGCTGTGTCCACCTCAGACTGGGCCTTCCTGAAAGTGGGGTTCTGCGGTTGGTTTAGGATGGGAAATTCTCTCTACATGTATCTGAGGACACTAGATAACTTAGTCCTGCATCAGTCATGGTCAAGAGGGACACTCCTGAGCAGCCCACACATTTCAGAAATGCTTCCAGGGTTGTTACAGGAAAGAGCCAGGCCCCCTTCCCTAACAGGACTCTGAGCACCTTAAACCTGGACCTGGTTCATAACACTTTGGGATACCCAGGTGTCTGTACTTCTGTCCTTTGCCCTTGTGAACCAAGGAAAATAACAAGCTCATGAGTGAGTACTATAGATAACCACATTCAGTGGGGAAGTCAAGAGCACAGGGCTGTGACTGGCAGCTCACAGTCTTGATGTCTAGACAGGTGTTTATANCAATATGGCCTGTCCTGGGGATACACATCACCCAGGGAAGAGAGCTTTTAAAGGGATGACCCAGATAGGGCCAGGCTCCCAAGTAGTGCAAGGGTTCTGTGATGTGTGCCCCCTTCCTGTCTGCATTCTTGTGTCTTGTGGGTGCTCAAAAGACACCAGGGAACTGGCCTTGGTTGTTGGTGTGGAGTTGTTCCTGTGAAACACTATGAGAACACTGAGTGTGTTAGTATTGTGGTAGGGACTCTTTCAAACAATGGGGATGGGGAACAGGGCTCAGTTCCCCAGAGGGTTTTAAGGAGGATAAAGACCTTGGCATTGTGAGGTTTCTGGAGTGTGCTGGGAGCTAATTGAAGTTACCTGATTTCAAGAGACCGGACCCAGTTCACTACTGCCTGTGTCTGGGAATTGCATTTCCAAGACTGGGTAGGACCCGTGTTCTCAGGCTGTTCTCGGGGCACCCAGCCAGGGGCAGAAGCATGAGGAGAAACCCCCTCTGCTTCAATAGGAGAAGCCAAGCCACTAAGTTGTCTGACCCCAGCCTAAGCTAGACATGTGCTAAAAGACAGGTGGCCCCATGTCTGGGCCTGCACTTGCCAGGCAGCTCAAGGTGGAATCTAAGGCTGAGAGAGGTGTGGGGGGCACAGATGTTCTCCTACCTTCCTGGAGTTCCAGGACTTGTCCTCCCTTGGGCAAAACACATCCCCAGGGTGGTCCTCTGTCATTGGCCTAGCTCAAGGTGTTTTTCCTGTCCACTGTCTACTCTTCTAAACCCACCCCTAGAGCCAGAACCGAAAATCCTTCCACAGGGACCCTCTCCTAGCTAACTACATCTGATCCTGTCACCCGTCTGCTGTGGAATGTCACATGGGGGCTGTCCTTTTATTGCTCATGTGTTGCTTTGCAAGTATATCCATGTCTGTCTTGTCTTCCATAGGTTGCCATCATTAGAAGGCAGGGCTGGGTCTCTCTCTCTCTCTCTACACTGGGACTCTGTCTCACCTGTGCCTTGGGGAACCCTGATCCTGTAGTGCCAGCCTACAGGGACCCAGGGGCTCCCAGGTCTGGGGAGGCTGTTTGCCTCATTGCCAGGCTCCTCTGGCCCTAACCCCCTGCCTCTTTTTGCCACTCCCTGCAGATGTGACAAGCCAAGGCGGTGAGCCAGGCTGCAGGAAGGAGCCTCCCTCAGGGTTTCGGGAACCAGACCTCTCACCAGAAAGACCGACTAACCATGTCATCATCACGCCATCATCGTCACCATTGACAGAACAGTCCTTAATCCAGAATGCCTGACATGAAGGAAGAGGAGACTCTTCGAGGAGCACTTTGGGTCCGGAGGGCGAGACTCCGGCAGAAGCATTCCCGGGCAGGTGACCAAGCATGGTCCCTCGTGGAACTGGATTCGACATTTTCTTTTACTTGCTGCTAAATCACCAAGCCCGGAAGATTAGGGAGTTTATTTCTGGGATTCCTGTAGACACACCCACCCACATACACACACATATATATATATTATATATATAAATAAATATATATGTTTTTATATATATAAAATATATATATATTCTTTTTTTAAATTAACTTTGCTAATGTTATTGGTGTCTTCACTGGATGTGTTTGACTGCTGTGGACTTGAGTTGGGAGGAGAATGTCCCTACTCGGATCCTGATAGGGGAGACAATAGGATGAAAGACTCCGGTATGGTCTTTCATCCTTCTTAGAGAGGCCGAAGTCCTTTTGCCTGCCAGGGCACGTGCAAGGCCAGGGCACGGGGGCACACTGGCTCACTTCCAGAAACACGACAAACCCATCCCTGGCCCCAAGTCAAGAGGACAGAAAGATGGCAGATACAGAGACAAAGACGCTGGTTCCAGCAGGAGTTTGGGGAGCCTCAGGACATGGCCTGCTTTGTGGATTCCCACTACATGCTGCAAGGGCATCCCGCCCCTCTGGGCACTGCCTGGAAGAATCAGGAGCCTGGCCAGCCAGCCTTCAGCTCTCCTCCGCTTCCAAGGTGCCCAGGAGGCCTCCCACAGGTGTCCTGGCAAAGAGAAAACACGTTGGTGGAAGAGGCCTGGCTCCTCCTCCTGAGAACCCCTCCTTCTCTCCCTACCCCACTTCCTGGGTACAGCCCAGGGGAACCTTGTGTGCTCAGACCATTGAAACCACTAGTTCTGTCCCCAGGAAACTTGGCCGTGTGTGTGAGTGGCTAACCCTCCCCCATCCCATCCCTTCCCGAGGCACAGAGCAGTGGGGCAGAACCCGCAAGCCCCTCACGGAGGCAGAGAAAAGAGAAAGTGTTTTATATACGGTACTTATTTAACAGCCCTTTTTAATTAGAAATTAAAACAGTTAATTTAATTAAAGAGTAGGTTTTTTTTTTCAGTATTCTTGGTTAATATTTAATTTCAACTATTTATGAGATGTATCTCTCGCTCTCTCTTATTTGTACTTTTTTTTTTGTGTGTGTGTGTGTGTGTGTGTGTGGTGTGTGTGTGTATGAAATCTGTGTTTCCAGTCTCTCTTTCCCGGATCGGTGACAGTCACTAGCTTGTCCTGAGAAGATATTTAATTTTGCTAACACTCAGCTCTGCCCTTCCCTTGTCCCCTCCACACATTCCTTTGAAATAAGGTTTCAATATACATTTACATACTATATATATATTTGGTAACTTGTGTTTGTATATAAATATATATATATATGTTTATGTATATATGTGATTCTGATAAAATAGACATTGCTATTCTGTTTTTTATATGTAAAAACAAAACAAGAAAAAATAGAGAATTCTACATACTAAATCTCTCTCCTTTTTTAATTTTAATATTTGTTATCATTTATTTATTGGTGCTACTGTTTATCCGTAATAATTGTGGGGGAAAAAGATATTAACATCACGTCTTTGTCTCTAGTGCAGTTTTCCGAGATATTCCGTAGTACATATTTATTTTTAAACAGCAACAAAGAAATACAGATATATCTTAAAAAAAAAAGCATTTTGTATTAAAGAATTGAATTCTGATCTCAAAGCTTCTCCTTGGTCTCTCCTTCTCTTGGGTTCTTCTGTCCCACTCTCCCTCCTCCTTTGGGAGCATGGTATTTATCTTAGGTCTGGGAAATGGTCCCTGGGGTGTATGTAGTATATGGGGTGACCCATCCATTCCTGGCTCAATACGGAGAGTGTGTGCTCTGGGGATGGGTGGAGGGTAGATGGCTTCTTAGNGAAGGGTCCTCACACTATGCAGAACTCATCTAGGCTCCTTGTCAGTCAAGGACCAGGCCATGTCCCCAGCTGCTACCTGGAGATTGGAGAGAGCTGTTGGCTGCAGCTGGCCAGGAGAGGAAAGTGGGCACAGCTGGGGGGTTGCGGCTGTGACCCCAGTGTGCAATTTACTTCTGTGGACTAAGTGAAAGAGCCCAGTAGTCTGTTGCTACCAGTGGGACTCCCTGTTGTCCCTGTGCAAGCCTTTCTGTCCTGTCCTGTTCTAGTCCCAGGCGAGGTGAACCCTGCTTGGATCCTTGACACAATGAGTGTTGTGTCTCAGTCTGCTTGTAACATCTTACTCCTTCAAATTGCAAATAGGGCTGGGTATACACTGGGCTGGCTACTATGGTACACCCTAGGGCACTCTTTTGTGTAAGACAGACCAGCAAAAAGAGCAGAGGAGGGTGAGTGGTGGGAGATAAAGGGATGTATTCCCACAAGTAAGAAAACATATCGGCATTGCCAGGGGCTTCTAGTTTGGGCTGGGGGATCATGGTGCAGGTGATTTCTCATGACATAGCCTGCAGACACCTCTTCAAGGATGGACAAAAGGCACGTTGGAGATGGGTCTGAGTGGGTATTGAGCCCTAGGCAGAAGGGTTGAGCAAAGATCTGGAGGTGGTACTCTAGCAGGGAGTGGGGGCTGCGGCAAAACAGGAAGTGCTTGTATCAGAGCAGCAGGGGATGCGAATGGGCATCTTGATTCCAGATGTTTTTACCAAGGTGCCTGGCAACAGTGGGGGAGGATGCCTGAGTATGATGAAGTGACATGCAAAGTGCGGCCGACGGCATGCTCGTAGGCAGGGAGGACTGGAGCAAGGTCCTCCCTGGAAGGGAGGAAGCTTGCCTTCTGGAAGCTTCTGCTTAGTGCCCGTCCTTTCCCAATTGCTTACCCGACGTGGGTTGATGTCTGGGGAAGGCCCAGTGAGGTAGGTGATCTTGTATCCACCTGGAACTCGGCCTCTCAGATTCTTCTCTAGCCTCTCTTGGGCTGGTTCTCTCGGAGCAGCCGGAGTGAGCCTGGTAAAGGAGGAGCCAGATCATATCACTTTTTGGCTCAAAACTCTGAAGAGACTCCATTTTACACAGAGAAAAAGGGCCCCGCACCACCCAACTGCCCCTGCCTTTCAGCGACTCACTGGATTCTCATTCATCTTGGAAACTGGCTTCCACTATTCTGTTCCTCAAGTTCTTTACCTTCGGGCTTTGCAGAGGCTGTGTCCCCTCTATTTGTCCCCTCTATTTGACACACCCCATCCCACATAGGATATGTTTGGTTTCAAACCTTTAAGTCTTGTTCACTTTTCAGTGAGGTTTCTCTTGACCTTGGCACTTACAACCAACCCCACTCTGCCTCCAGACTCTTCTTTTTTCTACTGTGTGGAGTGTATGTGCATGGGGAGGCCGGAGGTCCATGTTGAGTGTCTTCTTAATCGCTCTCCACCTTATTTTTGAGACAGGGTCTTTCACTGAACCTGGAACTCACTGATTTCCTTAGACTGGCTGGCCAGCGAGCCCCAGAAATATGATCACCTGTGTCCACCTCCCCAGCGCTTCCCCAGGTGCATGCCTCTGGGGACCAAGCTTAGGTCCTTGAACTTGTGTGGCAAACATTTTATTTATTGAGCTGTCTCACCTCCTCTCTTCCTCTCTTCCTCTTCTCCTCTTTTTGGGACAGGGTTTCTCTGTGCAGCCCTGGCTATTCTAGAACTCACTCTGTAGACCAGGCTGGCCTTGAGCTCACAGAGATCTGCCTGCCTCAGCATCCCGAGTGCTGGGATTAAAGGTATGCGCCACCAAGCCTGGCTCTCCACCTCCTTTCCAGGACCCCTTTCCTGCTACCTTTTCTTAGTCAACAACAGTGCCGGCCAATAGAAATAACATGTGGGTCACATGTAATTTATTTGTTGTTTTGATCAGGTGCTGGGAAATCAAGCCCAGAGCTTCATGAGTTCTAAACATAAGTCATATTTCTAGTTCATACACTTTAAATTTTTCCAGAAGTCATATTTTTAAAAGAAACAGGTAAAATTCATACTTATGTTTTATTTACCAATATATATGTGAAATATCATCTAAACATTTAGTCGAAATGAAAATTATTAGTGAGAGAGTTGTCTGTATTTTAGGGATTTTATTTATTTATTTATTTATTTATTTTTGAGGCAAGATCTCACTCTGTAGCTCCAGCTAGCCTGGAACTCAGTATGTAAATCAGGCTTTTTTTGAATTCACAGAGAACTGCCTCCCTCTGCTTCCTTGAGTGGTGGGATAAAAGTCATGTGTCGCCATACTTGGCCTTGGTATGCATTGTTTGTTTGTTTGTTTGTTTGTTTTGTTTTTCGAGACAGGGTCTCACTATGTAGCTTTGGCTGTCCTGGAAATCACTATGTAGACCAGGCTGTCCTTGAATTCACAGAGATCCACCTGCCTCTGCCTCCCAAGTGCTGGGTTTAAAGGCGTGCGCCACCACACCTGGCTGCCCCAGTATGTATTTTATACTTATCACATATTAAATTGGTAGTGGCCACATCTGATCTATATATACATGCCTGGCTTGGGGCTACCACTTTGGACTGTGTAGCTCTAAAATTCACTCTTCTCTTTGCTTGTCCTTTCACACAGACACATGGACAGAGACAGACAGACAGTCAGTCAGACAGACAGACACACACACACACACACACACACACACACACACACACACACTGCTTTGAAACTAGAGCCTGAAGATAGACAGCTTCATTCTAAGACAGACAACTTCATTCTGAGACTGTGGCAGTGGGATGTCTGCAGAGATGCCAGGAGAGGTTGGTGGGAACTTGATGGATGGGTGGGGGTCTGACCAGGGCAGGGGGGGCAGGGAGCAAAGACCTCATCCCTGATGCCAACTATTGTCTCCTTTTAAATACCCTAGCGATGGAGCTTGTTACTATTGCTTAGCAGAGGAGATGCTAGAGGCCCAGAGAAGGTAAATAATTTGCCTGAAGTTTTACACAGCTAGTAAACAGCCTTGTGAGAATTTAAGCCAGCTTTCTCGACTCCAGTTCTAGTGCTCTTCCCACCCCATCACAGCTGCCCCGGGCTAGGGCAGGACACCAACAAATAAAAGCAAATCGTCTAGACTGAATACAAACAGGCAGAAGAAAAGTGGGACACGGGGAGGATGTAGCAGTAGCCAAACCCGGGGCCGAAATCCAACTTCCCTATGCATGGTAAGGCTAGGCTAGGCAAGCAACGTCTCCAGGGGCTGGGGCTCNTCAGTTGAAGATTGGAAACCTAAGCACGCAAGAGGTTGCAACACTCGGCCTTGGACAAGAGGAGCAGTCTTGAAATAGACCATGGAGGAAAAGGGGAGAAAATGAAAATGCTATCTCCGAATTCCCCCAGGGGCCCACAGAAGACCCGGTCAAGGCTAAGACCCGCCCTACTCTGAACTCTGTTTCTACGCTTTCCCTTTGTCCAAAGGAGCTCTATCCAGTCACAGCCCACGATAGACTTGAGAAGTCTTCCTTTTCCGGGGGCCCATGGACCCACTCACTTCCTTCCTACAGCTTTTCCTGAAAGGTGGGTGGTCGATCCCGGCAGAACCGGGTGATCCTGGGCCCACGTCACCTATTAGGACTATCATGGTGATGTGTCAAGAATTCTTCCTTTCCTCATGCTGTGTCTCCCAACACCAGTCAGTTAGCCCTGCCTTTTCAATCTGTGTTGGCTTTTAGGCCCTGTTTTGATGAAAAACCTTAACATCAGAAGAAAAATTTGAGCACTTCCGGGAGTAGATTTCAGCAGACATTGTACCTTTTGATTTCATTCTCTTGGAAGGCAACTGCTGTGCCATAGAGAGTTCAACTACCCTGCTGGGAGAGGGGAGAGGGAGAGGAACAGGGAGAAGGGGTTGCCAGCCTCCAGCTGCTCCTACCACCCCAAGCCGAGGCCCCAGACATGCAAGTGAGATCACTGGGATTCTTTAGTCCAGTAAAGCCACCCTCTGCCCAAATATACAGTGGTGAGCTAAGTGTGTGGGCTGCAGGTAACACAAAATATTGCCCACATGTCTAGAATGAGGCAGGTAACTCAGTTCTAGTACNGTCTTTCCAGAAGAACGTGGANTTCACCTACAGACTGAGGATGAGAATGGCCAGAGAGAAAAGAACAATTTGGTCCAACATTAACCAAATACCAGTCATGTGTACTGTGCTTTGGTAAGGGACAGTCACTCATGTGCTCCAGGAGCTTTTGTCTATGCTAGCCTAGAGATGAAGGCTGGGTGAGGTAACCCTTGGAAGGTACCCTGGACTGGCTTCAGTCACTTGGAGATCATTCTGCTGCTTCCACAGGACATTATCTGTCAGGATGGGGATTAGGGAGAGCCAGGGGAGGAATCAGTAAATATTTATAATCTTCCTGGACATGGGTAATACAAGACAAAGACAGCTTGAGGGAGACTCAACAGTGTAGGGAGAGAAGATGTGATTCTGAAGGGACAATTAGAATTGAGAGGGTTCATCAGGCAAGAGCACCTTTGGGAGTGAGGCCGGCCTGGATCTCCCTCCCCAGGATGGAAGGGCTGGATCGGAAGACTTTGAAAGGCTTTGGAGTGTTGGTCTGTTTGTGAGGGAAGGCTCCCTGACTGAAGTGGGGCAGGTTCCTTGCTTTCAGGATGCTCCCTGATCTCACAGAACTGCTAGTCTGAGAGAGGAGAAACAGCTGCCATTAGATACTTCTTTGTCCATGAAGATGAAAACCAAAGTTTTGAGGATGTGGCTCAGTGGTAGAGCATTTACATAGCCTGTGCAAAGCCCCAGAGTTGGTCTCTAGGACTGTAAAGAAGAATAAACAATCATATGTGCGAGGCAGAGGCAGGCTGGTCTACATGGTGAGTTCAAGGCCAGCCTGGTCTATATGGTGAGTTCAAGGCCAGCCTGGTCTACATAGTGAATTCAAGGCTAGCCAAGGCTTCTTAGAGAGATCCTGTCTCAAGAAAAATAGATAGATGATAGATAGATAGATAGATAGATGATAGATGATAGATAGATGATAGATAGATAGATGATAGATAGATGATAGATAGATAGATAGATGATAGATGATAGATAGATAGATAGATGATAGATAGATAGATGATATATGGATGGATGATAGATAGGAGGAAGTACCACCTGGTCTTTGTGTGGCTCCTGAAGATGGCCTTGGGCGTCGCGGCATGTTGGTNCCAGAGGTGACCTTTCAGAGCCTGNAGCCCGTCCTTCCTTCTCTCACACGCTCACAGCCCCCACAGGGCTCTCTGCATTTTTTAGGAGCCATGTACGGCTCTGGTATTTCCCTACACTTCCCCTGAAGGTTCTCCATCTGGCTTCCAAGCAGGGCAGATGCCAGCACGTGCCCATTTCCTGGGCATCACCTGTCCTTCTAAGGTCTGAGGACCTCATTTGTCACCTCCTCAGGCTTCCTGTAGGAAGACCATACCCTACTCCCCACCTCATGTGGAGCTGGTCTAGCTCTCCTGGCCCCGGATGTCCCCTAAGTGATGGCCTGAGAAGCCCAGCCCACAGGGACCTTTCCTCAGATGCCTTACTTAGCGCTACCCAGAGTCCAATTCAGGTCGCTCTAAGTCCCCCGAGACTTCTGATTCAGGTTGGAATCTTGGGTCTGACTAGGTCATTTATTTCCCTGAGCCTTGGTTTCAGGGAATAAATCTAGAAAGTGGACACAATAACACTTACCCTGTGAGCCTGAGGGGATGTGACTGTTGTGGACACTATCATTACACTGTCCTAGGTCCCATGACAATGCTTTTCTCCTCTGAGTACCACTTTATTACATCTGGGTTGTTCGTTTTTCTCGCTTTCTTCCCCAACTGAATGCTCTCACTGGACTCGACAGCCATCTTTGCAAGTACACAGCCCTCTTCTTGCTGGGGAGGAAGCCAAGGCAGGGTGGGTCAGACTCTGGAGCCCAGAACAGCAGAAGAGGGAGTGTCGCATGGAGAAGAAGGAAGGCATGGAACAGGTCTTCCTGACAGGGATGCTGTGTATGAGTTGGGCTTGCGTGAGTATGCAGGAATTAATGAACAAACAAAACAGGTCCAGGACACATGCAGGTCTCTTCCTATCCCAACAGATACTCCAGCAGTGTCCATCCTGACAAGAGACACCCTGTGTCCACCCTTACACACACAGCTGGTCCCGGGAAGAATCCTTTGTGGCCTGGGTTAGCAGACCTCCCAGGGGTGGACAGCAGAGACCTGTCCCAGATGATTGTCCCAGGTGATTGCTCCAGGGTGACTCCTATATCTTTCAGGGGCTGGAGCTTGGGGACAGGCTTGTGGCACACANATAGGGAAGGCCTTGAGATCCGGGCTGGGGACTTTAGGAGGGGTTATCTCTTGGGAGGGAGCAGGAATAGTCTTCTGAGGGAAATACAAAGCGTGTGCTCCTCTTCCTTCTCTCCTGGGTTTCCTTCCCAGGTCTGCTTTGTCTCTTGGTAGCCTGCATGCCAGGCCTGCGGAACCCCTGTGGGGAAGGTCTCCTGAGGTGTCCTCCCACCCCAAGACTTCTGGTCATGGATCTTCCACATGAACACATCCGCACGAGCTCACAAGCACACAAGTGTGACAGGGGTCACTGTTCCTAGTCACGGGGTGGCTGCCTGGTTGGGTAAGGGCTCCCAGGGGCAGGCTGGGGCCCAGCTGGAAGCCAGCTTCTGGGACGAGCCCCCATGGGGCTGGGGGTGGGGTAGGGGCTGACCTGGCCAAAGTCCCATGACCCCATGCTGCCCTCTGGGAGTTGCTGACTGCTCAGTAATAAACACCTTGGGGCTATTAATAGCCCTCTATTTGGAAGGGACTGAGTTGATAACATGGAAGACACTCTAGCCCTGCTCACCTGACTGCCCAAGTTCAAATCCTGGCTGCTGTTTCTGGATCCTGAGGTCCCATTCCACAAGCACAGCCCTAATTTTGTCTTAAGGCAAAACTGCCTTTCTAAATCTGTCCTCATATTTAAAACTGACGCCATGATACCAATTTCCTAGTGTTTTGTGTACCCAGGATCACTTCTTTCCAACACTAGTTGTAGACGGTAGTGTTCCCATTCTGGAAATGAATGCTGATGCATAGACAGATGTGGCTGGGTGCACGAGGGTGACTGGCAAGAGGGTACATGTGGATGAACATAGAGTGAGGTAAAGAGAGAGAATCTGAAGTTGAACAGATTCGAGCTACACGTAGAATTTTCTGACTGTGAATTCAGTGGTTGGTAGACCTCTCTGGGTCTCATTGNGTCGCTCTGTGTAATTGACATGATACAAAACCACTTCCTAAGTATAGGTGTGGACTAAATTAGGTAATGAACATAGAGAGGCTCAGAGCCAGGAGTGGTGGCACCTGCCTGTAATCTCAGTGCTCAGGAGGCTGAGACAGAAGGATTTTGAGTTTCGGCCAGTCTCGGTTACACAAAGCATTTGAGGCTAGTCGGGACTACATAGCGAGACCCTGTCTCAAAAACACACCCCCACCTGCAAAAGAAACCCAAACCGAATCAAAACCCCAAACAGAAAGAAAACAAAATGAAGGAGGGTTTAATAGTGTTGGCTGTATAGCCCAGTGGTAGAGTACTTGCCTAGCATACGTGAAGTCCTGGCCTTTCTCCTTGGCGCTGTAAGAAAGAGGGGGCTCAGTAAATACAGCATCTGTTGACTACATAGATGGAGAGATAAATGGGTGAATGAGCTATTGAATAAATGGACCTTGGCTGCTCCTTCTGTCCGAGACTACAGAACAGGCTGGTTGTGCTGTGTCAGCCACACTCTTGCTGCCTGAGGTGAGGGGGAAGCTTTGTCCTCACTCCCTGGACACTGACCTACAGAACCAGGAAAGGTTCAAACGGTCTAGATGTTTCGTTCCCTTGGTGTGATAAATGCCAGGGCAGAAACAACGTAAGGAAAATGAGAGTCATTTTTCCCTTTCCTCTCAGTAATGAGGGGCCATCAGGGCCTGAGACAGGGGACCCTGCTCTGCAATTGCGTCTCTTCCAGGATGTGGCTCCCAGCAGGCTCCTGGCTACCCTGAGCCTTCCTGGACCGGGGAAGGGGTTTCCTGCCCATATATCCTTGGAGTCTTTCCTCCTGGCTGTGACCACCCTGGTCACACTGTGAGCATCACTGGATACAGCAGCCACATTAAAAACACAAATTGAAGGGTTCAGGGAGGACAAGGGGAGTCATGGGGAGAGGAAAGATCAGTTTCCTACTGCAAGGCCCTCCAGATCCACAACTGTGGAGAAACTGAGGTCCTTCTCCCAGCACCGGCCCCAAAATGCTAGGGGTATGTTGGCCCTTGGCAGTTGCCCTATGGGAAAATCCCAGGAAGACTGGCTTATCTTGAATGGCCTGCTGTGGGCTTCCATGTGCACTCTTAGCCTCCACTACATATCTATTCCAACGCCTCCTGTGGCTGTTCCCATTGTAGGCCTTGTTTCCTCCCATTTTAGAGGGGGCAGCTACTTGATCAGGGGACCTTTAAGATCTCATGATTGCTCCATGGAGGCTGGGCTGTGGGTTAGAGTCCCAGAGACCTTAATTCTGCTCCACCACACCCTGGATCAATATTGAGTATCTAGAAAGTCCTTCCTCATACGTGACCCAAGTTCCTTCCGCTGTCTCTTGGTTCTCCCTGGGCCTCAGGGCTCCCTAAGCAGCTGGCCCTTCTGGGTCTAAAGAGGGAAGATCCTGGAGGCACTTGCCAGATATAGCAAATAAAAACACAGGCTGCCCAGTAAATGTTCATTGAAATTCAAGCTTAACCATGCATCCTGTACTTTGTCTAGCAATGCTCCTGGCTCCTGATGGGAGTGCCTGGGCCTTCCTCTGAGATAAATTTCTCAGGCACTTTGATGCCCTTCCCCCTGCTGTATGGTGAAGTTACCTGTGTCCATACCATAGGTAGCCCCTGTTCTGAGTATGGCTTCTGCCTGCACCAGCGATCTGACACCAACTGGGAGCTCTGAGGGCAGCAGCAGGGCCTCTTCTGGGAGCCTCCTAAGCACCGAGTCTGTTACCCCTCAGACTGGCAGCTTCCTCCTGCCTTCTGGGTGTGCCCTGTGGACCAGCATGCTCCGGACTCCTCAGTCCTTTCTTTAGGCAGCCATCTTGAGAAGCCCTTGGGCTCTGGAAACTTCAAGTGAACTACTTTCCTGGGAACTGTGCCTCCTGAGCTCAGGCAGAGCCTCCATCACTCACTAGCCCTGTGATCTCAGAGAACGCTTATCTGCTCTCTGGGCCACAGTGTCTCTGCTGTATAATGGTCATATGCCTAGCCTGCTGATCTGTAGTGATTTCCAAATTGCAAACGAAGATCTGTTGGTGGGGTCAGGAAGTTAGAAGCTTGTAACCACCACTGCCCGCTTCCATTCTCTTCCGCTTTGTGAGACAGTAGCTTGCTATCTTAGCCCAGGTTGGCCTCAAATTCTAGATCCCCCTGCCTCAGCTTCCTAAATGAGGAGATTATGGACAGGCACCTGGTACATTTTTTCTTTAGCCTTGGCCGTCCTGGAACTCACTCTGTAGACCAGGCTGGCCTNGAACTCAGAGATCCACCTGCCTCTGTCTCCCCAGTGCTGGAANTAAAGGCGTGCGCCACCACTCCTGGCTTACAGTACACNTTTTCTTAAAGGTAAAAGAAAACTGGGCAGAAGATTCTTTGTGAGCCTCAGCAGAGTAAGGAAACTGTTGTGGAGGCATGTGAACATGTGCTCTGTAGGGGTCACATATGGAATGTGTGCTTCCCATGGATTGTAGTCAGATGGAAAAATCTGGAAGACAGTACCATGGTGACAGGGGCAACTGTAAACCCTAAGGTGAGACTCTGATAGTCCTCCATAGTAAGGATGCAGACCCCTGGGTGCCATCCTCTCTGGAGCCTTTCTCTGCCCTTCTAAGATGACATCTGTCTTTCTGCTCTGCCTCTGTGGGGTCTATGCCCTCACTCTCCTTGGGATGGACCCTCATGGGTGAGGGCCCAGAGGCCAGTCTGGTNTTCCAGGCTACTGCAACAGGAGGAGAAGGTTCTAGGCTCCCGGAGCCTGCCTGACTGTGCCAGTCTGACGTTACCAGTAATCACACTGGATTGGGAAACCACCACTGAGGCAAAGTGGAGAAACATACTCCCTTCCTAGCTTACTCAACTACCCTTGACGCTGGGAGGGCCAGGAGCTGTAACCCCTTCCTGAGAAGTGGCAGAGCTGGTACTTGACAAGAGTTCTGGGGTCTGAGTAAATGGACCAGGATCAAGAGAGAGTGAGGGGCCGAGAACCCACAGCTATAAGGCTCCTTCCAAACCTCTGATTCTTCAGGCTTCTGTGCCTCTCTTTCTTTTGGGGAGTCATATCAGGTGTGACCCACATTGCCTCNGAGGATCTGNANATGAAAGTAAAGACTGCTCTGGTAAAGACAGCTCCTCAGATAGCTTCGTCACCCTCCCTGTGGGGCTGTTACTGTGAGAGTCTGAAGTAGAGACAGCCTGGCTTAGGGAGCCCTGGTCTGAGGGAGACATAGCCCTGTCTTTAGNGAGTCCACATCAAACTGCCCCCAAAGAAGCCCAGTTGGATGGTACTCATGGAAATTCATCTTCTTNTTCCTTCCCTGGAGGTGGCTGCTCTGGTGGGACTCGGGGAACAGCTTCCACAGTCTCTTACCCTTTGCTGCCTGACTGTAATTAGGTGTGGTGATGTCAGGGTTGCAGGGGGCATGTTCTCAGCCTGACTGTAGTTAGGTGCAGTGATGTCGGGGTTTGGGGGGGCATGTTCTCAGCCTGACTGTAGTTAGGTGCAGTGATGTCGGGTTTGGGTGGGAGTACTCCCAGCCTGACTGTAGTAAGAGGTGTAGTGGTGTCTGGAAGGGCCACGCTCCCATCTTTCTCCACTTCTATGATGCCATCACGCTCCTGGGTTTCTTGTCCCTGACAGATTACAGGTGTGTAAACATCTTATTAAAATCCCTGCTTAGGGGCAGAGAGATGGCTTAGCAGGTAAAGGTACTATTTGCCACTAAGCCTGATGACCTGAGTCTGATCCCTGCAACCCACATAGTGGAAAGAGAAAACTGTGCACACGTGTGTCACACACACACACATAAACAGAGAGTAAATAAATAAATGTAATTTAGGTTAAGGACTAGAAGACATCTTAGCCACTTGAATTCCAGATCAGAGGAGGAGACTGAGGCTGAGAGAGGGAGTGTGTGTGTGTGTGTGTGTGTGTGTGTGTGTGTGTGTGTAATCACATGGTTAATAGCAGAGTTCAGTCCGACCCTGACAGGCAAGACTTATGAAGACTTGGGGATGTGGGGGTTTTCTAGCACAGGTGTGGGTGGAAGGTGCCACAGGGCATGTTGTGGTGGGTACACCCGNTCTGGGTCCTCTGTGAGAAGTTGTGTGTTCACGTGAGTGTCCTCTTTGAGAGATCTGCTCATACTGTGTCTGACTGTGGAGGAAGGGAAGGCCAGGCTTGTGCCAGGGACATCAGGCTGGTCTTATTCCATTCAGAGCTGAGTCCACTTGGCCCATCCCTCTTGAGCCAAGGGTAGAGGGCAATGAGTCACAGATGACTCAGGTGCTGGAGGCCACAGCCATGCATGGCACGTGACAGCTGAAGGCAGCCAGATCTGTTCCCGGATAGACAGGTGACCCAGGAAGCTGACNTGAAGCCTTTGTTCCTAGAGAACAGGAGGAATTGTTTGCAGCCTGGCATGGGGTGACAGAGGGCAGGGGCTTGCCTGTCTGCTGGCATGATGATGCAAGGCCCAACTGGATGGGAAAACATTGTCCTGACCAAGCTTTCCTCTCTCAGACATTCAGGTCACCATCATAGGAAAGAATTTTCCAGGCCCNCTGGAAGCCAGCATCNGACAGTAAACTTCGTGTGTATTGCCTTGTCACATGGCAATACCTCTTATTGGCTTGAGGTAGGGACTTCAAAGCCTTGCCCTACTGACTGAGTCCAAGGCCTGACCCAGAAGAAGCAGCATCTGTGGTTGGTCCACGTTCTGGGTTCAAATCTTCTGTGTGCTCTGGACAACAACATTTCCTGTTAGGGACCTCAACACCTTGGGATACCCTTTAGGCTTCTCTCACATGGGGGCCTTGAGGCCTGGGCCCAGGGCTTCCACAATGCCGTCTGCCTCTTCTTTGCTTGAGGTGAGACATCAGGACGGTGTTGGGGAGGATAGCAAGTGCTGGCCCTGCAGGGGTGTGGTCCGGGGTCCTGTCCACCTGCAGCCCGTGATGATTATAGGGTGAGCCGCTAGGACCAGACACTGTAATCTGCTGTTCTCCTCCTGCCAGGCCCACTGTGACGTTCTTCTGTCCGGCTCACTATCTTCTGAGAGTGCTCCGAAAGCAGGGCCGCCCCACTCTGTGGGCCGAGCTGACGGCAAAAGGAGACTTCTGACAAGCAGGAGTATGGGGATGGAGAGAGGACCAGGACACAAAGAGGAGGCAGGAGACACGGTTACCTGGGAAGGCTCTGCCCTGGCTGGCAGACTAAGAGAAGAGGAGCATGCCCCGCCCCTCTGCTCCCAGCCCAGTCCACCCTAGACCTCACTGACTTCCTCCCTAGAGTAGCCACCTCCTTGTTCTGTCACTTTCTGTCTGTCACTTCCTGTCGTGAGGAATGGGCGGGTCACATTGGGTCACCTGTGTCTCAAATCCTGGCAATGTCTCTTGGTTTTCCTGACAGTAAAAGCCAAACCCTTATAAAGATGACCTGAAGGCCACTACGTGATCCCTTCCAAGAGCAGTCAGTGTGTTCTACAATCACAGCTGACCTGCTCCTGCCCCAGGACCTTTGCACAATCTTTCCCTTGGCCCGGGAAGTTCTATGTGTAGATATCTGCAAGATCTATTTCCTCATCTTCGAGTTTTTGTCACACATCACCTTACAATGATATCTACCCTAGGAACATTCTGCGTACATGTGCATGTGTGTGTGTGCATGTGCGTGTGCGTGTGTGTGTGTGTGTGTGTGTGTGCATGTGTGTAAGCCATAGCATGCATGTATCTCTGTTTGCTCCAATGCATCTACGCTTCATAGTAGGCACTCATTTTGTCCTGTGAGTAAATGTCCTCTGTTCCTGATGGTCTTTCTTCTGGACCTAACGAGGGCAGGCTTGCAATCCCAGTGACTCAGGAGGATTGTAAATTCAAGGTCTGCCTGGTTTATAGACTGAGGTCAATGCCAGCTTTGGCAACTTAGTGATACTCTGTTTCCAAATAAAAAGTCGAATGTGGCTGTGGTAGATGAGTGGTAAGCTCTCACCGGGCGTGGTAGACCTCGTTCTATCCCCAGCATTGGAGCTGTGTGTGGTGAAGAAGGATGAGAAGGAGGTGCTGGGTGCAAGGGTCAGACATAGGATCTGTCTGGGGCTGGGAGATGTGGTGGGGGCCCAGGAGAAAAGCAGATCCGAGGCCAGGGCCACTGGAAGCTCTGGAGGTTCCTGTGTGATGTCCTCATTTGCTTTCTGTTGTTGAGACAAACTATGATCAAAAGCAACTTAGGGAAGGAAAGGTGTTGTGGAATGGTAGCTGAAGGTGTGTCACATTCATTTACACTGTGGGACATTTGTTTAATGATGCAAGGATGTGATGCATTCTTTTATTGCATTTTGTTGCATTTGTTTAACTCTGTGAAGCTGTGTTACTTTGCCTGTCTAAAACACCTGATTGGTCTAATAAAAAACTGAACAGTCAATAGCAAGGCAAGAGAAAGGATAGGCAGGGCTGGCAGGCAGAGAGAAGAGACAGAAGGAGAAAAAAGAGAGAAGAAAGATCAAGGAGCTAGAGAAGGAGGAGGACTTAAGGGGCCAACCACCCAGCTACACAGAAAGCCATGAAGAAAGACAGAAAGGAAGAAAGAAAGAAAAAAAGAAAGAAAGAAAGAAAGAAAGAAAGAAAGAAAGAAAGAAAGAAAGAAAGAGAAAGAAAGAAAGAGAGAAAGAAAGAAAGGATATATAGAATAGAGAAAGGTAAAAGCCCAGAGGCAAAAGGTAGACGGGATAATTTACGTTAAGAAAAGTTGGCTAAAAACAAGCCAAGCTAGGGCCGGGCAGTTATAAGAAAGAATAAGCCTCTGTGTGTGATTTATCTGGGGGCTGGGTGGCAAGCCCCCCCCTCCAAAGAGCCAAAGAGTAAAAACAACCAATTACAGAAAGGTTTGTTGTTGTTTTGGTTTTTGGAGACAAGATTTCTCTGTGTAGTCCTGGCTGTCCTGGAACTCATTCTGTAGACCAGGCTGGCCTCATACACAGAGATTCACCTGCCTCTGCCTCCTGAGTGCTGGGATTAAAGGTGTGCACTACTCATGCTTTGTTACACAGCTCTGGAGCACTCGCCCTGCCAAGGGATGACAGTCCTCACAGTAGGTGGGGTCCTCTTCCATCAATTAATAATCAAGATGATTCCCCACAGACACACCACAGGCCAGCTGGGCTAGGCAAGTCTTCAAGGAGCTTCCCTCTTAGGGGACTCTGGGTTAACATAAAAACTACACAGTAGACCCTCACAGGAGATGGGGCTGGAGGAAGAGGCTTTGCCCAGTAGAGTCCCTGTGTGGCTGCTGACAGACAGGCAGATGGTCCGTNTTATCCTGAATTGGAGGTGCCTAGCAGAAGCTTGCCTGCAGGGCCTACTGTCTACAATTACACAGAATGTAGTGCTGGGAAGCAGTTTTGCACATGATCCCAGCCGGGACTTTCTTCCAAGAAAAAAGAATTCTTTTTTTGAGTTAAAAAAATGAACAACATCAAAATCCAGTGGTATGGATCAGCTACTGCTCAGAAGACGTGACAGCTCCCGCCGTCTGAAGGAGTAACAGGAAGAGGTGCCTCCGTGGCCTTCTCCCCAACCACACTGACTTCTGTGCAAAGGAGAGGCGAGGACCAACCCGTGGCACACAGGCTGCAAAACCCCAGGGGAAAACACTGTGGTCGTTTTACCTGGGACTGCTCCACCTCTGGCACGTCCTCCTCCTCATGAAGGCATCCTTTGAATTCTTTCAGTGATGTGTACATGCATATGTGTGCACACTCACAGATGCACAGGTGCGTATATGTGGAGGGCAGAGGTCAAGATTGTTACTCTCCACATTACCTTTTCTTAAGAATTTTTATTTTTATTTTATGTTTATCAGTGTTTTGTCTGCATGTATGTCTGTGAGGATGTCAGAAGNCCTGGAACTGGAGTTGCAGACAGGTGTGAGCCGCCATGTGGGTTCTGGGAGTTGAACCCACTTCCTTTGGAAGAGCAACCAGTGCTTTTAACCACTGAGCCATCCTCACCTCCCCTTTTTTAAGGAAGCATCTTACTACATAGCCCTGGCTGACCCAAAACTCAGAGCTCTGCCTGCCTCTGCTGCCATAGTGCTGGGATTAAAGGCGTGCATTACCACATCCGGACATCCACTTTGTCTCACACTGAACCCAGCATCACTGATAGGCTAGACTGATTGGCCAGTGTATTCCAGGGATGCATTTGTCTCTAATCTCTCCTCTCCCAAGTGGTGCTGTTATAGTCACATGTGACCACGCCCAACTTTCATGTGGGTGCTGGGGCTCTTAGCTCAGGGCCTCATGTTTTTGAGGTAGATAGTTTGCTCATTGAGTTATCTCTCTAGCCCTAGAACAGGCTTTGTAAACAAAGAGCTTTCCCCTCGGGGCAACTTGTCAGATTTGGTGTCCCTCGAATACCTGTGACTCTCCCTCACCTTCAGCTGTCATCTGCATGGTAGTGCAGGGTGCAGCTTTCACAGGGAGCGTTCCTTTCACAGGGAATGCTCCTTTTGCTCTGTCCTCTATAAGCAAAGCCACCAGCACCTGGGTCTGTTCTGTTTCAAAAATAATTTCAAAGCTGGTTGTGGTAATGGTGTATTCCTATCATGCCAGTTCTCAGGAGGTGGAGGCAGGAGGATCAGAAGTTCAAGGTCATCCTTAGCTACATAGCAAGTTTGAGGCCAGTCTTGGTTGCATGAGTCATGGTCTCAAACACCGTCCCCCTCAGATAGATAGATAGATAGATAGATAGAGATTGGCAGGCAGGCAGATAGACAGATGAGTTNATGCTTTGTCCCTCTCTTGCTGCCATCTGGCCATCTGGCCTGAGCTCTGTGGCTTTTTTGCTTCCCTCAGGTGTGGCTGGCCCTTGCTCCTCACAGCAGCTGGGGCAGACTCTGACAGTACTGGGCTTTTTACTTCAGGACAGACTGACTTTCCCCACAGGATGTCAAGAGGACCTGAACTTCAGGTGACTGTCTTTGGGGCTTTGGGTTGTTGTGAGATATTCTCTTTAAATAGTCCAGGTTAGCTTTGAATTTATGATCCCCAAATCACACACCGGTGCCACCGAACCAAGCTGGTTGGGTGATGGACTGAGGATCAGTAAATATTTGTTAAACACATGAATGAGTGAGTGAGTACCCCAACTTCCAGAGAACTTGTTTGTCTCTCACACAGCACAGAGCCAGCCTTCCCCTGCTACATGGCCAGGCCAGTGCCACCCTCACCCTTGCCTCAGCTTTCTTGAGGGCTCATTTACTCCCTTCTCCAACTAGCACTTCCTTGAACCAATCTGCTTCACATCCACCTTAGGGACTTTGAACTTGCTATTCTTTCCTTTTGGAACATTCTGCCTCCACACTTCTGCACGATACCTTCACTGTACTTTTTAGAACGAGTTAAAGGAGGCCCTCCATGAGCACTCCTTCCCCACAGTATAGCATCACCAGGGGCTTAAGAGCCCTGGCTGCTTTCCCCAAAGTCCTGAGTTCTGTTCCCAGCAGCCACAACAGGCAACCTAGAACTGCTTGTAATTCCAGCTCCAGGGCTCCGATGCCTCTTCCAGCTTCTGTGAGTACTTGCACACATGTCACACACACATACACACACACACACACACACACATACACACACAGTGGGGGGGGGGACTAAATCTTTATAAAAAATGACATCACCAAGTTCTTCCTAGGTTACCCTCCCTACAGTATTTATCTCAAGCAAGACTTGATTTGTTTGAAGATAAGCTTTCTTCCTTTTGGGGTGTTCTGGAAGCAAGAAGCTTGTCTAGGTGATTGTCTTGACTGTTCCCAGGGGTAGTGAATGAATGAATGAATGAACGAATGGATGCATGCTCCAACCCTCTCTTTGCTGAGCTTCTGGCGATTTTGCAGTGTCTTATGTAATCAGGAGCTTGGTGACCCTGTTTGCACTTTCCATTCCAAGGATTTTCAAAGTGCTTGGCCAATGTGACTAAAGCTCACTTACTCCGGGTGGCTCCTCCTCTCCCTAGTGAGGCCCTGCAGGGATGCACAGTAGGTCCACGACACACTCACCTGAGACTGGGATGGAGTCAGGTTAGGCCACCTGGCTGCTATTCTGATTATCTCAGTGACTTCAAGTGAGTCAGCATACCTTGGGCCATTTACAGTTGTCGTGAGAAAAGATAAAGAGGTTTGTACAGATGGTCTCTAAGATTCTGTCTGACTCCCAAAGACCAGAATGGAATTCACCAGCTCAGGACAGCTGTGGACAGTTGAGATGGATGACAGAGGATGGGTGAGGGAAGGGACAGGGAAGCAAAAAGGATTTTTTTAGGAAGGGTCAGGTCACATAAGTATTCTGGGGCCTTGGGGACAGGGCTCTGGAAGATTCTGGGTAAGGTTTGGTTTTAGAAGTTTAGGCTATACCCTAGGGTCTGTGACCCTGAGAAGCATGATCTAAAAGTTGTGACAGCCCCTCTCTGTTTCAGCTGTCTGAGCTCCTGAGACAGTCTGCAGTCCTGGCAGTCCGTGAGTGAATGTCCTTAGCTTTTATCAGGTCCCTGAGGGCTCTGTGTCCCCCAACACTGAGGAGCTCACCGACCTAAGAAGATGAGTAATTACATGATGATGCGCAGAGGGCCCCGTTTTCTGTTCTCCTGTCTCCAGTGGACCTTTGTCTTGTGTGACCTGCAGAAACACCTGACGTTTAGAATAACAAAGGCTGTCTTTATTTCATGTTACCTCCTTATAGCTGCCCTGCGCAAGCGCTCCTCCATTCTACAGTGACTCCTGGGCCAAGACGCCTGTGAGTGGCTGAGGAATTACGGCTTCCCTTTGAAGCATCCAGCAGGATGACAATCCAGCAAGGCCAGCGGCTCTGCCACAGCATGAGTGTGGGGTGCAGAAAGGGGGGGCTCCTAGGCAGGTGGTGTTGATTCAAGAGCAGGATAGACACCAGAGGAAAGGTAGTGCCCAGGTAGGACTCCTCAGCCGCCTCCAGGCCTGCTGCACAAGGGGCACTTGGGGCTCTGGGGTGAGCACTGGGGAGGAGAGGAGTTCTCTGCAGTGGAAGGCATCCTCTACGTGGGTAATCCTGGAACAATGGAGTGTTTATAGCATTGTCTGCAATTGCAGTGCAGGTGTGTGTTCCCTGCTGGACTTTGGGCTTGACTACAGGCCTCAGGCTTGGGAGACTTTTTGGAATGTGCCCCTTGCCTTCTAGGGCCACCTTTGGCCTCACCTGCTGTTTACCTTCCTCTTGGGCAGACTGAGCCAGTGCCAGGAAATTGTTGGTCAAAGGTGAGGTCACTAAGAGCCTAGAAAAACAACAGGTCACCATTAACCTTGTCTGCCTGC